>CM046440.1:66663128-67263128 GCA_025506505.1 Flaveria sonorensis | reverse complement strand
ACATGTTTTTTTTATATTTTATTTTAGTCTTATACTTTAAAAAATAGATTGTGATCGTTCTTAGTGCTTTCAAACATACTCTTACAAAGTGTTTTAATTTTTTAATTTGTTTTAATGAATTTCTCATTCCAACCATATTTATTTTTATCAACATTGTGTTAAGTTCTCTTAGTGTATTTGTTAACTTTCGAGTTCGCTGCAAAACACGGGGTTAAACCAACTCGTTTTACCTTTAAAAAGAAAACAACCTCAATTGTTACTAGGTATTAATTCACATCTAAGTGTGTGGCTGAGTCATAAAATTTACTATAATTTGAAATCTGAATTAAAATTTTCAGTGTATTTAGTTTGTTGAAGTTGTTGACACTAGAATCTGAATTTTATTCGTAATGTATTTGATTGATAAAGAATTGAAATTGCAATTAAAATCAATCGCTTCAAGTGAATGATTTCAATATTTATTCAAATTATTAATGATCCCAACAATAGGATTTGAAATCTCCAACTATCGTTACATCCACCACTTTTGTTGTCGTCCCCGCCCATACGGCTGACACCCTACCCTTGTGTTATTATTGCCGTCAATGCCACCATCACCATCATTGCTACCACGAGCGATGAATAGAAGTTGGTGGCGGCACAATAACGCCTACTAGACCAGGGTGGTATTGATAGGTGTCGGTAGCGACGATGCCAAATACGACGACAACTAGAGAGGATGGAGCACGCAAGGACCGGTAGGTGGTGGCTAGAATGATAGTGTCATATTCTAAATTCTTTATGATAGTTTTGTTACTTAAATGCATTATTAGTCCAAATTCTTTTAATAAGTTATAATCCTTTAAATTCTAGATCTTTTAACAACTTTGTATTCCAATTCCAAGTTTTTTGACAAATTTTAATTCCTTAAAAAATATTGTTAAACAAATACACACTAAAATAACTAATAAAGCAAAATCTAAAGTGGCTTTTAATATGAATCGATGAATTATTAGAGGTGTGAACTTGCTAACATGGGTAGAATGTGAAGGATATGATTTTTCTTATGGCTTCGGTACGAAAGAGGAGCATGAGAAGTATAAGTGTGCAAAAAGATATGAATCCAAAATGGAATCCAAGACATCCAAAGTCTCAAACATAAAAACCTAAATATTCGAATTTGAATACCCCACAAGAAGAGCTTGAAGCATTCCATGGTGTGTTTAGAGAAATTGCATATACTTCAAAAAACATAGGACATCACTTAAGCACATAGTACAAAAAAATAAGTTTGTTAAACTTTAGGCTATTTATTTCTATCTTCCCTTTGTCATTTTCTAAATGTTTAGTATTGAACATATTAATATTTTGCTATTATAATTAATTTTAACCATAGTTTGTTTATATTTTTATAACTTTTAAAATATAACATTTTATAAAATTTCGAATACGTAATAGTAACATGTTTATTTTTACCTACACGCTGATATATATATTTTGAACGAAACGGGGCCTCGGCTAAATGTAACATATTTCAATTTATTTCACGACGATGGTCTAGTCGCAATGCAAAGGTTTGTAACGGTTAAGTTTTTTTCTTAATATAAAGTTTCAATGTATTCATCGACGTCTGTGTTTCGTTTTTCTTACATTTATTACGCGAATTCGCGTCAAATTTTTAACTTGGTTTTTTCACCGTTTTCGCCCCCACGGATTAATACTAGTTATTTAATTTTATATTTGCAATTCCTCCACTTTACTACATATATTACGTCCAACCTCCATTCGTATTGTTTCTGATAACGAGAAACTCCGGTGAGTCACCGCTGTCTTCCTTACACCGCCGCTCAGTGATTCTCTCCGTTCACCATACCTCACGTATCAGCTTCCAACGATCGTAAGTATCTTCTCTTCTCCTTCTACAATTGCTGTTTTATTCGCTAGGGTTTCATTTCAGAACATCGTTGTTTTTCTCATTCGTTTCCCTTTTATCATTAGAAATCTGCTTCTAGTGTTGAATTGTGATTGTACGATTAGAACACCAGAATGTGTTGTGGTTGAACCCTACCCTTCATGCTAACGTGAGTATGATAGGCTGGTATGATCAACGGTAACTGCCTTCTGATTGATCGTTATCTTATTGTGGCAAGCTATGGATTAGAAATATAGAACAATGTTTTTGTTCAACTATATTGTAAAGATTGTAGATTTTGTAGTTGTTGTTTTGCTTCACTATTTGTTTTCATGAAGCAACAAACTATTTGCTTCACTAGGATTAAACTATTCTCAATACCTAAAATTTAAGAATCAATGTAATTGTTATAGCCTAAAATCAATGTGTTTTTCGCTTCCCTAACAATGCAACGACATCGAGGAGATCTGTGGTGTTAAGTTTAGGGCATACAGGTCACCAATGTGATGTTGTTAAATAATAATGTTTGCCTTAACATTCAAAGTGTTGTAGATGTTCATGGATCATAATATGCTTGGTCTGGCCCTAAGTTTAACAGGCTGGGTGTTTGTGCTTAGAAGTATGTGGTTGTAGTAGAAAGGCGTCGGATTTTGTAGCGTGCTAAAATTTTTTAAGATGTACAGGTTCACGTGGATAATGTGGGCATCATATGGTCCTTGATACATCCATCAACAGTTAGAGGGGTTGTTTTAGTTTGACTTATTTTCATTCTTATTATTTCTGACGTTAACTTCACAAGATCTTTATTGAAAGACTAATCACTACATGGAATTAGTTCTTGCTTGTTGTGTTTGCTATTCAAATGCTAGCTATCTCTCCATCTCTATTTTACAACGGATAACTGCTCATTGCCAGCTAACTAACTTGGTCAGCAGAAACAACTGCAACTTCAGTTTAATCAGTGGGTCAATGAGGGCGGTCTGTTTCTGCCTCTTTCAGTATAAAATTTCTGTTGTTAATGTGAATACAATGTTGTTGGCCTTTTACATTTTACTTAATTTTGTGTTTTATATTGAAACAATAACTCTATTAGTTATTTTATTTTGACACAGTGTTCACTTATAAGAAACAAACATTCCTGTTGTCATGGAAACAGTTTCTTTTAAACTAATGGTTATAATATATCTATACAAATGATTTGTTAACTTTTATAATCTGGTATTGAGTTGTCTTTTGTGTCAGCTTATGACTTTTTTTGATGTGTTAAAATTAGTAGAGTTTCTACATGGCTAAATATGATGCTTAAGTTCCTACAGGAACCATGATTAGGCTGTTTAAAGTGAAGGAAAAGCAAAAAGAGGAGGCTGGAAATGCAAACGGAAGAGGGCCCTTAAAGAAGCAAAGTGCAGGGGAATTACGTCTTCATAAAGGTTAATCCTTCTATATATGTTGAGCAGCATAAAGGTTTGCTTATTTATATATTTGTTTCTGTCAATCCTTAATTGAGAATTGAGTGATCTTTTCTTAAGTAAGGTTTTGCCTCTCCGTCACTACTCATAATGTAAATCATTTGCTATAAGTAGATTCTGTTTGATAGCGTGAATGATACATAGGTTTTTTGTCTGAAAATAAATCGAAGTTTTAACTCGCATGTTGTATTACAGAATAGGTATAATATATATCTTAGTTGTATAAAGATTATAGTATATACATGTGACATTTTACATTTTGTAGACATAAGTGAACTGAACCTACCAAAATCATGCACAATTTCGTTTCCAAATGGAAAGGATGATCTGATGACTTTTGATGTATCCATCAAACCTGATGAAGGGTATTACATGTAGGTTATCCCCAAAGCTCATTCATACGAAAACGGGTCAAATCTGGTTGTGTTTGTTGAATAATAGGCCAAATGGGTAAACCACATTAAAATATATAAAGGTGGATCTTTATCGTGTATTCAAGTGTTCACAAAGCCACAAATTGTTTTACTTAAAATTAATAATTAGTATAATTTACATCATTTAATTACATTAAATACATTAATTACTTACAAATTAAAAGTAGGACGAATAAGTGCTGGCATAGTGGCATGCCCAGCCAGACCTATTATTATCTGCATATAAAACTATTCAGATTGACCTGGATCGTTTTCGCTCGTTATCTACTTGCCACATCTATGTGATATGCATGATTAATTGAGGTGATTCATGTATGTCTTGTTCTTCATGTCAATTTTGGCCACAGGGGAGGGAAATTTGTGTTCACTTTTAATGTATCTGCTATCTATCCACATGAGGCACCAAAGGTTAAGTGTAAAACCAAGGTAAGCATATTCTTATTTATCTTTGTTTTGACTTTTTCAGTGGTGGAATATTTAGTGTTTACTTGAATTTATGATTTCAGAAAAATATCTATTGTATTATCATTGTTGCAGGTCTATCATCCAAATATGGACTTGGAAGGAAACATATGCCTTAACATTTTACGAGAGGATTGGAAACCCGTCCTCAACATTAATACAGTTGTCTATGGATTGTGTCATCTTCTCACGGTTTGATTTACATACTTTGATCGTATACATACGCCACTCCTAAAAACCTCATAAACGTTTCTATTAGAATTAAGTGTATTATTTTTGCAATGTCATAGTTTTTGTAATGTTATATAATGCATCGAGTCTATATAATATATATAAAGGTTTTCAAAATCAAAAAGTGTTTGCGGGCTGACCTGATCCGACCACCTGTAATCCATTTTGACCCGCGGTCGTTTTTCTTCTCTACTGAAAGCGTTTAGTTATGTGCAGGAACCGAACCATGAAGATCCTTTAAATCAGGAGGCTGCTGTTGTTCTGAGGAACAACCCGAAGGCATTTAGATCTAATGTTAGGACAGCAATGGCTGGAGGACGTGTGGGGGATACATATTTTGCACGATGTATCTAACTTTTTCTCGGTGCATGAACAACTGGAATTTGTTATGTTTTGGGTGTGTTTTAGTTTTTTATATTTTCTTTTTCTTTTTCTGTAATAAAAACAAAATGTCATGATTAAGTGTTTAGGAAATTTGGAAGTAAAACGCAGGCCGCATTTGATATTTGGCAAACAGAAAAAGGAAAAACAATCAAGCTCAAGAACAAGAAGTAATATCAATCTGATTATGGTAAATCCCATATCATCAAAATGATGATGCGAAGGTGACGTGCGTGATTGTCCTGGAACCTCATTGTTAGGGTCCGTCCATGGATGCTTTTGGAATTCCTGTACGTTGCACACCTCGGTTTTTTCCCCAAACCGGTTAGGGATTAAACTGGTTTAGTTTGGGTCAATGATGGTCAAAACTAGTTCAGTTTAGGTCAACGATTGTTAAAATCTGGTTCGGTTTGGGTCAATGATGGTCAAAACTGGTTTTGTTTGAAGCTGATTTCGTAGGAGAAAAATGATTGGTTCGGCTCCAGACCAGTTCTTGTTAGAAATCAAGCGTTCTTCAACTTAACCAAACAATGGATTTAACAAGGAAAATCTTTTTTGATTAAATAGTTCAATGTCATTTTCGTCTTTGACTTTTTGTTGAATTTGTCATTTCAATTCAATTTTTTGAGGTAAATACGTTTTACGTCCCTTAGGTTTCATAGAAATTGACATTTGAATCCAAAAGTTTAAAATGTTGTCATTTGCATTCAAAGGTTTCACTAAAATTATCATTTGAATCCATTTGGCTATACCTAACTAACACGGTTAACTTTTTACGTTAAGTTTCCAACATGAGAGTTATTTTAATAAAAAAAAATTATAAAATAAAGAACCAACTCACGTGAAGGTTTTTATATGTTTAGTCTTTTTTAATAATTGCAGTTATGATTTGACTTAATAATAGTATTTTATTGTTTTCTCCTGTTAATGTATTTTGGTTTAGTAGTCGTGTTACTTTTACCCGTTTTATTAAACATAGATTTCTTTGGTTTAAAACTTAATTATGGTTACGATTATTGATGTTTTATGATTATTATTTATGGGCATAATGTCAAAATATTAATTGTGCTTATACTTTCATAATAATCTGTCTTTTATGATTATAATTCAAATAATTTATATTCTATGACTTGATTGATTATTTATATATATTTTTGTTTTGTATGTTTTATAAAGTTAGAAATAAATCACTTTTAGTTAGTTATACTTTTATTTTATTTTATATAATATGATATCCAGATATGTATTTCTTGATGAAATAAAAGAAATGCAAACCTATCATTCCTGGTAAATTAAAATCGCAATAGTGATTACCAAAGGAGATTGAACGCCTAAAACTTATCACGTAGAGCTGATTTTTTTATTTTGTAATTGTTTTGACTTAAATACCTCTAATTTAGAAAACTTAACGAAAAAACCTAACGGCGTTAATTAAGAGTAGTTAAGTGGACTCAAATGACAATTTTTGTGAAACTTTTGGATGCAAATAGCAAAATTTAAACTTTTGGATTCAAATGATAATTTATATGAAACCTTAGGGATGTAAATGCATTTAACTCAAATTTTTTTTTGCCATTTTAGTCACTGTAGTTTATTAAATGTTGTCATTTTCATTCACTCCACTGACTTCGTTAAAATCTCCGTTAAATATGATTAGGGTGTTTTAGTCCTTTTTAATACCCTAATTATCCAATTAAAACAAATTAATCAGTTAATATTCAATTAAAACTAAAAATATATATGAAACAACTAGTAAGACCGAACGCTTCAATTTAAAAGCTTCGATTTACTCTAACTCATATTTTCCGATTGAGGTCTGCTTTTTGATTTCAATTGATCTTCACGTTTTGTTTGAATGTGCACCGTTGTTCGATTGATATCAACTGTTGTCATATTTTGTTTGATTGGGGTCTGTTGTTGTTACTTCCAAACAAACGTGGTAATAGAAGACCTCAATCAAACAAAGCGTGACATTAGCAGATCTCAATCTCACAGCAAATCTAAATCGAATAAAGGTATACGTTAGAATAAAACATGAAGATTAATTGAAATCTCACAGCATACCTCAATCGAACAACATGAGTTAGAGTTAATCGAAGTTTTTAAATCGAAGCGTCCGGTCGCACTAGTCACTTCATATTTTTTTTTCATTTGAATTGAATATTAATTGATTAATTTGTTTTAATTGAATAATTAGACTATTGAAAAAGATCAAAATACCCTCATATTTAACAGAGATCTTAACGAAGTTAGTGAAATGAATGAAAATGACAACATTTGGTAAACTACAGTGACTGAAATGATAAAAAAAAGGTTTTTGATTGAAATGATAAATTCAACAAAACGTTAGGGACGAAAATATCATTTTAATCTTGATTAAAATTGAAGGTACATAAACTCTCAACTATAACTTCTATATATACCAAGTAAATGCCAATACTCACCAAAGTTAAAAACTATTTAAATAATACAATAAACAAATAAACTAAACTCCTAATCTAATACGAACTTAATAAGATAATTAATAAACTAACATAACTATCTCCTACTTTTTTAAATATTCTATGTAATTATAAAAAATTGTTTAACAATCACTGTCTAAATCTTGTAATGCACTCTTATTCACATTAAAGTGGTCCGTCATTCTCATATCGGGTTAGATTCACCTCTTATTTTTCTCTCACTTTGGACACTCTGATATATAATGTTCAAGTTTATTGCACTTGTAACACCTGATGTGACCCTTGTTCCGTTATGGTCGAATATCGCCATGACCTTTCCCGGACCCCTGCTCTACCTCTGCCACGTCCAAGATCTTCTCGATTTAAGTGTTTACAACCATAACGTTCACACCTATGCTCCTTTTCCTTTGCTTTTTATCCAATTTATTTTGCTCAGTTTAGATCACCTCATCCATGATCCTTTCTTCATATTCCTATAACTCGGGCCATACATTATCATAACTAATGGTGTTCAAGCCTACAATTTGTTCTATAGAAACCACCATATGAATAAAACGTTTAGATAACTCGTTAAGAAATTTCTTAACCAATTTTATTTCTTCTATAACCGAGCCAAGTGAGGCGGCTCGAGAAGCATACTCGTAATAACTTGTTAACAAAGCCATCAATAACACCTTGATCCTTCATCTTGAGATTATCAAACTTTTCCATTGAAGTTTGAAGTCTTGCCTCCCATATCCGGACGCACCCAAATGACAGGTTTTGAGAACATCTCATATTTCTTTTGTGGTTTCAAGATTCCCTACTTGCATTATTTTCTTCTTGGGTATAGCTTGGAACAAGAGACCAATAGCTATATTATTCTTTTTAGAACCTACATTAGTTTCGGGTTCGATTTGCTCCCATACCCCATGAACATCGAAGATAACCCGCATCCTCATGGCCCATACCGTGTAATTTGTGAAAGACAACACCGGACATTGAAGTGTTATGGTGTTGGTCTCCTTAGCGGTGGCCAAAACTTGATTTTCCTGTTGAGCCATTTTGTAAAACAACGTTCTAACAAAGGTTAAAAACACTGCTTGAAGTATTACCTACAAACACATTTGTTACCTTTCACCTCATGTTCTTACAACCTTTGATAAACACCTTTTAGATGTATAATCCCTCTCTGTTCTTCTTGATCAATTCCCGCTTTGCCGTCGTCTTTGAAATTGAACCCTTTTTTAATATCGACTTGAAGCCGCTGGAATCAATCGCTAATGCCGTTAAGTGTTCAACCCGAATCCTTGACAATCTGATGATAACAGGCCTACTAATCGATATGAACCGCTCTGATACCAATTGTTAAAAATCAAATTTTTTTCAACTTTAGCGAACAATAGATTTAACAAAGAAAAACTTTTTGGATAAAAATTGAAGGTACATAAACCATAAACTATAACTCCTATATATACTAAACAATTACCAATACTACTAAACTCAAATGCTATCTAAATTATAAAATTAACAAACAAACAAAACTCCTAATCTAACACGAACTTAATAAGATAATTAATAAGCTAACATATTATCTCCTACCCTTTTAACTATTGTGCAATTACAAGATTAGTACAACAATTCGGTTTAAAACCTGCTTTTTCTTATTTGCTTTTGCCTGATTACAACAAAAGAGTTAACAAATCAATTTCAAACCAAACAGTTCGGTTCAGACCGGCTTCAAAATCTAGTTTTGATTACAGTTCAATGCTGCAACAGTTCACATCTCGTTTGTTTTTGCATCTTTACCTGTTTATGAGGATGGATGGTTACTGTTGATTCATTAAGAGGATGAAGCTATCGAATACTCAAGGATTCAGCACTGGCTGTCAACTGCAGAATTCTGGCAAGTGCTGAACCACTTCCGATCAACACTAACAGTGACGAAGTACTGATTGATTGCTGATCAACACTCAAATGGATGAGCCGCTGATCAACTCTAACATTAGACGAGACTGTCTGTACCAAAATACATTGGTGACTACTGTATTCTACCTTTTGAAGATAATATAGTACTGAAGCAGTTGACTTCTGATATGCCGATTGTCTGTTTGTGTTGTAGATATCTTTTCCTAAACTAGAAATAAATGTAAAAAATGATTTATTCTTTGTGTTTAGTTTTCATAGTATAAATGCCTCTTACTTGTATAATTTTGAGGTTATCTTGTTAGCCCACTTGAGTATCTGTTAATTGTAAAAATTTGTATTTAGAAAAAATTAATCAAATGTATACTTTGAGACAACATCTTGTGTCTATATTATTACTCAAGTATGTATGTTTGTTAAGTAAAATAGTTAACTTAGATTTTACATTTATTATAATTGATCAAATAAAAAAGTCTTGTTAAGTACTTAACCCGATCCAACAGTTACGAATGTGATTTGCTGGACACTATCAAAAGAACTTATTTTTCTTTCGTTATTTTATTTATTTTTAGGTCACGTCTTCTTAAATTTACATGTTTAGTTTAAGCAATGTTTATTTATTATTATGTAATATATAAACATGATTTATTATATGTATTTATATGATATTAATGAGTGAATATTTTATTGTATTACATAATATGTGATAAAAAAAGAATATAGAAGTTGATGATGATTCAGAAAATGTAAGGATGTGTACCGGTCAGGTGGTTTGTTTGGAAGAAGCAAGGATATGTATGGGTAAGGTAAATTGCTTGGAAGAAGTTCATAGGTGCAACTCATGACGTGTCAGGTGATTACTAACTAGACATATTTATAGGTGGTACGTGTTTTTTAGCTAAAGTTGCTTTATATTTCATGGTACATTGGTTGGAGATGAAAATGACTAGAGTAACCCCATAAGAGAACCCGTACATCACCACAATATATATTAAATACTTTACATGATAAGAATAACATACAAGCTGTCACATATTGAAACGGAAGTGAAGTCGTTCTTCTCTCTAGAATTACTTGTTATAAATAAATAATCATTTAATTGTTCGCACTTATGAGTTGTGATATGTATTGCCTATATAACACTTTACACAAAAAATACAATGCAAATTTTTGTAACCAGAACTAAGATCATTCCAAAGATACATTTAGGTGGTACATTTGTATATTTTACGATTAAATGGTTATAAGTTCAAACCCCTAAAGGTGTAAATCTTATAATCATAAGAATAGAAGATGCATAAAGTTAAGGTAAAAAATGCCGATTCATGTATTTTGTATTTGTAAATTAAATTTTAATAATTCAAACTATAATACATTGTCCAATAATAATTTATATTAGCAGTTTGACTGATATTAGTCTTAACTTGTATATTTGTTGTCAATGGCAACAATCATAGTAACATAATCATTTATTATTCGCCGCTTGATTTGCATTCGATTTTGCGGATAAAGATAATTGTGAACGAAATAAGAAAACATATACAAAATGAAATGACAATCGAGTAAAAATCAAATGTAAATAAATGATAATTATGATACTTTGATTGTTTTTAACAACAAAAATAACAATTAGAGGTATCAAAAACTAAACTAGTAGTATAAGAGATGATTAATCATATTTTAAATTATTAAAATCTAAGTTATACGTGAAATTTAGGACAAAATATCCTTGTACGAATACTCCACTCGTGTTACAGCTCTGATGCACGTGCTCTTGTCGGAATAGGGGCCCACATCAAGTAAGAAGCGTGTGATGTGTCTATGGTGGTCCCCACGACAACCGCACACAGTACTATCCCCATTCCTTTGTCCACACGTGACGCTGTTCCGTTCAAGCTTAACAACTCCACGTAGGGATATTCTTTATTTTTTATTAGTACAATAAGTCCCTATAGAATCACCCATTTTACATTTTAGGCACAAAAGGATATTATGTATATTATTAGTCCTCGTCTAGAATATTTGAAGGAGTCTGTTATGACGAGATTATTAGAGTGTGAAGCAAATGACAAAGAAAATGCTAATCATGGTCTTTAAGGTTAAAAAGAGTGTTCATGATACCAATTATTTGGTAATATCCATTTAATACTTTGTAAAGATAATTAGACAAACACAACACCTTAAGTCCTTAACCTCAAGATAGTTAATTATCATTTTCGGTTTAGTTGACCATTTAGACTATAATTTATAAGTTTATAGATTTATTCATAGTCTTGAGGTTGAGTAGTATTGATATTTTCCCTAATTGCGACTCAAATATTTACAAGTGTGAGTTGATAGGTGGTATTTGAGAGCATAAAATATATCGTTGAAACGAAAAAAAGTTAATAAATGCATTTTCATAATACATGCAATACATGTTAATAGGTTAAAATATAATTAGAAAATTAGAATGATCACTTCAACACTTAAAATATGAGACTAACATAATAAGAAAGCCCGTGTATGATTTTGGATAGTATGATTGATCGAATGTTAAAAGTCTTGACACTTAAATTATTTAAGGACCATTCTAAGGATCAAACAATCTAGAATGGACTGCATAATCCTTAAAATGAATAACAAACATACCAAAACTTTCATTCTTAAAATTGTCAATATGTTGTAACTTTAACTCTATTGTTATTTGTCTTGATTTGTTCTCTAGATCATATAGCTTCTCTTGAACAAGACTTTTTAGTATAAAATTTTTCTCGATCATTAAAAAAACAAGTTAGAGCTTTAACTGGTCTAGATTCGATTAAAGGGCTAGACTCAATAAGATCCTGTCCAAAGAGGCTCTAGTTGTTAGACGTGTGCCCCTCGTGTCATCGGATTGCAATCTATGCCCTAGAATGATGGAATCATCGAACTACATCTGTTACCATGCTCGTTCGTTGTAGGCTTAGAAACTCGAAGATGCCAATGCCATTCCTTGGTTATTAGTAGTTCAGCTCGGGAGATGCTATTGGTCTGGAATTCAATTCTCATCCTAAAAGCGAGGTTGATGATTTTCATGGATACTATAAGTTATATATAGACCGCATGAAATGCTAACATTTTCAACTCAAAAATAATCAGTGTCAAGTGTGGTAGATGTAATCATGTAATCAAATATGACACGCATTTGAGGTTGAACTTTTTGGCCAAGTTGGTAGACCTAGTATGACACAAATGAGGTTGAACTATTATTCAAAATCAATTAAATCCCTATAGTTTCATAAATCAAATCTCACTAAACTATTCAAGCCTCATAAAATTCGTCATCAAGTAAAACAATTTGATAAAATACAAGGTCAAGCTTGAACCTTCCACAGAAACGTGGGGTGTATATGCAACTATGAAAAAGTTCATTGTTGATAAACTTAATAATAAACTGACCAATACAATTTCGACAAATTAGATCAATAACAAGTCAAGCCCTCGTGAATCCACACACAAAGAAAACGATAAACGTGAGAAGTCGCCGGAGCAATGGCCGGCGGTGGTTCATCGGGACGACTTCCGTCGTGGAAGGAGCGGGAGAACAACAAGCGACGAGAGCGAAGAAGACGAGCCATCGCTGCAAAGATTTACGCCGGACTCCGGTCTCAGGGGAACTACAGGCTCCCCAAACACTGCGACAACAACGAGGTGTTGAAAGCCCTCTGTGCTGAAGCTGGTTGGGTTGTTGAAGAGGATGGAACAACTTATCCTAAGGTTGGTTTGTTTGTTTGTGTTGTGTTGTGTCAATTTGATTTCGTCTTGTGAGAAATTAGGGGTTTTGGTAGATCTGATGGCTTGTGGATGCTGTTTTTTGTTCCGTTTTGGGGTGAGTTGGTTGGTGATATGTGTTGTGTGGTGAATTGGTGTCAGTTGTGGTTGATGATTTGATGGAAAGTTAAATTGGGGCGATTTGGGGAGGGATTGACTTAGATCTGTGTGAATGGTTGTTCTAGGGTTTGATCTGAAGTGATTGATGATGGATTTTTTTGCAACTTGTATCTGGAAGAGGTGAAAATGTCTTATAGTTATTGATTTTCTGCATTTATTACTCTTAACTTTGCAGAGAAAATGGTCTGAAATGATAAACTTTTGTTATTGTTTTGCTGCAAAAAGGCTTGAATTCTTTGTGTTGATGATTGAATTAGGGTTATGTTGCAAATGACTTTTTGTTCTGTAATCTTATACATCCTTACAGTTTCTGCTTTTCTGCATTTATTACTCAAATTTGCAGAGAATATGGTCTGAAATGACAGGAATGAACAAATGTTGTTTCGGTACTTCTACTTTTTGCTGCAAAAAATGCCTGAATTCTTTGTGTTGATGATTGAGTGAGGCTTATGATGTATATTGCTTTTTCTTTTGTAACTTTATATATCGTTTTAGTTATTGATTTCTGCATTTATTACTCACATGTGCAGAGAAAATGATCTGAAGTGGCAGAAATGACTTAACTTTTGTTTCCATACCTCTCTTTTTTCTGCAAAAATGCTTGAATAAACTGTCTTGATGATTGACTTGGGGTTATGCTGTAAATGGCTTTTTCTTGTGTGACATTAAATTTCTTAAATTTACTGATTTTCTGCATTAATGACTAAATATTTCATAAAAATGGTCTGAAATAGCAGAAATGATCAAATTTTGTTTCCATACTTGCTGGTTTTGCTGTAAAAATGCTTGAGTTCTTTGTGTTGATAATTGAATTAGGGTTTTTTGATATAATCCCATTAATGAAATGCTTAAATTTACAAAATTTTGTTTCTTTACAGGGATGTAAGCCGCCTCCGAATGAAATAGCAGGAATGACAACCAACAGAAGTACTTGTTCATCGATCCAACCTAGCCCAATGTCATCAGCATTCCCTAGCCCTGCTCCATCATACCATGCTAGCCCAACATCGTCATCTTTCCCAAGCCCGACCCGTTGTGAAAACCCACCTAACCATTCGTCATACATTCTACCTTACCTCTGCAATTTATCTACTTTACCCCCTCTGCGAATCTCCAATAGTGCCCCTGTAACACCACCTCTATCATCCCCAACCGCTCGTGGAACAAAAAGAAAACCCAACTGGGAAATGCTATCCACAAGTGCATTAAAGACTTTTCACCACCCACTTTTTGCAGCCTCTGCTCCAACAAGCCCTACTCGCCGCCACCGTATTCCACCAGCAACAATTCCAGAATGTGATGAATCTGACGCTTCCACCGTGGATTCGGGCCGATGGGTCAGTTTCCAGACCGCACCTGCCTCAGCTGCACCAACATCACCAACATTTAACCTTGTGAAATCTTCAAGCCAACAACTGCTTTTTCAGAATGGATTGGTGGTGCAAAACGGGCCGGGTTCTGAATTTGAGTTTGAAAGCAGCACGTTGAAAGCATGGGAAGGCGAGAGGATACATGAAGTTGGTGCAGATGATTTGGAGCTCACCCTTGGGAGTGGGAAAGCTTCCAGCTGAGTCGAATCTAACCACTGCTTGAACACCTGGTTCGTGTGGTCTCCAAACTCGAACGAGCTATTTATTGATCTGTAATCATGATCAAGAGAACATTTGACATTGTTCATAGCTTGAAGAAGTGGTGGGGTGATTGTATTTCTGATTCTCCATTAGAAATCAAAAGCAAGTATTTGCTGATTGGTAGAATCCTCAATGGAAGTTTAGTATACAGATAAGAATCTTTATGTTCCTGTTATGATTTGGAGTTTAGAACATAAGTTTGTGTCATTTTTCGTCTAGTATTTCTGTTTTGTAACATACGATCACTAGCTTTTTAAAGACCCATGCGATACACTAGCTGTGTGACCACCTAACACGCTACGTATATTTAATTTAAACCACTCTCGCTTCATATTATCTTTTGCAAAAGTAGCCGTCATTCCTCAACCTTTCAAATGAACCATCAAGTAAAAACTAATGCCTCCATGATCTCTTTTTACTTTTAGATATTCTGAGATTCTCTAGCCATTCACACATCAAACTCGGATTAAGCATTCCTGACCAAGAGATATCAAGCCGTCTACAAATGGCTCTCCAGCCAAACTCTATAGCTGAACATCCACCAAAAAGATGATCCCTCGGCTCAAGTCACATAATGGACGTAATATATAAGGAGTATCCAAATTAAACCGAAATGATTACCAATCCAACGGATATATAAAAGGAATCAGTTAGGGCTTAAGAATTGGATGGTGGAACGAGGGTCAAAATCGTCTGAACAACCTGTGGTTTGATGATGTGAGATTGAAAGTAATTAACTTCATGATAGTACTTGAAAAGAATCAATGATTATGATAGTCCTTTTTGATAGTCCATTCTAACCCGCTTGTTTCTCGTCACTAGCCATCTTGATAGTCCTTTTTTAGGCTTACATTCAAATTTACTCATCCTAACCCATTAATAATATCATACAGCACAAAACAACCCATATCTATTTATTTATGGACCATATCAACCCAAATGTAACAAGTTGGCCCAGGAAATGTAACTAGTTGGGCTAGGATTGCCAGACAAACCGTAATGATAAATAAAAATTTTTGAAGTCACGTGATAATTTTTTAGAATGTCCATCAGACTATGTTCTTACTATATTTAAAACTAGCTTTAGCTACCCATATATTAAACGGAAGTGGAGAGTTAATTATTAAATAACATAAAAATAAAAATAAAATCAAGTGTGTTATATATTAAATAAGACATAACAACTTTTGATTATAAGGTCACAAATGAGAAAAAATATCATTATAAACTACATTTGTAGTAACATTAATAGGTTTACACTCATCATCTAAAGCTAAGAGCTTCAATCCATCTTTACTCTTAACTTGTGACAAGATGACATAAAACTGATCATACGTAAAAAAAGGCTCTTTTAAGTATAAACCGACACTTGACAGAGATTGACCTTAACTTTTGTTTATTTTCATAGTGAAATATACAGTCAAAGAAAACTGTCTTCTTTTAGACTTAAAAAAAATACTTTTGAGGTCAAATCGTGAGCTAGATATTAAGTGGGTGTAAGAATATTAGTCTGAAGAAATTAAGATTTGAATAATATACACTAAAAAGTTATATGCAATAATTAGATCAATTTCAAATTATTTTGACTCTGTAATCAAATATAGAGATATAGTATTGAATCGGGTTGGATCGGGCTATAAATGTTCATAATATCCCTGATTAGTTGTTGATTATTATTTATCAATATTAATTTTAGTAAACCCATGTATTATACGGGTTAAAAAAATAAAATATTAAATATAATAAAAAATTATGAAGTATAAAAATCTAAAATAAGATATGATTAAAATTACATATGAGTAATAACTATAAGTAATAAAATAACAATATCAATTTTAAAATTTTTATTATTAAACTTTTTTTTAAAAAAAAATTAGATGTTTATAAATTTTTTTAATTATTTTTAGTTTATAAAAAAATTTACTTTTTAAAAATATCAATTTTAAAATATTTTATATTTTAAAAAAGTTAGATGTTTTAGGAAAAAATTTAATTGCATAAAAAATTGTTTTCTAAAAATAACATTAATAAAAAGACATCTTTCTTAATTTATTAAAAAATTTAATCTAAAGAGAATTAAAATTATTTAATATTTTTTAATTTAGGTAATTATTTAAGAGGAGAGAAATGCGGAAAAAATAAACTTAGGGGGCCTAAAAATGTGTCAAGTGTCCCCTAAATTATTCTTTTAGTATTATATATAGATATAGATTACAAATTAGGATATATAATAATTTCCTCAATAAATGTTCATTTATTATTATATTAATCAAATTAATTTTTTTTCTATATAAATAAATGTTTCATTAATTTTTTTATTGAGAGTTAGTTTGTTAAAATTAAATTAAATTTCTAGCTAATCATTGTTAAAACTAAAATACTTTAAATATCTTAATTTTTATAATATCAAGATTCACGAAGTCAAACTCAATTATAATAAACGATTACTCATTATAAAACATTTATGCTTCAATATACATCATGATTTCATCTTCTCAAGTCTAGGTATGTTTTACTACCTCACAATAATATATTCATATTTCATATTCATAATTTCATAGTCTCATATATAATGTTTATTATTTCAATCCGTGTAACACACGAGTATACAACCTAGTATCTAATATGTCATGTCAAAGTTCATTTCATTGTGACGTGGATGTTGAAAACTAAAGGGTTGTTTGGTAATCTCCTAATAATTCTATTAAAAAGCTACTTTTGAATTGGTTAGGGGTAGAGTGTTTGGATTCACTTAACAATCACCTTCTAATAATTCGTAAAGTCTCTTAATGGGTAAGTTTCAGGAACGTGGTGAATGATTTAAAAACTATTTCTGATTCAGTCATGCCTCTTAATGGCTCAGCACAATGTTACCAAACAGCACCTAACTTTGTATACGAAAGCATAAAAGAAAATAATGGTATAAATGTTTATAACCTTTATAGATTGTTGGTCTAGAATTGAATCCTCAGGCATTGAGTTGTTTACCTATGGTAGTATTATACAGATTACAGTTGATAATACGAACAAATTTTATTTTTTTTGAATTGTTTTTGTAACTGCCACTAATATCCGAGTAAGCCTTCTTGATATGGCATATCAATAGTCCATACTGATTTTAACGCTTCAGGCCTGACTCTCTTACGAACACTATCGAGGAAGAAACCTCCCACTATAAACAAACCGACTTGAGTAAGGTTTGAAACTAAAGCCTTAAAAATCCAAACATAAACCGACACCTCATGCCATTAGACTAGATGGCAACCACATATATACAAATTATATATATTATTAAAACACTATGTCGGTGGTTACAGTGCCACCGTAAGTGTTATTGCCCATTGTACAAGCCGCTAATGTACATCTTTCAATCCGTTCAGTTCCTTTACACATCACGCTTCCAGCTGCCGATCGTCTCTTTGCCACCGCGCATAGGGTTAATGAAGCGGCGATGGTTATACCACCAGCAACAAAAATGGTGCCGATGAGAGAGATTTAAGGGAAATGGTGGTACTGGTAGTGGATTAATGGTTTTAAATTCAGGCTCACGAGTATAAATATTTTATTCTTGTTTTTTTTTTCTTTTGATTCACGAAATCCAAAACTCAGTTATGATTTTTCATCTAAATATATTAGAAAATTTATAAAACATAAATCAAACATAATATTGGCATGATATTTTATTTTTTTTTCAAATGTCTTTTTTACTTTTACGTTTACGTCTGTGTTAGTGTTTTGTTTTGATTTTTTTTTTGTATTTAACTTAGTAGGTTGTCATTTTAAGTGAAATGTATTTGGTTTGGTGGTATGGAGTGTTTAAAGTATTCATTCTATTTGTGTTCGGATGATTTTGTTCTCATTTTTTTTACTTTTTGTTCTATTTGTCTTGTGGGATCAGTTGTTATTTTTTTGGACCTGCAAGATTTTGACGTAAATTGTGTTTAAAGTCGTGTGAAATGTAATACATTTTTATCTAACGGTATAAACTCCAATTACTCTACGTGCCAACATAAGTTAATTTGGGAAACGAGTCGGATCAATTGTAGTTTATACTTTATCATGTCGCGTATGGTGTCGTTCAACACGCGGCCGGGTAAAAATACTAGTTCTAATACCTTTGTTGACTCACTCAGGGAACAACTGATCTAGACTCAAATATAAAAAAAAGGAAAAATTACATATCTACCCCTATAAACTTCTTCAATTAATATATACTTGATTTAAAATTTTAATTACATATATCCTCTTGTAAAACTTAGTTAATTACATATATACACAAATTAAAAGTTTAATTATATAATCCCCTTCTAAAACTTAACTAATTATATATATACTCAAAGTAAATGTTTAATTACATATATCTGCTTTATTAAACATAAATATTACATATTAACCCATTTTATTACTTTTATCAAACGTAACTTATATAATTAGTATTTTATTCTTATTTTTATTAAACTATAAAATTATGTTTTTCTTCTTTAGTTGCTCTTCAAGTTTTGATTATTTATTAATATTTATATACTAAGGTTTTTTATGTTCTTTTTGTTTTTTAACCTTTTTTATTTTCCGTTACCTGTATTAGACACTTCCAATCTCATCAAGCAACATAAAATTATGTATTCGGATCATGTTGCATAACGAGACTGAAAGTGTCTCGTCAAAGAACCAGAAAAAATTAGCATCAAAAGGTAAAAAAAACAAAAATCACATAAAAACGTTAGTATAGAATATTATTAAATAATCAAAACTCAAAAGCTAGTAAAAAGAAAAAAATAATATTATAGTTTGATAAAAATAAGAGTAAAATATTAATTATATAGGTTATTTTTAATTAAAAAAATCAAATGGATAAATATGTAATATTTATGTTTAATAAAGCGGATACATGTAATTAAAATTTTAGTTTAGGTGTATATGTAATTAACTAAGTTTTAGAAGGGGATATATGTAATTAAACTTTTAATTTGGGCATATATGTAATTAACTAAGTTTTACAAGGGGATATATGTAATAAAAATTTTAAGTTGAGTGTATATGTAATTGATTAAGTTTGTAGAGAAAAATATGTAATTTTCCAAATAAAAAAAATTTGAATAACTTAAAAAATTCGAATCAGCAAAATAGACATGGGCTGCAATAATAACTTGCAAATTTCAACTTAATCAATTTTGCGCACGTGCGACACAACAAAATATATAAAACTAGTTTATTTCATTATTTGACCACTCGTGTGTACATCAGCATCGTGCGCGGCGTGATAAGGGATAGACTAACAATCAACCCAACTTGTCTCAGACTAAATTTACGTCAAAACGTAAAGTAACTCGAATTTATACCGTTGAACACCTTACTATTTTCTAGATAAAATTATGTTAACATGTAGACCAACTTAAAATATACATAAAAAAACACGTATAGTTGCGCCGTGTGCTACATGACAAAGTATATATCACAATCATCCTGACTCGTTTCCGAACTAAATGTACTTTGAAAAGTAAAGTAACTTGGATTATACCGTTGGATGAAAACGTTTTAGGTTTGACCCGATATTCAGTAAACAAATAATATTATTAATTATATTCAACAAACTAATAATATTACTAATATCACTACTACTATATAATACAAAACCCATGAGTAGATTGGTAAGTTGCTGATGTGGACACAGTTAGTGCGTTAACCGTGTTAGACTATATGTAGTGGTGCCCCTAGGGGCGCAAAAGTTGCTGATGTTGACACAGTTAGCGCGTTAATTAAAACCACTATGTCTTAGTTGAAGGGGGCTTCAAACTCATTTTTAGTCAGACTCTAAACGTAACGGGCGTTAAAAGAGATAAATGAATTCTTTCTCCTCACTATTAACAATGTTTAACTAAAAAAGGCTTTAAACCCTCTATATTTGATTTAAAATGATTTTAATAAATTCATATTTGTCTACGTGTCATTTTAACTAAATAAACCAATACGCATGCAATCCATTGGATTCAATCTTTGAATTTAACTCAAAATAAAAGATTAAATGTGTGTGGAGATATTGAAAAATCCACGTAGTGGCTGCATGGTATATTATGGTTAATCAATATTTGATAATTCATATTAGTCAAAGGATACGAGGGAATCAAAGACCAATTGCAGCCAATAATATGCAAGTTTGTAATTTTTTTTAAAAGGTGGAAAGTTTGAATTGTACGGTAGGTGTGTCAGGTTTATTTAAAAGTAGATTATAAATCGTTAAAAATATAACGGGACGAAAGGTTAAGGACAAGTGTTAGTATTATTTCTTTAAAATTAAATTTGAATGACACAATTGTAAAATTGTTAGTCTTGCGATAGAACAACATATGGTTTACAAAATATGTTCTTTTTGAACGGCGATTTACAAAATAAGCATAGAGAGTTTTGTAACGACCATGTGAACTTGAATAATATGAAAGTTATTGTTTAATGGAAGACTTGTAATACGATTTTCATATTGAGAATCATGATGAAAATTTTGAAATCTTTCAAAATGAGCCATAAGGGTAGCATATGACACGCATAGGTAAATCGCCTTTTTAGTCATTTTCCTAGATCACTTAATTTTGCAATCCAATTTTCATATATGTTATTGTTTTTACACATTTTAAGTGCTATTAGATGTTAAACTCATGGTCTCTATTTAAGTTCATATCTTCCCAATTTAGTGATTTCCTTTTGACATCAAAAAAGAGGTTTAACCACCGTCACAAAACACTAAGTATTGTTCATGGAATCCAAACTTTACACACAACTAATCAAATATAACATGCTATAACATATGTGTTATGACACCGTAACAAATAACTAGTTTTCAAATATTCTCTTAGTAAAATTACCATAGGCGTCGAAAAGGACTTGAATGGAAACAACCCCGATTGTGACTTGATAATGCACATAAGCAAATTGGATTATACAACGAGTTAGTTTGTTCCCCAACAATAAATGTGCCTCATGTGATGCACACGCAAAACCTTGAGAGTTTACATAATGCAGTTACATGCAGTGCATGAGTTATAAGTCCACTCACACCAACTCATAAACACCCATTTAATTGAGTTACAAATCCATGAGAGCGAAAAAAAAAAACGTTTACATCTTCAAACAACCAGCTTTTGGAGCAATTTACTTGCCTAAATGTAATGTTATTGCGGTTCCTCCAAACACATGAAAACGTACTGTTTTGAAGATGCATGGTATGTTTGGGTCATCAAATTGGGGGATGGGGTAATGGAACTATATCAATTTGATGTTATTTTTTATGTTGAGCATTCATAATGAGTTTGGTATAACCTTCCTTATCCTTATAATATAAGGTAAAATTGAAAAATCACCCACATCCTATTCTTTAACCTTGTATCATATTCATATGTTTTTAAGAAAAACTAAAGAGAGTCCTTATATTTAAGGAAAACCAAAGTAAATCCATATATTTTTAAGGATAAGGAGAAAGGGACGTGAAGAGTGTTTTAAAATATGAAAGATAAATTTATAAAATGACTGATTTTAGTTAAATTATAAAGATAAAGAACATACTCTGAATTCTATAATGTTTCTTGTGTTTTCTTTTACTGATTAACTAGAAATCAAGCCCGCGCGATGCGACGCGTTTAAGAACTTTATTAACGTGATCAAGTAAATAAGAGAGACTTATGAAGTTGCAACAAATCGGTTCCGATGATCGAACGATATCAGTTTAGCCGCGTTGCGGCGGGAGTTATACGATTAAAAGAAACCTATAAAGCTGTTGTGAATTAGTTATGAAGATTGAAACAAGAATATGAAATAATATTACTTTTCTTATGTTGTGGTCTAATAATTAAAAGAAATAATTTAGTAGATAATATATAATTAAAGTCAAAGAAAAAATAAAAAGAAAAAAACCCACAAAATTGTTGGCCATGGGGGTCAAACCTAGGCTGTTGTAGTAAAGAGGGGCGAATACCAGTTAATCTACCTTGTAACTTGAGTTTATAAACTAAAGTAAATGTATTTTAGACGTCAATGTGAACTGAGAATGAGAAAAAAAAAAGTTGTGCTGGCCAATAGATTGTTGACACATGATGGCCGGTGGTGAACCTACATACCTTTGGTTTTAAGTAGCAGTAGTATAATGTTGATGAGCACACTACTAATTGGATTTGAGCTAAGCTGCTGGGCTTCAGCTAGAAATATGGACTGTGCAAAGGTAGAGATCCGAAGATCCAAGTAACTCGCGGGTTAACCTGTTTTCGCTTTGAGGAACACACGGGCGTGAGGACCCAGTCGATAGCCGGTTTTGTGATTCGGATGCTACATATGATTGAGGGGGGGGGGGGGGGGGGGGGGGGGGGTTGGGGAGATGGCACATCATCTCATTCTCTTGCTACGGATTCATCTTTGTTGATTACAGTTGCATTCTGCTAACAAGCCTGTTTTAATATTCAAGTTTTGTTCATATCTGTTACCATTAGATAATTAACATAGTCTAGTGAATATTGTTTTTGATTTGTTTGACATTTGTAATGCATTTACTTTACTCTCTGTTTTTGAGTTTTAATCATCAAGATTTGAGTTGAATATAGTTTAGATCTAGTTGACGAATACAACTTATTAGATCTAGTTGAGATCGTGGAGTGAAATTGGGAAGAAGTAAATTAGAACAACCTCCAACACGCACATATGCAACGCCGTCTATGTGCTCGCCGATGAGTCCAAGATAAGTTTCAATGTATCTGTGCGTTTGATGTAAGTTATGAAATCTTTATTGTGGTGGCCGCTGGTGGGGAAAACTAACGACGGAGACAGGGGTTGGGTTTATTTTTAGTTAATTACACAAATCGTCCCCGGATTAAATGAATTACAAAAATAGTTCTTTTAAAGGTCTTTTAGTCGTTTTATTCAGATTAACAAAAGATTCAACGAAAGATAGCCTTAGAACTCAGACTCGATATAAAATTGAAATCACAAACCCCATATTTGTTACTATGAAAAGTTAGTGCTCAAACCCGAGAACCGCTTTAAATCACAGGGACTATTTGTGTAATTAACTCTTAACTTTATATAATATTAACTAAGATGTAAAAATTAATTGGATCACTTAAGTTTAAAAAAATATTCTAATTAAGTCACTTTATCTTTTATATTTTATTTAAATTATAGATTTTAACATAGTTTTAATACTTTTTTTTTTGTCTCCATCAGGAAAATATTTTTTCTTTTTTGTTTTGGATGTTGTGTGGAGTAATGATGTGAATTTTAGATCTTCTCCTAATTGTTTATTATAATTACCATGTGTTTTAACTTTTTTTAAATATAATTATGCATATTGAAAATTCCGACACTCACATTTTCCTCTCTACATTTTTCTTGACACAAAAAGAAAATTCCGATAATGACTCGATTTGATGTTTAGTGATGTGATCTAATTAAAGCACTTTAAAGACTTGATTACTATTATATAATATTTTCCCATTTTTTGTGCCGTCCAAAATTTTTTTTAAAACTAATAACAAAATTTTATGTTTTCGTTTTTTTCTTGTGTACTTCGTATTTAGATTTATTCAATTAATCTTTTACTTTATTCATATACTCTGGTAAATATATTATCAGTACAGAATAAATTATAACAATTATAACATTATATATTGTAATTTACTATGCTTTAAACCCATATAATAAAGCTCTTAAGCATATGATACGATCTTTTTATGCATGATTTTTTTTCTTCTATTGGGTTTTTTATTGCAATTGAAGTTAAACATATGTACATTTAATAACCCATAGTTATGCATTTATTTTTCTTACACATTCATAAAGTTTTTAGTTTTTAGTTTTTATTTTGACCCTCTAACAAAATATTTGTTATTATCTAAAACTTAAATTCAAAGATGTCTTGGAAATTAACATGAAATTCAAAAGAAAAAAATATATTAAACTACAATTTCAATTTAACCCACGTGAGTTGATCATTGAACCCCTGTACTTCAATTTGTTTGCCAGCCGGTTGAATCGTTTTGGTAGTTTCATTCGATTGTAACTTAACATTATATATTGTAATTTACTATGCTTTAAAACCCATATAATAAAGCTCTTAAGCATATGATACAATCTTTTTATGCATGATTTTTTTTTCTTCTATTGGGTTTTTATTGCACTTGAAGTTTAAACATATGTACATTTAATAACCCATAGTTATGCATTTATTTTTCTTACACATTCATAAAGTTTTTAGTTTTTAGTTTTTATTTTGACCCTCTAACAAAATATTTGTTATTATCTAAAACTTAAATTCAAAGATGTCTTGGAAATTAACATGAAATTCAAAAGAAAAAAATATATTAAACTACAATTTCAATTCAACCCACGTGAGTTGATCATTGAACCCCTGTACTTCAATTTGTTTGCCAGCCGGTTGAATCGTTTTGGTAGTTTCATTCGATTGTAACTTTACATTATATATTTTTAAGCAGGTGTGTTCATATTTGAATCGTGTTCGAGAAACTCGAAATTCGATTTGAAAATCACCAATTCAACGTTTGATATGAATTTTCAAATTCGATTTGATTCGAAGTTTTATATATACTTTTATCATCGTTAAATTTAGTTTTCACAACAAAAGTATACAGTCATTAATATGTTCATCTCCGTTAAACCTTTCATGTATCAATGGCATTCGTTTCATCAATAATGGATGCCCTTGATTATTGGTCTAATTTACCCAACCAGCGGTTGACTTTCAACCAACTTGATCATCTTTTATACAAAAATAAAGAGGTGTCAACATGACTACTATTATGTTTCTTTCTTGATATAACAGTACTCGTGTTATTCATATCAAATTTGTATGTTTGGCGGCTAAAGTTAGTGGTGTACAAACTGGTTTTTGGTGCCAAACCGGTTCGGTTTGAACCGTTTTATTTTCAACGGGTTTGAACATCAAACCAGTTCGGTTCCTAAACCGGTTTTAGGTCTAGTAAATTCAAATCTATCGAACCGGTCCGTGCCGGTTTGAAAATCGGTTCGGGTCCAAACCGGTTCGGGTTTGCATTTTTTTTAAATCCAATGAAGAAACGCCCAAATAGATGCGCCCAAACAGTGATGATGCGCCCAAACAGTGATGATGTGCCCAAACAGTCTCCAAACGCCTAGCTGATGCGCCCAAACAGTGATGATGCGCCCAAATAGTTTAAACGCCCAAACACTTAGCAAAATTTCAGAAGTTTTTCACACTTATCAAATTCTTCAAAACTTGTTCAATTGATGTAAAACATTATTTTGCTAAATAAACATCAAACATTTGATTATTTATTTTTATCAAAGATTACACATTTATATAAATTATTTATAAATATTAAAACATAAAACATTACAAAAGGCTTAAAAATCAAAGATTACATAAAATGTAAAATTTAAATAAAAATATAGTTATAATTTATGATACATGAAAAATTAAATATGATTATTTATTTTTATCAAAGATTACATAAAATGTAAAATAAAGATACTATTCAAAACATATAAACAATTCAAATAACGTAAAATTTTAAAAACTAACGCCGTTCTCCTTTCGTCCGTTGCTTATTTGGATATTTTATTCTTCGCCACCAGAACCCGACCTATTACAAATGTACTCATCATATGCCGCTTCATCATCGGTCATTCTGGGTGTCAATTCACCGTCTACTTCGTCTTCATATATTTCGGCTTCAAATTCTAATTATCCTTCAAGTGAAGATTTGTCTTGTATTGTTTCAGCTGCATCCAAATAAGCCTTCAAGCAAATACACATTTCAACTGCTTCGGGAGTGAGTCGGGTTCTTCGTGTTGATATAATCCTGCCACTAACAGAAAAAGCAGATTTCGAAGCTACTGTGGAAGCTTGGACGGTTAGTAAATCTCGGGCCATTGTGGATAGGATTGGAAATTGATTTTTCTTACCTTTCCACTAAGCTAACAAGTCAAAAATTTTAAAATCTTGTGGAGTCATGGTGGATAAAAATTTTGTTCCACTATACCTCCCGATTTCACTACTTGGAGTGTTACCACGTTGACGTTTACTACATTCATCTCTTGAAGTATTATACAAAGCAAACATTGGATCACTTGAACCTTCGTCATGTGCCGCATGCCGCATAGACTCAGTAAGTTCAAGGAATGGAAAGTTCTTGTGGAAACCCAAACTGAGAGAAAAATCAAGAAGCTAAGAAATGATAATGGGTTGGAGTTCTGCAACCATGAGTTTAATCAGTATTGTAAAGCTCAAGGCGTTGCAAGACACAGAACTGTGCCTGGTCATCCATAGCAGAATGGTTTGACTAAAAGGATGAACAGAACCTTATTTGAAAAGGTAAGATGTATGTTGTCCAGTTCTGGTTTGCCCAAATAGTTCTGGGCTGAAGGTGTGACTACTGCAGCCTATCTAGTCAGGCCTAAAGTTATAAACACTTGAAGTGTAAAAGTTCAAATTTAAAAATTATGTTATATTAAAAGGCATTAATTCCTATGAGACATCAATCGTACTTTTATGATTAATTACTATAAAGTTGTGACGAACACATGAACTTTAGTCATTGGAAGAAAAATATGTGGTTGCGACTTGCTTTACGTCTTGTTTCTCTTTACGATACTTATACCTCAAGCGACTACAGATACGTCGAACATTCAATATGGATTTAATTTGGGAAACCGATAGCTCGTTTTCAATCTAATATACTTTTCGTATTCTAAAATGGAAGCTACTATACTATTTGTTTGAAAAATATTACAATAAAATAAAAAAATTGTTTTTAATACTCTTTTCAACTAAATTGAACAATGGCACGGACAACCCGACTAATAGCTAGGAATGTCACTTTCATTAATTTTTTCAACTAAATTGAACAATGGCACGGACAATTCGTACTATCTCTACCACACACTTAAAACTTTTGCTTACATAATATATTTCAATTTATTTCATTTCAACAATGTTTTATCATAAATTCAATTTGGCTTCGTCTATTTTGAAATTTTCAGACACATATTTTTCCACGTTTTGAATTAAGAAGGTCGACTTTAGTTGCTAATTCTAAATATCTGTAAAAATATCTACGACAAAGTACCTGTTCGAGCATTTGGCTATCTAGTGAGAAAGTGTTGAGATGTGAAGGTAAATAGTTTCAAATAACTTAGGCCCGTCTTTGCTCATATTGTCATATATGAGTTAGAGGCTTATCGCTTATGGAAAGATCACTAAGACTTGGTTAAAAGATTAGTTAGTGTTATACAATTGAGTACAAGAAAATGCAATTCAACAATAACAGGAATGAAGAAGACGAAACTTTAATAAGAATTCAAAAAAGAATTTTATTATCAAATGATTAATGCGAATGTAATCTGTTGTTGAATCTATTATATCTGTTCTCTACAACATTACACCGGATCCCCTTTATATAGACCTGATTAAGTAACTAACTATAACGGTCACTTAAACACACTCAACAAATATTGAGAATATACACTTTGGACCCTTATGTTTGCTAACAGTGCAAACATAACCCTAGACTAATACTTCCGAAGTAAAACTCTAACACTTCCAACACTTTCGAAGCAAACATAACCTTTGGAAGATTCTGACTAAGCTTCAGAAGGATCAGATTAAGCTTCGGAAGATATACTAACTTCGGAAGAAATGCTTGTTTTGCTTTTATATCTCACAATCTCCACCTTAAAATCAAAACAAGATTTTAACCAACACCTAATGCATCCAAGAAAAGTTGAAACTTGACACCAGGTAGAGATTTAGTAAACATATCAGCTGGATTCTCCAAAGTAGAAACACTCTCCACTTTCACCTTCTCAGCATTCACCACATCCCTTATGAAGTGCAACTTCATATTGATGTGCTTTGTTCTCTCATGAAACATGCTATTCTTAGTCAACTGGACTGCACCCTGGTTATCATAATACACCACTGAGCCTGCAATATCAATTCCTAATTTACAAACAAAACCATACAGCCACATAGCTTCCTTGACTGCTTCAGTCAAAGCTATATACTCAGCTTCTGTGGTAGACAATGCCACTACATGCTGTAACTGATCTTTCCAACTAACTAAGTTACCCAGCACTTGAAATACATACCATGTAATAGATCTTCCTCTATCCAGGTCCTTGGCAAAACCTGAATCAACATAACCAACAATCCGCTTACTCTTCAAATGTCCATGACAACCCAACACCAAACCATAGTGTTTAGTACCCCTGAGATACCTCAAGATCCATTTCACAGCATCCCAATAAGCTTTACCTGGATTAGACAAGTACCTGCTGACTAAACTCACAGCATAGCCAATATCCGGTCTTGTACACACCATCAAGTACATCAAGCTCCCAACTACATTGGCACAAGGCACTTTCATCATATAATCAACTTCATCATCAGACTTAGGAGAATCAGAGCTTGACAATTTGAAATGAGCAACAATAGGAACAGTTACTCGCTTTCCCTCATCCATCCTGTAGTTATTTAGCACCTTCTCCAAGTAAGAGCTTTGAGACAGTTTCAACACCCTATGTTTTCTATCTCTCTTGATTTCCATACCCAAAATCTTCTTTGCTTCACCTAGATCTTTCATCTCAAACTCTAACATCAACATCTTCTTAGTGGCTTCAACTTCTTCCAAGTCTTGACAGGCCACCAACATGTCATCAACATACAACAACAAATACACAAATTTGTTCAAGCTGTATTCCTTGTAATAGACACAACTATCATAGCTGCTTCGATTAAAACCATGAGTTACCATATGTTCATCAAACCTTTTATAACACCGTCTAGAAGATTGCTTCAGCCCATACAAGGACTTCTTAAGAAGACACACCTTATCTTCCTGCCCCTTAACCTCAAATCCCTCTGGCTGCTTCATATAGATTGTTTCATCTAACTTCCCATGTAAAAACGCTATTTTCACATCCAACTGATGCAACTTCAGATCCATAGAAGCAGTTAATGACATCATAACTCTTACAGATGAATGTTTTACCACAGGTGAAAATATTTCATTATAATCCACCCCTGGCTTCTGTGTAAACCCCTTAGCTACTATTCTAGTCTTGTACCTAGGAGGTTCAACCTTAGAAATCACATCTTTCAGTTTGAACAGCCACTTACATGACACTGGCTTGTGACCCTCAAGTTTATTGACCAACTCCCATGTACCATTCTTATACAGAGATTCCATCTCTTCCTCCATAGCCTTACACCATTTTGAGCTTTCTTTTACAGAAATTGTCTCAGAGTATGACAAAGGTTCATAGATACTTTCTTCTTCAGTAGCTACAAAGGCCAATGCAGACAAGTCAATGCCCTCTCTATATCTGAGTGGAGGTACTACTTGTCTCCTCCGCCTATCTCTAGCCAATTGATAATCATCTAAACCATCCCCTTGGCTATCAGTGGTGAGTTGATCAACACCTTTATCACTCACACCCTGCTCCTCCACCTCAATCTGAACCCCACTCTGCTCTCCAACTTCTGAACCCCTTTTTCCTTCAATGTCTTTATATAAAACATCTTCTTGAAAAATCACATCTCTACTTACTATCACCCTGGGTCTGCCACTATCTAGCCTCCACAATCTATACCCTTTCACTTTGTTGAAGCCTCTAGAAGATTAACATTTTGTCTTTATGTGTTTTTTATCATAGTATAGGGACTTATTTGTAAATATATGTTCCTTTGTTTCTTGATAGTATAAATAGGATATTTTATGTATGTGCAGGGCAGACTTTAGAAAAAAAAGGGACTTTAGTCTGGAGACTTCAAACTAGAAAGACTAGAGAAAACAGTTAGAGTCAGTTAAAAACGAACTGTAACCCTTACACATTGTATCCTGTGCATTTGCTATCAATGAAATCTATGAATTTTTTGATGTAATTGCATGTGTTTGATTACTTTGTGTTTGAATTGATCATTGCATCACGAAATCATCACAGATTCGATCCTTTTGAACCAATCAATTGGTATCAAAGCCTTCGGTTAAGTGATCAGAGCTTATCGACTTTTTGAGCTCTTCGAATCACTTGAAATCTGTGATTGATTGCAATTTGATCAATTAATTGTTGTTTTCAGTTGTGTTTCATCAATAGAAACATGATTTGAATCACAATTTTGTGTTTAATTCGTTCAAATCTGAGAAATTGATCGAATTAGTGTTCGAACTTTGTTCTTCATATTCGGACTGAAATTTTATCAGAATACTGATTTGTTGTTGTTTGAGCAAATTGAGGATTAAGGATTGTTAATCGATCTAATTACTACATAATTGGAAGTATTTAGATCAATTAATCAAGTTTTGAAGATTTTCATAAGATCTGAGTTCGTTGAAGTTGATGAATTAGGCGCATTATGGTTGAAAACTGTTGAAAATTGTCCGAGTATCTAGGCGCATTTCCACTATTTGGACGTTTTGATACTGTGTAGACGTTTCAGATCAGGCGTTTGGCTACTGTTGAGACATTTTGAGACTGTTTGGACACTTGGTGACTTTGCAGAAACAAAGTAATTCTAGGCGCATTTAAACTGTTTAAGCGCATTTGAACTGTTTGGACCCCAGGCGTTTAACAACTGTTTGGGCACATTACAACTGTTCAGTCGCATTTCAGTTGGGCATTTTTCAGAATTCTACTAAGGCATTCCCTTGGGCGTTTCTACTTCAAAGTCAGGTGTTTCACAACTGTGTAGGCGCTTGTCAACTATTCAGGTGCATCAACTTTCAGACTTATCAGTTTACACTTAGAAATTTTTTTCGAAAACCAAAATCCAAAAATATTTTCATTTCATAGTTTTTAATTCAAAACTCAAAAACAACAAAACAAGTCTTTTTATTAAATTCAAAAATAAAAAATGGTTAAGTCTGAAGATTCTGAGAACAGGGTTCTAAAGCTGAAGAACAGAGCTGATTTTAAGAACTGGTCTTTAAGACTAAAGCATCATCTAAATTCTATTGACACTGACTTATGGAAGTCAATAGAGAAAGGACCTCATATCCCGATTACATCTGATGGTCCTGATAGAGGATTTGTTTACACAAAAGACTCTCAAAAACCTTATCCCGAGGATGGTCTGCAAGGTGATAACTTAAGGAAAGTGAACAATGATATCAAAGCTTATTCATTGATTTGTAAAGGATTACCATTGGAAGTCTTGACTAGACTTGATGGTTATCAAACTGGGTACACTATGTACAAAGCTTTGAAAATCATATGTGAAGAAGGTAAAGAGATACAAGATCTTAAAAAGCAGAAACTTAAGAGGTAGTTAGAGTTGTTTGAGCATCTTTCTGGTGAAACAATAAATCAAATGATGAACAGATTTGTGCACCTAACTACTGAGATGTCAACTGCTGGTATCAAAAATGATCTCAAAGATCTAAATTTCAAACTTCTCAATGCTCTTCCATCTTCATGGAAACAAACAGTAACATTGTTGAAGCATATTGAAAAGTTCCCTATGGATCTTGATCTTTTGATTACCAAGGTAAAATCAGTTGAGATTGATGAAAGCTCAAGAAACAATGATAGAGCAGCATCAATGTCTCAGTATAAGTATGTTGCATCTCCAGCTAATACAGTGGAGAATGATTTTCTGGCCAAAGAAGATAAGTCTCCAGAAGAAGAGGGTGATTTATTCGTCGGAGCTGGTTTCTTTACAGATTATTCTTACACAAGTGCTCTTGTTTATGCACTCAACCTCAACCTCAGTCTCCTCCTAAAACTCAAACTTCTAATTCTGCTAAAACTAGCAAAGTTAAAGATGTTATTAACATCCTCTTACAGGATGATGAGTCTAAATTTGCTTTTACTGATTTTATGGCAAGTTTTCAAGCTTATCAAGGTAGTCATCTAACTCAATTAGATCTTGTTTTGCAGGACTTTTTCGAGATGGATCCAGATGATGTAGAAGAGATGGACTTAAACTGACAAATGGTGATGATTGCATATAGAACTCAGAAACACTCCTATGTCAACAAGAACTACAAGCCAAGTGCTAACAAAACTGTTGGCTTCGACAAATCAAAATCAAGGTGTTTCAACTGTAACAACTATGGTCATTTCTCAAGGGAATCTAAAGCTCCCAAAAATCAAGGAGGAAATGGTCAAGCAGGTTCTAGCAGTCAAAGATATCATCAGCAGTCTCAGAAGACATTTCAAAAGCCTTATCAGAGTCTTCCTATTCCAGAACTTAAAGATGAATCAAAAGCATCTGAAGAGCCAAAGAAAGCTCTAGTTGTTAGCATTAAAGATGGATATGACTAGAGTGCTTATGCTGAACAATTTACAACTGATCTAACCTCTAGTTTATCTCTTATTGCAGAAATTCAAACTGAAGACTGGTCAGACGACAGTGATCCTAAGGCTGAAGATGACTCTGAAAATGAGGAAGAAAAATATGACTGGAGTGATAAATCTGATCCTAAAGAGGATTCAGAAGAAGTTGCACTAATGGCACAGTCAGATCAACCAAAGGTTGAAAATTTATCTTCTGACTCTGAGACGTCTTTTTCAAAATATCCTGAAATTCCAGTTGAAGTAAGAGAAAAAATATGCACTAAAGCTTGCTTTGAACAAGTAGAGTACTACAGAACTTATTCATATAAAATATATGACAAGCTCAAACAAGAGGAAGTAATGCATAACAAACTTAAAAACGATCACAAAATATCTGATGAAAAGATCCTCTCTCTACAAACATCATGGAATAAAATTTTGAAAGAATTGAAAATTGTTACAAAACAACTTGAAGAAATGACAAAGAATTTAGAAGAAGAGAAAATAGCACATGCTACAACACAGGTTGATCTTGCAAAATTTAAAAGTTCAAAAACAATTGTAGAACAACTGGTAAGTGAGAGAAAAGACAAACAAAAAGCAGGTTTAGGTTTTACACATGAACCAATGCCTGAATCCATCACAATCACGTTACCAGAAAACTTCAACACCTATGATCACTCACCTAAAAACAAAGCTAAGCTAAGAGCATTCTAAAATAAGAAAATGAATTCTAAGAGTGATGAAGAGAAAAAGAATGTTGAGATATTTGAGGGACATGATTCTGAAAAGATTAAAAATGGTCATCCGGTGAAAGTTAAATCATTTGAACCACGACCAAAAACTAAGAAAATATTTGTTCCAAAAGAGTCAATTGTTGAAGAAGTGAGTGAAAAGAATGACAATCAAAACTCTAAAAATAAAGAGAAAGCAAAACAAGATGAAGAAACATCTGAAGATTCAATTTTTTATGGATTAAATAATCCAGAGTTTATTAAATGGCAGAAAGAACAGAAAGAAAAAGAAACTGAAAAAGAATCTTCATCTGAAGATGTTCACTCTGAAAGCAAACAAAGATCATCGAGATCTAGAAACCAAAGACGAAGAAAGAAAAATACTAAAACTAAATCAACACAGAATGCAATTCAAAACAGTCAAATCAAAAGAACAAATTAATCAAATCAGATTAAACCTGTGAAATTTGAATCTGCAGGTATTTTTGACATGAACAAAATTCTAGAAATCAAATCTAATCCAAAGAACAAATCCATCTTTGATCTGAAAATAGGTTCAGATTCTAAGTCTTCCGCTGTCAATAAACGATTTGTATCTAAGGAGTCGAGGAATGATGTCAATGTTAAAAAATCTAAACTCAAATTTCAAAATAACAAATTCACAAATAAAAAACAACAGATTAACTTTTCAACTCCCAAATCCAAACAAGGATCAAATATGGCATCCACATCTAAAGTTAATCAACAATTGTTTAAATTTCAAAGGTACTGTGAAATCTGTGATATGTATAATCATAAGACTGAAGAATGTTTATTTAACAGGTACTGTCATATATGTGATATGAAAAACCATTCAACAGCTGATTGTTATTTCAACAAATATTGTACCTATTATGATGAAAGAACTCACAAAACTGAGAATTGCTACTTCAGAAAGAACTCGCCGAGGAATGGATATGTAAATTCTCAATTAAGAAATGGATATGTCAATCCATAATTTCAAAGAAATCAAAGTGTTGGTTTTCAAAGATTGACAAAACAACCTTCCTTAGGCTTGAGATCTTTCCGAAGAAATGATTCTGTTTATGATAATTCTTATGCTACAAAACTAAGGCAGTATAATCAAGGAAAATTTATTCCATAATTTGTGAGAATGAATGGTGGGAAGTTTGGTAATCAAAAATTTTCAAAAAATGTTTCTTCTAATGGTTTGAATTATCTTAATGATGATCTTGAAAAACATTATCATGCTTTAAGGAATAAACAAATCAAAGATAATCAAAAATTTGTCAAGAACGAAATTGGTAACTATGTCATAAATAAGCCTGATCCAAATAAGCTTCACTTTAAACAGTTTAGCATTGCTGATAAGTTTGGCAAGCCCAAGACCATCTCGGCTTGGGTTGATAACTCAACTTAATTCTTTTTGAAATGCAGGTACGCCCGAGAAGACCTATTAACACATGGTATGTTGATAGTGGGTGTAGCCGGCATATGAAAGGCAACCATGCCTTGTTGAAAGAATTTAAGTTAAAGGATGGTACGCATGTTGCTTTTGGAGGTGATACAGGGGAAAAAATAACAAGCGAAGGAACTGTATCCAATGGGATTATCAGCTTTGATAAAGTCAACTATTGCTCACAGTTGAACTTTAATCTTTTAAGCGTTTCCCAAATTTGTGACAAATCTTATTCTGTTTTATTTGATGATTCATTTTATTACATTTTGAAGCCAGGTTTTCATATTAGAAGAATGGATGGTTGTTAAAGCTGTTCGAGATCGATATGTATGCAAGTTAGATATGTCTCAAGTTGATCTTTCCACAGAAACAACATGCCTAATTGCTCACGCATCAAATGACGAAATTCAGCTTTGGCATAGACGTCTTGGGCATTCCAATTTCAAGAACATGAAGAAGCTTGTATCAGGAAATCATGTTGTAGGTCTTCCAACAAAGAAGTTTGCCACAACTGATCTCTGCTCAGCATGTTTAAAAGGAAAGCAACACAGAGCGTCTTATAAGCCCAAGCAGATAAACTCAAATTCCAAACCTCTTCAGATTTTCATATGGACCTATTCGGACCAACAAATGTTCGGAGTATTGGAAAGAAATCTTATTGTTTAGTTATCATTGATGACTTTACAAGATTTTCTTGGGTTTTCTTTTTGCATGCTAAATCTGAAACGGCTGAATTATTAAAAGAATTCATCATTAAAGTAGAAAATCAATTAGAACAAAAGGTCAAAATAATTAGAAGTGATAATGGAACAGAATTTAAAAATGCTAATATTGACATGTTTTGTGCAGAAAAGGGTATTGCTCGTCAGTTCAGTGCTCCTAGAACTCCACAACAAAATGGAGTTGCTGAAAGGAAAAATAGAACTTTGATTGAAGCAGCACGGTCTATGTTAGCAGATGCCAAAATTCCAATCACTTTCTGGGATGAAGCTATATCCATAGCGTGTTTTGTGCAGAATCGTTCATTGATTGTGAAAGGTAAAGAGAAAACTCCTTATGAGTTGATGTTTGGCAGGAAACCTAATATAGATTTTCTTAAATCTTTTGGTTGTCCAGTTTTGATTTTAAATTCAAGTGATCAGCTAGGAAAATTTGATTCAAAATATGATGAAGGATTTTTCGTTGGATATTCGTTGGTTTCAAAAGCCTATAGAGTTTACAAATGTTATCCTTGAAACATTCAACGTTAAATTTTTTAAAAATTCTTTTTCATCAGTTGCAAATGGTCCAGCTTGGTTATTTGATTTAGATTCATTGTCAAACTCTTTTCATTCTAACTTGTTTGAATTTACAGGTGAGAAGAAAAATCAAGTAGGAGATCTCGATTCTTTCAGCGATGATTCTGATTCTGATGATATGGATGACTCAAGCCCAGATTATCCATTTTTCTCATTTGTTAGAGATCCTATATTTCGGCCTCAACAAGCTCAAGAGCATCCCGTTTTAGAAAATTCAAATGTTTCACAACCTATTCTTAATGATGGTCCTGAAATTATACAACCTGAGTCTGGAACGTCATCGATCTATGATGATGTAGTTGGTACTAATAATCTTGATTATTTTATCAACTCACCGACTCAAGTTCCTAATTTCAATCCACATTCTTCAAACTTATTGCATCAGCTTTTTGACTTGAATAAATCTAATCTGGATGTTCATGTTTAAGGGAATGAGATTCCAACATCTCGTGTTCACAAGAACCATCCAACATCTCAAATTATCAATCCATTGAATGAGAGAACGACGAGAAGTAAATCAGAACAAGCAAACCTTTGCTTATACTTGTGTTTTCTATCTCAAATTGTTCCTAAAAACGTCACCGAAGCATTAAAGGACAATAGTTGGATTGAAGCAATGCAAGAAGAATTATTACAATTCTGCAAACAGGAAGTGTGGAAGCTTGTGGATTTACCTGAAGGAGAAAATGCTATAGGCACAAAATGGTTGTTCCGAAACAAAATAGACGATCGGGGAATTGTTGTTCGTAACAAAGTGAGACTCATTGCACAAGGTTACACCCAAGAAGAAGGAATAGATTATGATGAACTATTTGCTCCAGTTGCAAGACTTGAATCAATTCGTGTCTTCCTGGCTTATGCATCATTCATGAAATTCAAGGTGTATCAAATGGACATGAAAGGTGTTTTCTTATATGGACTAATCACCGATGATGTGTCTGTCAAGCAACCTCCAGGTTTTGAAGATTCAGAATTTCCTCATCGTGTGTACAAGCTTAGCAAAGCTTTGTACGGTCTACATCAAGCTCCTAGAATCTGGTATGAAACATTATCACAACAATTGATCCAACATGGATACACGCGAGGGAAAATTGATCCTACTTTATTTATTAAAAAGGATGCTGATGATCTCTTATGTGTTCAAGTGTATGTTGATGATATCATATTTGGTTCTACAAGTCCAAAATTGTGCAATGAATTTGAAGAAATAATGAAGTCTCGTTTCCAAATGAGTTCTATGGGAGAAATAATTTTTTTTCTTGATCTTCAAGTGAAGCAATCCGCAGATGGAATTTTTATCAATCAAGAGAAATTTGTTAAAAAGCTCTTAAAGAAATTTAAACTGCATGATTGTCAATCTATCAGAACTCCAGCTGACGTAAATACCAAGATTGAACCTAATTCTAAAGGAAAATCAGTTGACCAAACTCTATACAGATCTATGATCAGATCTTTGATATATCTTACTGCATCTAGACCTGATATAATGTATGCTGTTTGTGTCTGTGTCAGGTAGCAATCTGAACCGAAGGAATCCCACTTAATTGCTGTTAAACGAATATTCAGGTATCTCAAAAGAAAACCTGCTTTAGGGCTATGGTATCCTTATGAAGGTAACTTCGAGCTACATGGATATACGGATAGTGATTATGGAGGATGTTGTCAAGATCGTAAATCTACTACGGGTGGTTGTCAGTTTTTAGGTCCCAGATTAGTCTCATGGCAATGTAAGAAACAAACAAATGTCTCTGTTTTAACCGCAGAAGCTGAGTACATAGCTGCTTCAGCAGGATGTTCTCAAATCCTTTGGTTACAAAACCAACTGCTGGATTACGGGTTCAATTTTCTTAAAACTCCTATTTACATTGATAACACTGCTGCTATGTTTATTACAGCTAATCCTGTCCAACACTTAAAAACAAAACATATCGAGATTCAATATCATTTTCTCAGAGATAACTCTGAAAAAGGTTTAATCATTTTAATTCAAATCATAACTGAAAAACAGTTGGCTGACCTATTTACAAAAGCCTTTTTACCAGGTCGATTTGAATATTTGGTCGAGTCAATTGGACTTATTAATTATGTTTAAAAACTGGTTTTGAGTTTATTTCAGGATTCATTTAAAATGGTAAGAACCCTTATTTGATAAAGAAAACCAAAAGAGAAACTGTCAAAGTTAACTGCCTGATTATATATATTGTGTGTGCATGCTTATTAGAAAAATGAAAAAGAAAATACAAAAATAGAAAATTGCAAAATCAAAATAAAAAATATATATAAAACAAAAACACAAAAATAGAGTTTTTCTTGTTAGGTTATTATTTAGGACTGAACTATCTTTGCAATATGTGAGAAATGATAGATACATTAGTTTTGATCAGTTACATAATTCACTCGTTACTAAAGTCTGACGTGATTAGATATAATGTGCAGGTAAGCTCATGCAATTATACTGAAAAAATAAATTTTTGTGATTAAACTAAATCAATCATGCATTCATGTTTGTCCATTTTAGTACCAATGAGTAGTGTTGACTTCTCAAATTGATTGCGTTAAGTCATAATCTCATACCTGGTGGCTATATGAATAACCATTAAGCTCTAATTATTTAAAGTATTTGTTCACTTCTTTGTTATGAGTCATCTAGACCTGAGGTGACGAGATATCCTTTTTTGTAAGTAATTACAAACCTGGTTATTCTCACTTGATGCCAAAAGATGCCAATGTGCACAATATCAACATGAGATCTGGTTATAAGTATATGTCAGGTTAACAAGTTGAGAAAGGTGATTTCTTCCAGATCTCTATGAGAGTTGAACTCTCTAAGTCTAAGTGTGACTTATATAATGTCATATCTAATCATACCTTAATATCCAAGAATTGAAAAAGTAAGTGTGCTGACTATCTCGCCAAGAGCACTCATTTTCTGTCCTTGGATCTCGTGTCTCCTTTGCTGCAGAAATACAGACCTGGAACACACTTGATCAGGATTTAATCACTGTCTACGACTATCCATCATTTCTTTTCTTTTAATGTGCTGATCTTAACTGATATGATCTCACTGCAGGCATGTGATTCAATTGTATATAGTAGATTTTTATTCTGCTTTAGTTTTGATTTTTGCATGATTTTCTGTATGCATGCATGTTAATAATGATTAGTTGCTCTTCTTGCAATGAAAAAGAAACTTCTAAGTTTGTAAAACTTAAAAGTTTAGGGGGAGTAAAAATGAAAAAGAGAAAATAATTGATTTTCAAAATGTGAAAAAAATAAAAAAATAAAGTGTTTTGGATGAAACGATGAAGCTGCAATTTCTAGCATATGTGTGTTTAATATGATGTAAAAATAAACCTGAAAAAGAATTCAAATTCAGTGAAAAAGCTTCTTGCAAACAAAATAAGATTATTTGTTTTTGTAAAAATTAAATAGAGACTAAAATGACGGGAAATTGATTTTGAAAATTTAAAATAAAAATAAAGGTCAAAAATTGAAAAAAAAAATTAAAAGTTTGAATTTCAAAAATGTTAAAATTGAAGGAAAATTAATGAAAATTTTGAGTGATAGTCAAACAATTTAGACTAAGTGTTGAAAAATTGAGTGTGAACAGTCCTGATGTGTTTAAATAGTGTTCAGATGGTTGATGAGAAAAGTTCATGTGTCAAGACTCATGGAAAGGATCCCATGCACCTAAACAGTACTCACAAGTCCAGATTAGGAGTATGGTGACTTATCAGGAATTTGTACAAGTGTTGGGCGTTTCAGACAAGCTCATACGCCTAAACAGTTGTCATGTGTCTGAAATTTTGGTTAAATGTTGGGCGTATCATCTTATGCTCATGCGCTTGAACAGTACCAGGCTTCCAAGGGTTAGACGTTTGAAGTGAAAAATTACCAAGTGTTAGGCGTTTCAATTAGTCTTATGCGCCTAAACAGTGCCCAAGCACCTAAATAGTGCTTATGCGCCTGTAGAGTGTCCATGCGTCTAAACCTTATGCGCACAAACAGTGCTCATGCGCCTAAATACTTAGTGTAAAATTCATTCTCATACGCATAAACATTGCTCATGCGCCTGAAAAACATTTGTGATTCTTTCATTCATTCACTCATTCTCAAACTCAAACACTCTGATTCACTCTCTCGAACACCTGATACACTTATTAATTAAACATTTGATTGTTACCTGTTAATCTTTTTGATATATAGGTACAAGAGAATTTGATTGCCGAGGAGTCTTCACTCGAATTTATCAAAGTTGTTGCTGATTCTCCTATTCATGTGCCAGATGAAGGTGGAAGATCAACAAAAAATTCTACAATACTTTTTGAGATCTTGAATGCTGAGCAGATCATAGAATCTTTGAAAAAAGTTCAAGTCTGCATTCAAGAAGGCTTTGAGAGAGTTGGAACTCTACAAATAGAAGCTCGTGTTCAAGAACAAAGATGAGACAAAAGAGTTCAATGTAGACTGAAGACAATGTAAATCTTAGGGGGAGTATTGTTGAAGCCTCTAGAAGATTAACATTTTGTCTTTATGTGTTTTTTGTCATAGTATAGGGACTTATTTGTAAATATATGTTCCTTTGTTTCTTTATAGTATAAATAGGATATTTTATGTATGTTCAGGGCAGACTTTAGAAAAAAAAGAGACTTTAGTCTTGAGACTTCAAACTAGAAAGACTAGAGAAAACAGTTAGAGTTAGTTAAAAACAAACTATAACCCTTACATATTGTATCCTGTGCATTTGCTATCAATGAAATCTATGAATTTTTTGATGTAATTGCATGTGTTTGATTACTTTGTGTTTGAATTGATCATTGCATCACGAAATCATCATAGATTCGATCCTTTTGAACCGATCACACTCCATTAGGGTATCCTAGAAATACACACTTGCATGCCCTGGGTTTTAGTTTTCCTTGGCTAACATGAGCATAAGCCAATGATCCAAACACTCTAAGAATACCATATTTATGCTTCTACCTGATCATGCCTCTATAGGTGTCTTCATGCCTAATGCAGCTGATGGAGAACTGTTGACTAGATAGGCTGCAGTAGTCACACCTTCAGCCCAAAACTACTTGGGCAAACCAGAACTGGACAACATACACTTACCTTTTCAAGTAAGGTCCTGTTCATCCTTTCAGCCAAACCATTCTGCTGTGGATGACCAGGCATAGTTCTGTGTCTTGCAACGCCTTGAGCTTTACAATACTGATTAAACTCATGGTTGCAGAACTCCAACCCATTTTCATTTCTTAGCTTCTTGACTTTTCTCTCAGTTTGGGTTTCCACAAGGACTTTCCATTCCTTGAACTTACTAAAAGCGTCACTCTTATTCTTTAAGATGATCACCCAAATTCTCCTTGAAAAATCATCTATCAGAGTCATAAAGTACCTAGCACCACCCAGAGAATCAACCTTAGCAGGTCCCCATAAATCATAATGGATGTAGTCTAATATCCCACTTGTGACATGCTTAGCCCTTGTGAATTTGACCCTCTTGTGTTTCCCATAAATACAAGTTTCAAAAAAACCAAAATCATAATTCTTCAGCTCAGTCACAACCTGTTGCTTCTGCAACTCTACCAGTCCTTGCAGACTTATATGACCAAGCCTCTGATGCCACAACATGGCCTTTAAACTACTATCACTAGAGGCAGTTGCAACATAGGGCTCTACTACACCAGCACCATCTAGTAAATAGATATTATTATCCTTTCTATTACCAGATAGTACCACCATTGATCCCTTAATCACCCTAGCCTTACCATCTCTAAGGCTAACATGGTAACCAGATTTCTCCAACAACCCCAATAACAACAAGCTTCTTTTCAGACTAGGAATGTACCTTACATCATGAAGATCTACTTCCATTCCATTTTTTATCTTTAGATTCACTGTACCATGACCCACAATCTTGCAACATCTATCATCTCCTAACTTTACAGATCCGAGATCTTCAAACTTTAATTCTTTAAAGAACTCCTTAACAGGTGTCATATGGTATGAACAACCTGAATCCATCACCCACTCATTCTTATTACCGTTGCTTGTTACAGCCAACACATCTGCACTCTCATATCCACCAGAGACATCATCTTGTGTATTGTGACTTGAATGAGCCTTTGACCCACTTGATTCACCCTTCCTTCTTTTCCAATCAGGACAATCTTTCTTGAAGTGCTTTTCTGACCCACACACATAACACCTTCTCTTGAACTTGGATCTTAACTTTGAGACGCTTCTTGTCTTGAAGTTTCTCTGTTCGGATCTTCCCCTGACTACCAAGCCCTCTTCACCATCTTCTTTATAATCAGTTCTCTTTTTTAATTCCTTCGAATTGAGAGCTGCCAGCACTTCCTCCATGGTAATGTATCCACAAAGTGCTCATATGATGGTGGGAGAGAGCTTAAAAATATAATCGCTTGGTCTTCATCATCCAACTCAACTTCTATGTTTTCAAGATCTAACACTAACTTGTTGAATTCGTCAGTGTGATCTTCAATTGACTTTCCAGGCGTCATTTGGAAGGTGTACAGACGCTTCATGAGATATAAACTATTCGCAAGAGACTTCATCATGTACAAACTTTCCAATTTTGACTAGACCCCTGCCACCATCGTCTCTTTTGATATTTCTCTCAGTACCGGATCACTCAAGTTCAAGATAATAGAACTGTGTGCCTGTTCGAGCATCTTCTTCTTCTCTCTGTCTGACATTGTGTTCGGCAACTTGGATTCTCCAGCCAAGGCATTGCTCCTTCTTCTCTCTATCTGACAACTCGTTGATGAATGAGCAATGCCTTCATCTTAAGTCGCCGTAACCCAAAATCATTCTTTCCGTCGAATTTCTCAATCTCAAACTTTGTTGACACCATCACTTCCTCCGAACGATCTTGGATTGAATCTTGTTCCTCAATTGAGCCTTTAACTAGGCTCTGATACCAATTGTTATACAATTGAGTACAAGAAAATGCAATTCAACAATAACATGAATGAAGAAGACGAAATTTTAATAAGAATTCAAGAAAGAACTTTATTATCAAATGAGTAACGTGAATGTAATCTGTTGTTGATCTGTTATATATGTTCTCTACAACATTACACCGGATCCCATTTTTATAGACCTGATTAAGTAACTAACTATAACGGTCTCTTAAACACACTCAACAAATAATGAGAATATACACTTTGGACCCTTATGTTTACTAACAGTGCAAACATAACCCTAGACTAATACTTTCGAAGTAAAACTCTAACACTTCCAACACTTCCGAAGCAAACATAACCTTCGGAAGATTCTGACTAAGCTTCGGAAGAATCAGATTAAGCTTCGGAAGATATACTAATTTCGGAAAAAACACTTGTTTTGCTTTTATATCTCACAGTTAGTTTAAGTCGTTTACAACAATCATACGAAAACTGCTTTTCGTAAACTTGGTTAACCTCGTTGAAGTCACCAATAACAATCATCCTTATAATATTTGAAGGATTGTTGGGCATATGTTATGTTAATCATGCGACCGCTTACAACAAAAATTTGTCTTGACATTTTGCTTGGACGACAAAGATTCTTACCAAACGATGATGATCCCCGTTGCATTTTAAGTGTGTACTTGTAACTTGTAACGTTGATCCAAAATAATTGACCTTCTCTCTCTTTGGGATACTAATAAAAGTAACACAAATAAGCGGACCTCATTGTCCCTGCTTTAAGTGGGATCCTACATCTTTCACTACTATAAAAATAAACAAAAGTGACCGAAATTTAATATCGACAAAAGTGGTAGTAAAACTTGCGACTATGTAGCGACCAAATCTAAATGGTAACAAACATAGCAAGTGAAACAAAGCGGGTTGCTAATTAATTTTAAATATCTACTTTAATAAATCAAAATAACTATTAGGCACATGATTATTTTTTAACATGTCCATATCATTACCACTTAGGATTATCTATGTGTCACCATCACAATAAATTACAATTTTAGTAAAAAAATATTGATTTCAAAAAGGTTTTTTTAATAACTTTTATTTACTACCATACTAATAAAGATAATTTTTTTTCTACAAATAAATAATATTTTATTAAAAATATTTAATGAGACTTAATTTTGTTAAAAAATAATTTAGTTTGTAGCTAATTATTGTTAAAATTAAAATCCTTTAAAATGTATATATAAAGAGGTTTATGCATAATTATAAATAATACAATCTTTTTTCTTTTTATACTATTGTTTATAAGTTAAATATGTTTGTTATATATAATGTTTCATTGATATCTCATCTATAATATATATTAGATTGTATGTATTTATAATCTATTATATAATATTTTTTACTTAATCCATATAACACACGGGTATTTAGCCTAAATAATTAATAAAATAAAAAAAATCAATATTGATGGCATACATGATGGCATTTATAAGTAGCAAAACCGTTTCGGTCACAAGTACTTCCAAATTTCAAAAGATAAAATAAAAATTAAAGTACTAGAAAATTGTTTGATGAAATCATGGTTCTTTTGTTCCAACCCCAGGTTCAAGAAGTGTGGAATCTTATCCGGTGGAACCCGGTTGGGGTCGGTCCAAACCGGGTTGGAGAGTTTTTTGAATCAATCTTGTCAACCGAGAGTTGTCGAAGTGGTCAAATAGCATACCTTCTTAAATTACAAACTTTGCCATTTCGTTCCCGAACCATATTTACGTAAAAGTTCCATATACCACCATCGGTTCCGATTGTTGTTTTGCCTTGAGCCGGTGTGTTTTTCAATGACTTGCAATACTTTGTTACATGATTTCTCAAAGTCGTGTTCAAATCCAACTTGAAAAACATATTACAAGCATTGCATGATTTAACCATTCGACATTTCACATAAATCAAAATTCCACCAAAGCTCCTTGTTTCACGTTATTGATAGAATCCTCACAATTGTAGCTTCGCTTGAGGATCCACTGGTTGGAACATATGATTTGAAAGCCATATTGTTTGAGATTAGAGACTAGAAAGTAGAGAGTAGAGAGCTTGTATGAGAGTGTTTTTGCGTTTTTGAGTGTTGTGATTAAATCAATACACCCACTATCTATTTGAAAAAAAGGTTAAAAAATTTGAAAAACAGGTTAAAAATACCCCCAACAATCAAATTACCATCTTAAAACAGTCAAAAAGTTTAAAATGATATGAACCAGGTCTGGTTTGGGCAAATTGTGCTACACCTTGGTTGAAACAGGGTTGCGGTATGGAGGGGGCGAACCAGTTTGAACCCGCCAGGTTGAATAGAGTTGGACCCGGCTATTCCGGGTTAAGTCACTGGATCGTGTCAGGAAACCGGGTTCTACCTGCACTAACGCATTAATTTCTTTTTGTTATTTTTAATTCATTACCCTTGTATACAGAAAATAAGTAAGCATACAAGACAAATTATCATAAAAAGTCGCGTTGAATGCAGGTTTCTATCAAGAATCAATTAACCACACGTCTAGGCAAAAGATAGTATGGTGTGGATGGTTAAGATAAAAAAATATAACATATTCAACGCATGTCGGTAGATATTTGTTTTGAGAGTGGCTAAATACTCAACTACGTATCATTTATTTGTAAAAGTGATGTGAATAATTTAGTAGGGATAACCTCCATCAAGTTTGTGAAAGCATAATGATACGTTTAGTGACACTCTTAAAAGTTTTATAACAGGTTGAAATTTTGGCGTTATGCGTGTTTGTTGTATATGTTAAACTAGATTTAGTAAACCCGTGTATTACATATGTTATATAAAAAATATTAAATATAATGAAATCTTATTAATTATAAAATGATATTCTAATATAAAATATGATTGAAATCTTTTTTATTATAAATAGAATAAAAATTTTATTTCAAAACAAACATTTAAAAAAATGATCACTTTTAAAATCTTTCTTATTATAACTCTTAATTTTAATTATTTTTTATTTATTAAAATTTTACTATTTAAAAACACTAGTTTTAAAATATTTTTTATTCTTAAGAAAGTTTGATGTTTTAGAATATCTTATTTTATGAAACATTGTTTCTTTAAAAATGACATTAATAAAAAATCTCTTTTTAATTTATTAAATAACTATTTAATTTAAAAAAGAGTTAAGTAATTTTATTAGTAATTAATATGGTTATTTAATAGGAAAGAGAAACAAGAAAAATTTTTATGAGGGTGAATGTGACGTGAATGTGGTGACGCCACATGTCTTTCTTAATTACCCTTTTTATTTAGATCAGGAGATTTCTATGTGTTCATACTAGAATTTGACATAATGAATATATAAATAAAAATAATATTATTAATACTTTTTTAAATACAAAAGTAGTTTGTATATAAAAATGAGTGTTATCGAACTAATTAACCGGCTTGTAGCACCTCCGTTCCAGAAATCCACCAGAAATGATGTGGCTCACGAGTTTACCCAGCGACAAGGCGAAGGTTCGAACTACTATCTCTGTCCCAACGTCGCGTTATGCTCAAACCATGATTTGAGCTCCCAATCCTTGTCGTGGGCTGGCCAGCCAAATGTGTTTAAGTATGGTGAGGATCGAACATGGGATTCTCCTTTGGAGTATTCCATTGTCATACCACCAGTCCATATTAGAGTGTAGTGTGTCTATATGATCGAACTTGTTTATTATATAACCTTAACTTACGGTTTAGCCATGCGTTGTGACAAATATATAGTAATATGAGCTTTTACTAGAAAAAGTAAATGTTGAAATTATGTTGACGAATTTACATGACTTTTTAAAAAAAGAAAAAAGTGTGTGACCCAAATCAATGATGTCCTGTGTAAGGAATTTTTTTTAAAAATGGGTAAATTTTAAAATTTTTGTTGACATGGAGGGTTTTTCTTGGAGGATTGTGGAAACAAGGGTACCCGCCACCATTGGTGGCGGGTTCTGCAGCAATTTCAGACTTTCCAGAACTCGCCGGTGGGGTTGGCGGGTTCTGGTACGACCCAGCAGAACTCGCCGATGTGGTTGGCGGGTTCTGGACCTCCGGAACATCACGGGCTCTCCTGGAGACCACACAACCCACCAACTTTTCCTTCTCCTGGAGACCACACAATCCACCAACTTTTTCTTTCAATTTCAACCACGCAAATCACCAACTCAACTCCATTTTATTTTCTTTATAAACATCGCATTCAACCCACATTAAGATACATTTTTTACATATCTTCATTATACAAAAAAATTCTTACAAAATGAGTTGGCGAATTACACCGGGTCCTATTAACAATAAGTTATTAATCTTGGGTGGTGAGCATAGAGCAGCTCACTATTTCAAAATTCACCGAGTGATGCTGGTATATTTAGAGTTAGAAATTTCTTGTATCTTGATCTCTTATGGTATCCTTATAATTTAGATATTACTAAATAATTAAGTTAATAATAATAATAATAATAATGAAAATAATAATAATAATAAGCATATTAATTGTTAAATCTTGAAAATAAATAAAAATAAGTTTAATAAATTAAAAACTTGTAATATATTAATTTGAGCATAAAATAATAACATTAAAACATGAGGGACCAAACTATAAATTGTTTTTAAAACAAAAACATAAACTTTGGGCCGAAATATTAAATTTTATAACCCCAGGGACCAAAGCTGTAAAGTTTTAAAACCCAAAACCATTCCCCCCCTTTCACCCCGCGATTCCGGTGACCGGCCGGCCGATTTCCGGAGCGGCTCCGGCCATCGTCAAAACCCCACGAGAAACCATTTTTAATGCCCCAAAACACTTCATTCGAGTCGCAAAACCGTTTCGAACCCATTGATACCTTTTAATTTGGTTTTTAAATGAGGATACATCAAACCCAAACACGAAACCGAACCAATCATAAACCAAATCCGTTCAATACTTAAATGATGCTAATAATGCAATTAATCAAGCATACACAATTGGGTAATCAATTAGAAATCAATGGGGCGATTAATTTCACCTGAAACGACAAATTTCACACCTTAATCGATTGTAAACGCACGAAATTAACCCGAGAGCCGTTGGGCACTTAATCGACTAAAGGGAAACTATAAATTAGAGGGCTAATGCTCAAAATCATCTCTATAAACTCTCTGTAACATCAGTTGCACCAAAAACACACACACACCTCAAGATTCAAATGAGAACCCGTCACGAACCTAGTTCAAACATGAAATCGGTTATACCACGTCGAATCAGGTAATTGAATACATGTTAGTACTCGGTTTTAGATGGGGAACAAAAGCCCTAACCTTAATTTCATTAGCAAACTCGTTTTGCGGATCAATTTGATCGATTTGAAAAACTAGGGTTCTTGTGAAATTTGGGGATTTTCTAGGAAAATCATTAAATATTTTCATACGGAAACGTGACAAGAAGCAAGGCCTTGGCCCAATGGTTTAAGCACGGTCAGGTGTGGCAAGGGACCCGGGTTCGAACCCCGAGTCCCTGCCTTTATTTTTTTTAAAAGGTTTTTATTAATTTTTAAATTACAGAAAATATTTAAATATTATTTTAGTCATATAAAAATCATTGTTAAACAGAAATTAAATAAAATCGTTCTCTTTTAAATTTTTTTAGAAATTAAATTAATAAACCCTTATTCTTTAATTTTAAAAAATATAAAAATTGTTACAAAATACAAAATTATTATTAATTTTGAATTGTAATAAATCTCCCTTAATTCCAAAGAATCTAAATTTAATAAATTCGTCATTTTTATAAAATATATTTACAAATTTAATTATATAAAAGAAAATAAATATATATATGTACATATTTAAAATGTGCATCTTTTGGGTTTAAAAGAATTATTTAAATCTACAAATTTACTATTTTAAATAGTAAATAATAATCTTTTGATAAAGAAAAGTTTAACTTTTATTACTGGTTTAAATCACTAAAATTCTTATTTAATCATTTAAATATTAAAGCAATTATAAATTGTACATATCTTATAATCTAAAATCATGGTTTAATGAGTTATAAATAATATCATTACAATTGCCATCCAAAGGCCCTAATATAAACAGTGAACCGTTAACATTATAATAATCGTTATTAACTTATGACGTCGTTCATTTAGGTTGAACCTTATCAAATCGTCGGCGTTTAATACAAGACTTCTTATATATTCATCTTTATAAGTCATGTGAGTTTTTCATACCCCATTTTATATTATTTCACACTTTTGGGGTGAAACATGTTAACCTTATCATAAACACACTTGTAGATACGTTTTTACTCTTGTAACACTTGTGCAATTCATCTTATTTTGTCATGGTTATTTGGACTCTTGTAATTATCATGTGATAATACTTGTAAGATACAATCATTAACTATTGCTAGCCTAGCGACGTCATAGATCTATGGGCCTGACAAGCCTATTTGGTGCTAAAGTCGAGGTATTGCCGGCTCCTAGTGACGTATTCTTGATCACTATGGGAACCAAGTAAACCTAACTAATCGTATAATCATGTTGTGGCCATATTTGTCGAGGTTTGATTGTTACATTTGTTTATCCATTTATTATTACATTATTCTATAACCTATGACATGAATTGCCAACTATTTGTTTATATATATATGTATGTGCAACCTATGAAAACTCACCAACATTATATGTTGACTTTATTTTTAACATGTTTCAGGAAATGATCCCGCTTAATTGCTCTTGAAGACTTGAACACATCTAGGATTGGACCTAGAGATTAATAAAATAACATATACTGTCACATGATGCTATTTGAATACTTGTTACATTGGTTGTTTGAAACTTATGCTTTTCATCTATGTATGTCATGAAACTTGGAATTTAATAATATTTACACTTTGAAATAGCGTTGTGTGGCATGAACAATCTTAACCCTCACATCTTAACGTTTCTGCCGTTAATGTTGGGGTGTGACAGATTGGTATCAGAGCCCATAACTATAGGGATGTAGGTTATTAGAAATGGTGGCCTAGACTATGGTTAACTTAGGGACCCCTCTTCATGAATATTTGTTATAATCTTGTAAGCTTGCTTATATGTCTATTTCATGACGTTACATGTTGCATGATAAATCCTTTATGTGCTATTTGATTATATTTAGAAAATGGTGCCTTAGGAGTATGACTTGAACCTTGTATACCCCAACTTCCTAATCCTCTTTATGTGCCTTTAAGTTCTACCGCGTCTAATCTCTTCTAAAACTTATTCTCGACTACGTGTGGAATTTTACGCATTTGATCGTGTGGGTAAAATCCTTTAGACGATATGTCTAGATCTTGAAAATCTTATCGAGGTTTTAATTCTAATAGCCCATAGGGAAGTGTGTGACACATAAACACCTGTATTCTAGATTTCCTGGCAAAAGGCCCTCGGGAGGGATTTCCGGGATGAGTGCTAAATTATGGTAAACATACAAATTTTTCCCAAGGTAATTGGGATCAAGTCACCTCGACGTGTCCATGTTCCTATTGGTTGTGTGGTACCAAATGGAACCATCCTGTTTATATTTGTAAATATCAAAAAAAAATTCATGATTTCTTGAACTGATTTATTTTCCAAATTCTAATATCTTCTTTATTTCTATCTTATAGAATGTCTCGTCATCAAGGAAAACATGCTACCTCCGACCGCAAACTTGCCGCGATGATTGCCCGGCAAATGGCTGCTGTCCTCCCAACCATGGTTGCCGAACTTAGTAGCACCCTAATGGCTAACAACAGAAATAATGCAAATAGGAATAATGGTGGTGGTGATAACAATGGCCATGGTGAGAATAGCAACAATCAAGGGGGAAACAATCGAACCTGCACCTTCAAACACTTCAACTCCTGTAAACCCACTAGTTTTAGTGGAAAGGAGGGAGCCACTGGACTTCTCGAGTGGTTCGAAAGTATGGAGAACACCTTCATAAACAGTGAGTGTCCCGAGGAGCTCAAGGTCCGTTATGCTGTAAGTGTCATTCAATAACAGGCACTTACCTGGTGGAATAGCGAGAAAAGAAAATGGGGTGCGGAAGTGGCTTTGGCACTCCCTTGGGAAGAGTTCAAGGACATTATGATCCAAAAATTATGCCCGAGGAGTGAACTACAAAAACTAGAGGAGGAGTTCTGGAACCTCAAACAGGATAGTGTGAATCATTTGGCATACTCCACCTGACATCATGAACTCAGCATGCTTTTACCGCATATGGTGGATACTGTACCCCGTAGCATCGAGAAGTTTATCTAAGGGGTACCACCCCAAATTCAAGATGCTGTGGTGGGAAGTAGGCCCAAGACTCTGGAAGAAGCAATCAACATCACCGCCCAGCTCACCGAGAATCATATTAAGGCTGGTACTTTGAAGGTGAAGGGTGCAAAACCAACTGCGAAGGTGACTCCCGAAGCGACGAAGGAGGTGAAGGCTGAATCCTCATTCAAGGGCAAGAAGCGCAAGTTCACACCTGCCCGCAACTTTGCTGTGACAGCACCCAATGCCCCTTAAAGGCAAGCTGTCGTTGTAAACCAAGCACCCATGGCAAGAGCTTACACTGGTCCACACCCGATGTGCAACACCTGCAAGTATCATCATGCGGGAAATAATCCATGGCGAATCTGCACTCTTTGTGAGAAATACGGGCATTTGGTGGCTACTTGTCATCATGCCCCAAACAATGCTGCCATGATTGCTAACCAAGCCTGCTACAATAGTGGCGAAACTGGGCATTTCCGTCCACAATGTCCTCGTCTTGAGGGAAATGTTCCACCGGCTCGATGACGGGCTTTCAACATTAACGCGAATCAAGCGCAAGCCAACAACGACGTGGTAAATGGTACGTCATCTTTTTCTATTAATCGATTTTTTATTGTGTAAAATCCTACCTGCTTTCTATGTACCAATGATAGTTCTATATCTGAACAGGTATGTATCTTGTAAATAATCGTTATGCGTCTGTACTTTTTGATTCGGGTGTGGATAAGAGCTTTGTATCCTTAGAATTCGAACCTATTCTTGCTAAGCCGCGTTCTAAGCTAGGAAAATGCTTTACAGTCGAAGTCGCCGATGGAAAATCAATCGTAGTTGACGTCGTAATACGTGATTGCGTCTTGAATCTTAACGAGCACGAATTTCCTATCGATCTTATTCCTATGCAACTGGGGAGCTTCGACATCATTATTGGCATGGATTGGTTAGCCAAACAGCATGTGGAAATCATTTGTTTCGAGAAGTGCATTCGAATTCCGCTACCTTCGGGAGATACACTAAAAGTCTTTGGTGAGAGATAGTCTCAAGGACTCAAACTCATGTCCTGTATCAAGGCCCGAAAGTGTTTGAGTAAAAATTACGTAGCCTTTATGGCTTACGTAGTTAACATGAAAGCCAAGGGGAAGGAACTTAAGGATATACCCGTTGTACGAGACTTTCCCGAGGATCTTAGTGGGCTACCTCCCGTTCGGGAAGTTGAGTTCAAGATTGACTTAATTCCTGGTGCAAACCCTGTGGCTAAATCGGCTTATCGTCTTGCGCCTTCTAAAATGCAAGAATTAGCCAGTCAACTACAAGAATTGACCGATAAGGGCTTCATTCGTCCTAGCTCGTCACCATGGGGTGCACCTGTGTTATTCGTGAAGAAGAAAGATGGATCATTTCGTATGTCTATCGATTATCAGGAACTCAACAAACTTACCATAAAAAACCGATACCCTCTCCCTCAAATCGATGACCTCTTCGATCAACTCCAAGGAGCTACGCAATTCTCGAAGATCGATCTACGTTCTGGATATCATCAATTGCGAGTTCACGACAATGATATTCCAAAGACCGCTTTCCGTACTCGATATGGGCATTATGAGTTCATGGTTATACCTTTTGGCTTGACTAATGCACCTGCTGTTTTCATGGATCTCATGAATCGAGTATGTAAACCATACTTGGACAAATTCGTGATCGTGTTCATCGATGATATTCTAATTTATTCCAAGACAAAAACCGATCACGAGTTGCATTTGCGACAAGTTCTCGAACTTTTGAAAAAGGAACAACTGTACGCCAAGTTCTCTAAGTGCGAATTCTGGCTTGAAGAAGTTTAATTCCTAGGTCATGTGGTGAATAGCCAAGGTATTCACGTTGACCCTGCTAAAATAGAAGCCGTGAAAAACTGGTGTGTTCCCACGACCCCAACTGAAGTTCGTTCTTTTCTTGGTTTAGCGGGTTACTACCGTAGGTTCATTGCAAACTTCTCGAAGATTGCTAAACCACTTACGGTGCTAACCCAAAACAATCAACATTTTGAATGGGGACCCGAACAAGAAGAGGATTTCAAGACACTGAAACGCAAGCTTTGTAATGCTCATATCCTAACTCTCCCCGATGGAAATGACGATTTTACCGTGTACTGTGATGCGTCTAGTCAAGGTCTTGGTTGTGTTCTAATGCAACGAGGAAAGGTCATAGCATACGCGTCGAGACAATTGAAGGTTCATGAAGTGAACTACACAACCCACGATCTTGAACTTGATGCTGTGGTTTTTGCCTTGAAGATTTGGCGGCACTATCTTTATGGGACGTGATCGATGTCGAAGTATCAATCAAATAAGATGTTAAAATATGTGTTCCTATTCACCTTAAACTAGTTAGGGTAAGTAGGGTTGTCGATCCTCGTGGAATTAGTGGTCGGTGTATTGTACTTTGATTTAGCAAATAATGATTAATTAAATTAACAACTTACTTAACTATTGCCTCTTGGCTGTGAAAATTGGATTTTTGGAATAATTAATAAATAAACTAAGAAAAAACTTGGAAAGAATCAAACTTGATTAAGAAAACGATTATAAGAGAAAGTAATCCACTTCGGTTCTAGGTTTGGTTTTCAGCAATTGTTTAGTTTAACTTCAAGGAAAATCCTTAATAGGGATTCTGTACGTGCGATGATTAAGTGATATCGATAATCAGGACTTAATGGGTCTTGATACACAATGCCAATTCAATTAGAAACCAAAACTTGCAATCATATAATTTCCGGAAGATTAAATGATATTCAAATAAAAGTTTACCAACGTCGTTGTTTAAATAATCAAAACACAAGTTAAACTCATAAAAGAACTTAACAGGTTCTAAAGTTTAATCCCAACAAAGTTAAACAAAAACAAAAACCTAATCACACAAAACCTAATACCCGAAGTCGATCACGAGAGGATTAGCCGCTCATTGTTCTTGAATGATCTTCAAAACCGTTGTTGATTTGCATTCCGGATGATTGAATCTTGTTTTTGAGGGTTGGAATGGTGAAAAATCGATCCCAGAACTTCCAAAATACGTCTTTTTTCGTCTTAGGTCGAATGGGAATCAAGTGGTGGCTAAAACCTAAATAAAACGCGTATTTAAGGGTTTTTAAAAAGGGTCCTGGCGTAGGCTACGCCAGCCAGCGTAGCCTACGGTGGGGTGTATTCTGCTGATTTTTTACTTGAGCTGGCGTAGCCTACGGTGGCTACAGTAGGCTACGGTGGAAGCCTTTCTGCTGCACTTTGAAACTTCGTTTCTTGACCCCTCCAATGACTTGTTTTATCATGTAAGCTTCCAAATTCCTTGTTTTTCCTACAAAATCACTTCCAACTCATAGTCAACCTATTCAACTCAATCACATGCATATAAACGAATAATCATACGTAATATTTAACGTTTAAACATTTAAAATCTCATTCCAACGCACACACATCACATCCCCACACTTAAGCTTTGCTTGCCCTCAAGCAAATCTAATTCAAAACATTTAACAACATTATAAACCAAAATCCTTTGCTATGTCTTAGCTATGGTTCAAAGTCATATCCATTCTAGAATTGCAATAATCATATTTGGCTAACAAGTAAAGGATGTTACATTTAATTCAAAATAGAATCCGACTAATTAAACCTAACAAGCTTCCGGCTTTTATTGTCATGCAACACACCCCTCACCATTTGTCACTCATCTCAGTTTATTTCTGGATCGGTGAAAATTGCACCAATATATCACTCAAAAGGTCCACATATGAAACTTTGTTATCATATGCTTGGGTGACAATCAAATTTTCAAGGTAATAATTGACAATGCACACATCAAAAGGACTTACGGGTTTTGGGCTTAGGTTAAGGTAGGAATGATTGGCTGTGAGTGTGGCTAAAATATAAATTAAGGCAATACCAACTGTTGACATCCTTATTGGCATAACTATTATTCAAACAAAGCAAACGCATGGGTGCATATTTAACCCATAACCAATAATTTGCAACTTTCTTTTCTTTCTCTCTTTTTTTTTCTTTTTTTTTTCTAGTTTTTATTATTATTATTATTATTATTTTTTTTTTTTTTGCTTTTATCATAAATCAAATACTGAAGCTAGTCTGAATGTTATCAACAGTGGTAACTTGGTCACATTGGGTAAAATTTTATTTGGGTTTTATTGATATGGGTTTGTCAAAATAAACGGTTTAAGGCTCGAAAGTGGCTACTAGGGGGAATTTTAGGTAAACTGATGCAACACAAGAAATGGTGTTAAAAGAAAAAGGAATCCTAGATTGCCTTGATCATCTATGTGCACTAATCAAATTTACCGTCTCAATATGTATCAACTCACACAAGTTCTAACACAAAGAATCATATGGCCTACACTCAACAATTGAAATAATTTATATGTGAACTAACAATCTAGTAAGCTTCAAAATCTCACCAAGTAGGAATTAGGGTTGCCGGCGTGTGCATGCTTTTATTACACCATTAGCCTGTTAACCTTAACTAGACAGTTCTTAATTTTTTTTTTTTGTAAAACCTTGCTAACATAATTATTTTTGCTACCGTAGAATTAGGCCATGACTAAGGACCCTTACATCAAACATGACAAGAATCAATTGGTATGCTTGTTGTTTTCATGTTTGATTGGATTGCTTAAAAACAATAAAATTTTTCCAAATTTTCCCTCATCCCCACACTTGAGATACGTTGTCCCCAATGTGTGGTATTTAAGTTAAGTGTGTGAGTTTTTTTTTTCTTCTTTGAAAATCAATTTATTCAATTAATCAACACAAACGACTTTTCCACCCGAACCGACCCAGACACAAACGTAACGATTATCAAAATAAACTACTTAAATAGACATATCAAACACAAAACATAAAAATTAAATTTGGGTTGCCTCCCGATTAGCGCTAAGTTTTAGGTCTTCAGCCAGACCGTACCTGCGACCACTCATGGTGGTCGAGTAGGATGCTTGACTCCAGTATTCTTCAAATGATCCGGCAGTTCTTCAACTAGATCGCATTGTGGCCCAAACATTAATGCCTCAACTCTGTCTTTTATAGGATCAAGTGGATCGCCAACTTTTTTCTTCATTTTAGGTTTCACATCTTTTGTTTCCAACTTCATAATTGGCTCTTTCTTTTCTTTTAAATCCACCAATTCCTTCAAGTCCACATGCTTATCCCTATCATACTCAAAATCATTCTTAAAAGTGGTGTTCATGCTTACATGTGAAGTATAAGTAGGAACACACACGTTAGTCATATCTGCCACAAAAACCTTATGATTAACAAAATAATTAATCGACTTGGAAAATACATTAAAACGTAACTTACGAGTTTCGTAAGTCATGTCAATTGTTCCATCCCGACAATTGATTTGAGCATTCGCAGTTGCTAAAAATGGTCGACCCAATATGACATTCGGTTGCTCATTCATTCTCACTGGTGCAAAATCGAGCACCATAAAGTCCACAGGGTAGTAAAATTCTCCCAACTTGATTATAACATTCTTTACCATCCCCCGAGGACATTTTTGAGTCAAGTCAGCTAACACCACAGTGGTTTCAACTTTCTCTAAAGGACCGAAGTCATACTGTTCGTATAACATACCTGGCAAGATACTAACAGCTGCTCCATAATCCAAAAGTACTCTTTTTATCTTCAACTTCCCCACTTTTATTGGAATGATGGGTGCTCCTGGGTCACTCTCTTCCACTGTATCGGCTTTCTCTTCCTTATCTGTAACTTGTTGTGAAAAAGAAGTAAAGTCATTATCAATAATTTTAGAGTCAGGAAGGATACTAACCGAATTGATGTGAACAGTTCTCATGTTTTCTGTGTTGGTTCCTTGATGTTGAGGATTGACCGTGGTATCACTCGGTAGCTTTCCATGGTTCCTTTTAATTTGAGCCACATCCTCTGCAAGTTGACCCACTTGTTTATTTAAGGCTTCATAAGCCTTGTCCCTAATTTCATTTTCTCTCTTGTTCTCTTTCATATTCTCTTTCATCATGTTCATCAAAGCATCCAACTTTGCATTTGTAGACTCTTCACCACCAAGTTGTCCAAATTGAGCATTACTTTGATAGTTGCATGATGAACTACCTTGTTGATCCCTATGATTGTAGTTTCCTTGATTGTTTCCTTGAGAATATGAAGTTCTTTGATAACCACTTTGATTATAATTCCCTTGTGCTCGGTTCTGATAAGCTTGACCACCTTGATTATTACCTTGAAAATTAGGGTTCATCTGGTTTGAAGCATTTCCATACTTAAAGTTAGGATGATTTCTCAATTCGGGATGATAAGTATTGGAGTTCATATCAAACTGTTTTCTCTCTTCATATACTTGATTCACCTCTTCATGTTGACCTAAAAGCAACGGACACTTTGCCTTGCATGCCCCAAGTCATCACATTCATTGCATACATTAATCCAATTGAAGCCACATCTTTAGTCCCCGCATGTCCTAACTTGGCCAATTGTCTTTCCAAAGATGCAATTCTTTCTTTACTCTCATAATCAATGGTGGTTGACCTTGCCGGAGCGGGCTTTGACCGTCTACTAGCCGAAGCTTGAGCTTTGGAATTCTTGCACATTCGTTCTAGGAATTCCCAATCCATATCTTCATGATTAGATAAGAATGTTCCATTACTTGTAGAATACAAGTATTTCCTTTCTTCCGGTGTTAGTCCATCTGAAAATGCCTTAATCAATTCCCACCTTTCAATACCATGATGAGGACACATGCGGATCAATTCCTTGAATCTTGTAAATGCCTCATGAAATTGCTCACCCACTTGTTGTTGAAAAGATCGAATGGCCTCTCTTGCATCACTTGTCTTTCCCATAGAATAATATTCTTCAAGGAAAACCCTTTGCATCTCTTGCCAAGTATGAATACTGTTGTCAGGCAAAGTGAGGAACCATTGCTTAGCTCTATCTTTCAAAGTAAATTGAAACAATCTCAGTCTTACTTCATCTTGTGTGAAGTGGTTTCCACCGATAGTACTACATATGGCATCAAATTCAGCAAGATGTACATATGGTTCTTCCGTTGCAGTGCCTCTAAATGCAGGAAGAATGGTTAGGTAGTGAGGACGTACATCAAAAGATCTTCCCCTACGGTTTGGAGGTGCGATAGGATTCGGGTTTTCAGAAATAGCCGGTCTAAAATGGCTATCCACACCTTGTACTTGAGCTCTGTGAGGTCTTCTTGGTTGATTGAAATTATTATTGACTCCACCTCGTTGTTGATTGATACGTGGTGCATTCCATCCATATTGGTTGTTCCTCCCATTGTTATTTCCATTTTGTCCATTACCTCCGCCGAAATTCCCATCCCAAGCATCATAATTTGCACCATTATAGGGTTCTTCATTGTTATTCCACTCATCTTCATAATCTTCATCACCCGTGTGAACACTATGCATACTCACATGATCAAAGTCATCTCCTTGATTGAGGTTATTTTGATTCATATTATTGTTGGGTAGTGGTTGATTCAGGTTGTTGCGGTTGTTATTTGGTGGTGGGGGTGGATTTGGGTGTTGATTTTGGTTATTGGGAAGAGGGTTTGGATTTTGAGGTGGTTGGTTGTTTGGATTATCCATGTGAGTTGAATCAGACAAACTATCAACTGCTTGATCAATGGCTTGTGAAATTGATGTAGTTGGTAACCCTAATCGATGCAAGACACGATTATACCTTGCTGATTTCTCTATCTCTGGATCAAACACTAGCGGTGATTTCCTGCCCGAATATCGAGTATGCATACAATCTGTCACCTGCACACTTAAACTACCAAGCGTAACACGAAAATAAAAACATTAAAATAAAACAAGTAACAAAAAAGATTTTTTTTTTCTTATAAAACAAATAAAATAACAAAACACCAAGCGCACCGATTCCCCGGCAACGGCGCCAAAATTTGATCGATGTCGAAGTATCAATCAAATAAGATGTTAAAATATGTGTTCCTATTCACCTTAAACTAGTTAGGGTAAGTAGGGTTGTCGATCCTCGTGGAATTAGTGGTCGGTGTATTGTACTTTGATTTAGCAAATAATGATTAATTAAATTAACAACTTACTTAACTATTGCCTCTTGGCTGTGAAAATTGGATTTTTGGAATAATTAATAAATAAACTAAGAAAAAAACTTGGAAAGAATCAAACTTGATTAAGAAAACGATTATAAGAGAAAGTAATCCACTTCGGTTCTAGGTTTGGTTTTCAGCAATTGTTTAGTTTAACTTCAAGGAAAATCCTTAATAGGGATTCTGTACGTGCGATGATTAAGTGATATCGATAATCAGGACTTAATGGGTCTTGATACACAATGCCAATTCAATTAGAAACCAAAACTTGCAATCATATAATTTCCGGAAGATTAAATGATATTCAAATAAAAGTTTACCAACGTCGTTGTTTAAATAATCAAAACACAAGTTAAACTCATAAAAGAACTTAACAGGTTCTAAAGTTTAATCCCAACAAAGTTAAACAAAAACAAAAACCTAATCACACAAAACCTAATACCCGAAGTCGATCACGAGAGGATTAGCCGCTCATTGTTCTTGAATGATCTTCAAAACCGTTGTTGATTTGCATTCCGGATGATTGAATCTTGTTTTTGAGGGTTGGAATGGTGAAAAATCGATCCCAGAACTTCCAAAATACGTCTTTTTTCGTCTTAGGTCGAATGGGAATCAAGTGGTGGCTAAAACCTAAATAAAACGCGTATTTAAGGGTTTTTAAAAAGGGTCCCGGCGTAGGCTACGCCAGCCAGCGTAGCCTACGGTGGGGTGTATTCTGCTGATTTTTTACTTGAGCTGGCGTAGCCTACGGTGGCTACAGTAGGCTACGGTGGAAGCCTTTCTGCTGCACTTTGAAACTTCGTTTCTTGACCCCTCCAATGACTTGTTTTATCATGTAAGCTTCCAAATTCCTTGTTTTTCCTACAAAATCACTTCCAACTCATAGTCAACCTATTCAACTCAATCACATGCATATAAACGAATAATCATACGTAATATTTAACGTTTAAACATTTAAAATCTCATTCCAACGCACACACATCAGGACGCAATGCATAGTCTACACCGATCATAAGAGCCTTCAACACGTGCTCAATCAAAAGGATCTCAACATGAGACAAAGATGTTGGGTTAAGTTGATTAGCGACTACGACTGTGACATTCGCTATCATCCCGGAAAGGCGAATGTTGTAGCCGACGCGCTGAGTCGCAAGATCCATAATAAGACTGTCTCACTTCAAGAAATTCGAGATCAAAGGCAATGGTTTGACACGTTGGGAGAATTTGATACGGAGATTCACATGGATGTTAACGAGGCTACTATCATGCTTTAAAATATAAGGATTGATAGTGATCTCGAGTTTTGCATCCGCGAGGCTCAACAAGCAGCATTAACCGAGGAATGGAAGGATGAGGAACTAGTGTTTATCGTTCGGTCACAATTGGAAACAAAACCGAATGGCATGTTGTATTTCTTGAACCGGCTTTGGATTCCAAATCACGACAACCTCCGTCACTTCATCATGAATGAAGCTCATCAAACACATTATTCTATTCACCCTGGGTCCGATAAGATGTATATGGATCTGCGTGGCCAATATTGGTGGCCAGGGATGAAGAAGGATATCGTATCTTATGTATCCAAATGCCTCACGTGTGTAAGGGTCAAAGCTGAACATCAACGTCCTAGTGGGTTACTTGAACAACCCGAATTCCCTATGTGGAAATGGGAACACATATCCATGGATTTCATAGCCAAGTTGCCACGTACTCCTCGAGGCCATGATAGCATATGGGTGATTGTTGACCGTTTGACCAAAACGGCACATTTCATACCAATACGAGACACTTACAAGGTTTCAAAGTTGGTTCGTATCTATATCAATGAAATTGTGAGTCGTCATGGCGTGCCTTTGCATATTATTTCCGATCGTGATGCTCGTTTCACTTCACACGTTTGGTAGCAAGAACTCTTGGGTACTCAACTGGATTTAAGCACGGCTTACCATCCTCAAACGGACGGTCAAACCGAGCGAACAATTCAAACCCTTGAGGATTTGCTACGTCTTTGTGTCCTTGACTTTGGTGGTGATTGGGATATGCATTTACCGCTAGCGGAATTTTCGTATAACAACAGCTTCCACTCAAGTATCAAGATGGCACCGTTCGAAGCTTTATACGGTCGTAAATGTTGTTCTCCGATCTGCTGGACTGATATCGTTGAGAATTTCATTACCGGTCCAGAACTCATTCAAGAAAAGACCGATAAAGTCTCTAAAATCCGTAATAACCTTGAGGTGGCTAGAAGTCGTCAAAAGAGTTACGCGGATAAAAGACGCAAACCATTGGAGTTCCAAGTCAACGATATGGTCCTTCTTAAGGTCTCACCATGGAAGGGTGTTGTTCATTTTGGGAAGAAGGGCAAGTTAGCCCCATGTTTCGTAAGACCCTTCAAGATTCTAAAAAGAGTTGGGAAAGTGGCTTACAAATTGGAACTACCTTCTGAACTTAGCAGGATTCATCCCGTCATTCATGTCTCAAACTTGAGGAAATGTTTGGCCAAGGAAAATTTACATGTTCCTTTGGAAGAAATCCAAATTGACGAGTCCTTGCATTTTGTTGAGAAACATGTTGAGATTATGGACCGAACGCTGAAGAAGACCCGAACAACTACCACGCCAATCGTCAAGGTTTGTTGGGAAAACAAACGTGCAGCCGAGTTTACCTGGGAACGCGAGGATCACATGAAGAAGAAATATCCATATCTGTTCGTTTAGTCTCATCTTTAATTTCGGGACGAAATTTCTTAAAGTTGGGGAGACTGTGACCTCTCGTATTTTTGTTAGTTTGTTGTTAACCTCCATTATCTCTTGTAAGGGCTTGTTTTGTCATTAATACAAATACGAGTACTTGTTTGTAATTTCTTGTATCTTGATCTCTTTTGGTATCCTTATAATTTAGATATTATTAAATAATTAAGTTAATAATAATAATAATAATAATAATAATAATAATAATAATAATAATAATAATAAACATAATAATTGTTAAATCTTGAAAATAAATAAAAAAAATAAGTTTAATAAATTAAAAACTTATAATATATTATTTTGGGCATAAAATGATAACATTAAAACATCAGGGACCAAACTATAAATTGTTTTTAAAACAAAAACATAAACTTTGGGCTGAAATATTAAATTTTATAACCCCAGGGACCAAAGCTGTAAAGCTTTAAAACCCAAAACCATTCCCCCATTTCACCCCGCGATTCCGGCGACCGGCAGGCTGATTTTTGGCGCGGCTCCGGCCGTCGTCAAAACCCCACGAGAAACCATTTTTAATGCACCAAAACACTTCATTCGAGTCGCAAAACCGTTTCGAACCCATTGATGCCTTGTAATTCGGTTTTTAAATGAGGATACATCAAACCCAAACTCGAAACCGAACCAATCATAAACCAAATCCATTCAATACTTAAATGATGCTAATAATACAATTAATCAAGCATACACAATCGGGTAATCAATTAGAAATCAATGGGGTGATTAATTTCACCTAAAACGATAATTTTCACACCTTAATCGATTGTAAACGCACGAAATTAACCCGAGAGCCGTTGGGCACTTAATTGACTAAAGGGGAACTATAAATTAGAGGGCTAATGCTCAAAATCATCTCTTTAAACTCTCTGTAACATCAATTGCACCAAAAACACACACACACCTCATGATTCAAATGAGAACCCGTCGCGAACCTAGTTCAAACTTGAAATCGGTTATACAAGGTTGAATCAGGTAATTGAATACATGTTAGTACTCGGGTTTAGATGGGGAACAAAAGCCCTAACCGTAATTTCATTATCAAACTCGTTTTGCGGATCAATTTGATCTATTTGGAAAACTAGGGTTCTTGTGAAATTTGGGGATTTTCTGGTAAAATCATTAAATATTTTGATCTCGAAAACTTGACAAGAAACAGGGCCTTGGCCCAATGGTTTAAACACGGTGAGGTGTGGCAAGGGACCCGGGTTCGAACCCGAGTCCCTGCCTTTATTTTTTTTAAAAGGTTTTTATTAATTTTTAAATTACAGAAAATATTTAATGTTATTTTAGTCATATAAAAATCATTGTTAAACAAAAATTAAATAAAATCGTTTTCTTTTAAATTTTCTTAGAATTTAAATTAATAAACCCTTATTCTTTGATTTTAAAAAATATAAAAATTGTTACAAAATACAAAATTATTATCAATTTTGAATTGTAATAAATCTTCCTTAATTCCCAAGAATCTAAATTTAATAAATTCGTCATTTTTATAAAATATATTTACAAATTTAATTATATAAAAGAAAATAATTATATATATATGTACATATTTATAAATGTGCATCTTTTGGGTTTAAAAGAATTATTTAAATCTACAAATTTACTATTTTAAATAGTAAATAATAATCTTTTGATAAAGAAAAGTTTAACTTTTATTAATGGTTTAAATCACTAAAATTCTTATTTAATCATTTAAATATTAAAGCAATTATAAATTATACCTATGTTATAATCTAAAATCATGGTTTAATGAGTTATAAATAATATCATTACAATTGCCATCCAAAGGCACTAATATAAACCGTGAACCGTTAACATTATAATAATCGTTATTAACTTATGACGTAGTTCATTTAGGTTGAATCGTCGGCGTTTAATACAAGACTTCTTATATATTCATCTTTATAAGTCATGTGAGTTTTCCATACCCCATTTTATATTATTTCACACTTTCGAGGTGAAATATGTTAACCTTATCATAAACACACTTGTAGATACGTTTTTACTCTTTTAACACTTGTGCAATTCATCTTATTTTATCATGGTTATTTGGACTCTTGTAATTATCATGTGATAACACTTGTAAGATACAATCATTAACTATTGCTAGCCTAGCAACGTCATAGATCTATGGGCCTGACAAGCCTATTCGGTGCTAAAGTCGAGGTATTGCCGGCTCCTAGTGACGTATTCTTGATCACTATGGGAACCAAGTACACCTAGCTAATCGTATAATCATGTTGTGGCCATATTTGTCGAGGTTTGATTATTACATTTGTTTATCCATTTATTATTACATTACTCTATAACCTATAACATGAATTGCCAACTATTTGTTTATATATATATGTATGTGCAACCTATGGAAACTCACCAACATTATATGTTGACTTTATTTTTAATATGTTTCAGGAAATAATTCTGCTTAATTGCTCTTGAAGACTTGAATACATCTAGGATTGGACCTAGAGATTAATAAAATGACATATACTGTCACATGATGCTATTTGAATACTTGTTACATTGGTTGTTTGAAACTTATGCTTTTCATCTATGTATGTCATGAAACTTGGAATTTAATAATATTTACACTTTGAAATAGCGTTGTGTGGCATGAACAATCTTAACCCTCACATCTCAACGTTTTCGCCGGTAAGGTTGGGGTGTGACAGTCACCCTTCAATATGTCCAGGTATTATGGGGTTTACAGGTTGATGGTGATGTTATTTCTGGCACTGATGAGTTTATGAACAAAACTAAGATTTTAATAAGGTTTGAACATTTAACTGGTTATTCTCTTAATTCATGCGCTGTGGAAGGTAACAAAATTAATCTTGCTGCAATTCTAAATGAAATAAGGAAAGACTTTCCTTACGATGCCAACGAAGAGCAATATGGTACAACGTGCTAGATTAATTATATTTTACTTAATTGGGGCAACTTTATTCCCGGATACGTCTTCCAACATGTTGCATATTAATTTTTTAACCCACATTGAAAATTTAAATACTTGTGGGCAACTAAGCTGGGGTAGTACAGTTTTAGCGTGATTGTATAGACAACTTTGCAGAGCAACAAAAATAAAAGTAACTGATGTTAGGGGTCCGTTATTCTTGCTACAACTATGGGCGTGGGAAAGATTACCTACCATGGCTCCAATTAATAACCGCGTTATTGATTTTACAAAACCCTACGGTGCAAGGTATGTTAAAATAACGTATAAATTATTGGTACATGTATTATTTGTATGTTTAATTAAAATTCTTTACCGATTAAGCGTTGGTTTATTTGAATATTTTGAAAGATGGCAAGGCGGCAAACTTAGCTATGTTAACACCACATCGCATTGCCTGAGCGCGTACCGATCCACATTACATTCGTTAAATGACAGGATGGTATTAACTTTTTAATCATATATTTTTAAAAAATTAGTTATTACAAGGTGTTATAAATTTAATTATATGTTATTTATTTCAGTTTAACTGGAGGCCTTATGGTCATATTATCCAATATCTACCTGAAATTTGTACAAATGGTCATATGTGCTGGAGGAGTGACATATATCTCATCTGTTAGGAATACGTTGAGCCCCACTATGCTAGCAGGGTTTTACCACAATTTGGAATGGCTCAACCGATCCCAACAAGTGTACTACTAACACGGGAGGAACATTTTCGACTCCATTCCATTGCTCGTAGAGGTGGAAGAAACAGTGATTGGAAAGAAAACCATAATTTTTATGTTCAGGCATGGGAGTCGAGACATGATACTCTAGTGAATGGTAGTTACACAGATATGACATTTGCGTCCGAATCATACATGAGGTGGTATATGGATCGCACCATTACATATGTAACGAACCCAAGCCATCAAGACATAAACCCGCATGGGTTTCAAAACGAAGGTCAAAGAATGACAATGCTGGTATTATTATTATTATTATTATTATTATTATTATTATTATTATTATTATTATTATTATTATTATTATTGTTTTGTATTATTAACATAGTTTAATTGTAGATGGAAGGGATGAGCCAATTTTATCAAAGATCAAGAGATGAAATGAGTACTACTAACAAATCAGAAAGATACAACTTTATTAACTTCAATAAAAAATACACAGAATAATAGTTCTTAAAAAACATAAAGCAAAAAATCATGGATGCGAGTTTGGACACGTGTTCATGTTGTGACCAGTCTGTCTACATATGGAACATCTACGTATAACATGCTCATCTGGATGACAATGAACATCCATTTCGTTATGTATCCTACGGGTGCGTCGCCTACCTTGTTTCGTGGTAATCTTTGATGGATCTCCTCTAATCCTCCAACCTGGGTCCGTCCAATAACCAGGGTGACGAAGCGGGTAAAAATTCCCATTATATTGTTCCTGATAAACTGCAGTAGTGTATACCTGGTGCACAGTAGTAAGAGGAGATAAACCTTTATGTCGACATACCGCAATTGCATGTAAGCATGGGAATCTTTGTATTTGCCACTTACCACATGTACAGGTTCTTTCTGTGAATTCCACAGTATAATCATTTTCATCCACTTCATTTGTATGTAGCTTTGACATAACCATGTACCTTGCCTCTCTGTAATCAAACTTCGTTATCACATGTTCCTGTGAAGTGATATCATGACCATGAAATAAACGCCACATGCGAGGGGGTAACGGTGTGTTGCAAGTTGTTTTAATCTCGTTGTGGATTTTGAATTGTTCAATGGTTTTCTCAAACGTGCAATTAATAATAGCCTTTATTAGCAAAAGTCTTACCCCCCGCAACGTGTTGTTAAAACTTTCAAAAATGTTTATCGTTAGGTTACCCCACCGACGTTGGTTTTTATCATGTAGAAGCGTCCATCTTCTTTCTTTAATGGCTTTTAAATAATTCCACACTTCCGGATTGACCCTTTCCATTTGACTGACAAAGTAGTCATACTTTCTTTGTTGGGTGGCATTGCCAATTAACCAACAAACTTTTTTCAAACTGGAAACCTTGAATTTATGCATAAAGTTGCTACGAAGATGTCGGAGACAAAAACTATGAACCGTGTGGGATTTCAGGTCTTCAAGGGAGTTCATTACATTGATGATTCCTTTGTGTCTATCGGAGATAACACACAATTTTTTTCCCGTACCCACAAAGTTATGATTAACTCTAATGTGAGACCAAAACTGCTGCAAAAACCAACTCCAACTTTCAGTTGTCTCTTCATCTACAATTGCATATGCTACCGGTACTACGTAGTTTGCATTTTTGGTAACAGCAATCAACATTTTAGCACGGTAGGATCCTTTCAAGAAAGTCCCATCGACAGATATAACAGGCTGACAATGCTTGAATGTCTTGATTATCAGACCAAATGCCAAGAAAACGTATTTAAACGTATAGCATTATGAAGAACTGGCTGCATCATGTAACCATTCCACGATGGAGAACCAACTACATAGAGAACCAGTGGGAAGATCACTTTTGTACTTAGGGTTGGTGGTGTAGCATTTTGCTCTATAAGTTGTAGCTTTACTTTCAACCACAAAAGGTTCCCTATTACGTGTAACATTCCATAGCTGCACCGCATACTTGAGTTCAGCTTTTGATCTAAAATACATACCAACACGAATTTCTTTTGAATCCTCATTCCATATATCCATATGGTCTTCATCATCAAAATCAGCAGCCTCGTAACCTCGTAGTTGTTGCGGATCTTCAGAATAGTTCACATCCCCGTAGGATACTGCTGCATTAGCCACAGAATTGTTGTGGTCTACAATTCTGTACACGTCTTCATCGTCAGTTGATTCATCACACGATCGAACCGATTCAGTATCTTGCGATATATCATCATCCGAGTTATCAAACCCTACGTTGTCATCGTCATTCACATCAACATTTGATTGCTAAGTTGTAAAATATTCATGGTTAAAGTTGCATGACGAACCGTCTTGATGATCATTTGAAGTTACATTGCCCTGATAGGTTATAATTGTTTGTTCAGGTGCCTCTGATACTGAAAATTCATGTAGTGGATCCATACAATTGGATTGTTGGACAGATGGTATTCGTTGAAAAATAACATGAATATTTCCAAGGAAATTTTCAATGTTATCTGCCAAATGATACAATATCTCAAGACTTGCATCGTTAAAAATTTCAGAAATTTGAGAAAACACACCATACGTGTAAAATAATTTGAATTTCAAATTATAATGCTCTCTTTCAACTTGAAGATGACCGTAAATGAAATCAACAAATGATACGTATGGCATTATTTGGTGAAGAACAACAGTGGTACTTCGGGTTGAAGCATCGCACATAATATTTCCATTCATAAAAGAAACATCACCACCCCAATACAACTGTAGAAAATAAGGTCGAGACATACTGAAAGATTTGTATAATAAAGATATGAAAAAAATGTATGTTAATATGGGTTGAATGCGGTGTTTATAAAGAAAATAAAATGGAGTTGAGTTGGTGATTTGCGCGGTTAAAATTGAAAGGAAAAGTTGGTGGATTGTGTGGTCTCCAGGAGATCCCGTGATGTACCAGAGGTCCAGAACCCGCCTACCCCGCCGGCGAGTTCTGCAAGGTTGTACCAGAACCCGCCAACCCCACCGGCGAGTTCTGGGAAGTCTGAAATTGCTGTAGAACCCGCCACCGTACCCTTGTTTCCATAATCCTTCAAGAAAAACCCTTCATGTCAACAAAAATTTCAAAATTCACCCATTTTTAAAAAAAGTTCTCTGTGTAAGGTATGTGAAAGGAACCAACTTTAAATAAAATTACTATCGAAAACAGATACAAAATGAAAAGTCTCAACACCATATTTATTTTTGAACACATTACTCTATAATTAAATACCATGGTAAATGAACAGTGAAATGCAACTGGTATTGCATGTTGTACAACAGCTAAAGCATGCCTCCACCTTTATGGGTTGCTGCTTGCCTCTACAGACCACTCCATATGCGTCCAGAATCCAGAGAGAGATGTGACGGTGGCGATGGTGGTGGCCATCACATCCGGTGGTTTCCCATGGCGTAGTCCTCTATCTCTTCAGTGCTGGTTCAACTTCTTGCCACTACGGACCGACTCCCCTTTTGGACGACGGTGGTCGCCACCGCATCCGGCGATCTCCTTGGAGGGGTAAACATGGTATCGACGATGGTTTTGTTTTCCATCGGGAAGGAGGAGATCAACATCTGCAGGGTTTTTTAGGGTTGTTGATTTTAATCTCAAAGCAGGGGTTTTAGAATATAGTGTCGTAGCAGGTTCACACCCCACGGGATAGAGAATAAGAGATGTTCCGTTGGTGGCATCTTTGTCTTTCGCTCATCATCAACGCTTCGCTTTCTACCATTCGTGGTTGCTCAATTATGTTTTTTTGTTGTTGTAGATTGCAGAAGCTTATGGCCTCCTACCTACCTTTGTTTTATAAGGTAGTTCCTTACGATACATGCAACATATGTTTCCTTGAATTTGTTTATTAGGGCTTTTATTTTTTAGATTGATTCATAGGTTTTTTTCATGTATAAAGTTAGATTTTATTGATATGCGGTATAAATATGTTTTCTTAAAGTCGTTTATCAGGGCTTCTGTTCAATCGATTTATTAATAGGTTCGTTCTCTCTTGATATTGTGTACTAAACTAAATTTATAATTACAAAAAAAAAAAAAAAAAAACTATATTTTTGTTCTTTTATTATAGAGCTCCTGGGTTATCTTTTATTTGTAGCAACTTGATACACCATCGCAATAACAAATCCATTACTTAATATTTGCTTGAACATGTATACTTTGTTGCAATTAGAACAGCTCCATCGGCAACCAATTGGGCTATTTATTAGCTAATTTAAAAGCATTGTAAGTATTTGATTAATTTTAAATCCAATCTTTTTTTTATATATAGGGTTTCGTTGTCGATATACCAAGGTAATCGACTTATGAATCAACCCTTATCATCAATGGCTTTTCAAAATAAGTATGCTTTCAATTCGTTACTTTATATAGCATAAATGGGTTCAATTTGAAGTGACTTCGATTTTATAAATGGGGTTATTCATAGATTTAGATTGATGGATCTGTATTTGGCATGATGGATTTTAATTTGTTTCTTAGATTTGATGATCCTTAGTGGTGTAGTGTTGTGCCGACGAGGCTACGTTGAACCTTTAAATATATCCACGTCCACTGTATGTACAAATGCAATTGCTAGTTAACTCTTGATGTTTGTTGGTTGATCGGTATGACATCTATAAATGATTTTGATTATAAAATTGTAATTTTTTTTAAAATAAATAAATATTGTTTTCTTAAGACGGAGAACTTTTTATAATGACATTTAAAAAACAATTTTAAAAAATTTTGAATTTTTAAAAATCATTTCTTAAAAAAGTTTTTAAAAAATGAAAATTAAAAAAAAAATTGTTATTACACTATTACTTAAGATGGTTGATTACAAGTAATTCAAATCATATTTATCTAAAAATTATAATATAAATATAAATATTAATTATTAACTATTAATTTAATATTTTAATTCAATCCGTTTAAAACAAGTGTTTCTAAACTAGTTATTAAACAATTCAAAACCAAACCTTTTAAGCACTCGTACTATTATTAGTTGTATGTGCATTTCCTTATACATAGTTGTTGACATATAGTACGCCCGATTTAGGTAATATAAAGAGAAAAGGGAGATTACGTGGAGGGTGGCGTTGAAGGTGAACGGAGGCTGTAGATCATGAGAAACGGATGAATATTCATCAAATTGGAAGGAAAGCAAAAAAGAAAAGAAGCGATCAGAGAGTTTGTGCTTGGGAATTGGATTCGGGGAAAACAGAAACACCAACTCCAAAATTAGAGAAAATGTGAAAATCTAGAGAATGAGTTTCCCCAGCAATCATTTAGACGGTGTTTGTTTTTTTTTGTGAGAAGTACTTCCTGATCTCTTTTGTCTGCGCCACATGGATCACGCGCAGACGTTGAGGTCTGCAGACTGTTTGTTTTTTGGAAGACCTTTTATTAAAAAAGGTCTTCCTGAGGTCTGCGTGGTGAAGACATTGCACATCCACTTCTAACCTCTTCTAACCTCTCCTCCTTCCCCAAAACCATCAACCTCCCCATCTCCTTCCCCCGCCACCGCCGGCCCACCCGCCACCGGGCGCAGCCACCGCCGGCCCACCTGCCACCGCCTGCAGCCACCTGTAGCGCCGTCCCTGTCTCCTTCCCCTCAATCCTTTTTCTTGCTCAGCAAGAATCAAAGGCACGCCTATAGATCTGCTACTGCTGTACAACATAAATCTTTATTCGCTGGAGATCGGAGACGATGAGGAGAAACTACAGGGGCATCTCGAACGGGATGATACCATTGATGCTTCTGTAAGCAGCCAACGAGTACCGGAGGCTCGAACGTAAACCTCCCGTCACCGCCGCTCTTCTTGCCGCCAACACGCTCATCTATCTACGCCCTGATTTCCTTCATCACATCATCCCCCCATTGACGACGTCTGGTTCAATGCATATCTCATCCTCAAGGTACCTTTAGACTTTCTAATTAGGATCTGTGTAATCGAAATTAAACAATGTTTTCATGAAATTATGATGAAATTAGCATAGAGCCTTGAACAATCTGTATCTTATCAAAATTCATATAATATCATATCATTATACTTTGTACAAAAGCTAAGCTTTATGAATGAATGACTTGTTGCCCTCTGTAATTTGTATAATTATGGTTTGTGATTTGGTTTAAGTTTTTTGTTTGATTTGGTTTAAGGTAAGATTTGATTTGGTTTAATTACATACTATTTTTACAGTCTGCAGATGTTAAAAAACAAACAGTCTTTCTCTTACAGACTGCAGACGTTTGGTCCACCTCTTCTCCTGCAGATGTCTGCAGATGTGATCCGCAGACTGCAGATGTTTTATGCAGAAAAAACAAACAGCACATTAGTGTGTCCTAACATCCAGCTTTACACGCCCCTTATGTGAATATATAAATTAAATAATTAGTTAATTTTCATATAAGTGATTTATCGATAACAAATCATCCATTGTACTAAACTCAAAAGATTAATAAAATTCAAATGATACTAAGATAAACTTTAATATGTGTGGAGGATTATTGAGTTTGAAAACAAGAAAGATAAATGAGAAACTCTATCAAGTTTCTAGTCGAGTAACAATTCACATATGAGCTTTATTTAATTCACTTGTTTTTCTTATTAGCTCGTTTAAATTAGTAGGACTCAAACCTCAACTCGTTTGAAGTTTATGGTTAAACTTGTTTCCCGAGTACAATTAGTGACTTGAGTTCGTTTTATCTATTATTTATTATTTATTAACTATCAGACTAAAAACTTGTATAATGCATATGTTAAATAACTTTTTTTAAATTAAATATTAAATAGTTAATAATAGTGATATTGAATTAAAAAGAGAAACAAACTTACTTATTAAATGAAAGAATAAAAGCGAAAAAAATAATTGATAGTAATAATTAATAAAGTTTCAATAAAAAAAGAAAGAAATTAAGAAATAAACTTATGGAAGAATGAGAAGCGGCCAAAAAGTGATTGATGCTCAAAGAATCATGATTAGTGGTGTTCTTATTACTTCTTTACTGATTTTATTACGTTAGACAACCGTGTATTACACATGTTAAATAATATTTTTTTAATATTTATTTAAAACAACGTATAACATATTTAAAAAAATTAAAAATAAAGAATATAACTTATAGTGTAATTATGTTATTTATCAAATTAAAGAAAATCATTATTATTTGCCCGTAGAAAGACGGAAAATCTCCACCACACACTACAACAACCTTGCACATTGCTTCATCCCTACCCACACGTCTTTATCTTGCCATCCCCTTGGTGCTAGATCAACTTGTTGTGCTGCACCCTCATGACTCCCTCCATCTCCTTTGTCCATTCTCCTGTTCAGGGCCCCGACCCGGCCCGCATCAACCCCACACCAAAATATTTGACCCCGCGTCAAGATATTTGATCTCCTCCGTTCCCGCTTGTGTCACATCAGCTCGTACGTGGCCGCCACATCGGCTCCATTCCACATGGGTGTGGTGTCTTAACAGCGATAGCCTTACAGTGATAATAAAATGCACATACTCAACATAAATTAATCATTAAACGGAAATTCATTTTCACAAAATAAAAAAAAGTTTTAGTTGGTTTCAAAATACGTCGAACAATAATAATCATAATTAAAAAAAAAACAATGACTTCAATAAACCCGATCACAAGAAGCTATACTCTAAAGTAAACATTACTTAAAATTACACATAGCAGAAGCACAATAATAGTAAACTTATAATACATTATTTCAATATTCAAACCGTTCAATCACTGATTGGCAACAACTTCCACAAACGACACTCATCATCATTATTAATTTTGTGGGGCAACGGCTACGGTGGTTGGGAGGCTGTGCAGAACCACCGTCTCCACCGTCAAACCTGGTCCGAACCCAAACAGCACACCCCAATCTAACCCCTCACCGGTGGTTGCAGCCCCATCTTCTGCAGACTTCTTCCTCATCTCATCAAGAATAAACAAAACACATGCACTTGACATGTTTCCGTACTCACTCAACACATGTCTTGTGGCTCGCATCTTCTCCTCCTTGAGCCCCAGCTTCGCCTCCACCTGGTCCAGTATCGCTGGACCGCCCGGGTGCGCGATCCAGAAGATGGAGTTCCAGTCGGATATACCCAAAGGCGAAAACGCCTGTACTAACGCCTTCTCTATGTTCTTGGAGATCAACCCGGGGACGTCCTTAAGGAGGTGGAACGTCAGTCCCACCTCCCTAAGATGACCGTCTATCGCGCCCTCGGAATCCGGAAGGATAGTCTGAGCGGCCGAGATTAATTCAAACAACGGCCGCTCAGTCGCTGGATCAGGATCCGAGCCCACGATGACGGCCGCGGCCCCGTCCCCAAACAAAGCCTGGCCCACCAAGGAGTCAAGGTGGGTGTCGTTGGGGCCGCGGAAGGTCACCGCGGTGATCTCGGAACAGACAACAAGGACGCGTGCGTCCTTGTTGTTCTCCGCAAGGTCCTTGGCCATGCGGAGAACCGTGCCACCAGCGAAACACCCTTGCTGGTACATCATGAACCGCTTGACGGACGGGCGGAGACCGAGGAGTTTCGTGAGCTGGTAGTCCGCTCCGGGCATGTCGACACCGGAGGTGGTGCAGACGATGAGATGCGTGATCTTCGATTTCGGTTTGCCCCATTCTTTGATGGCTTTAACCGCGGCTTCTTTACCGAGCTTCGGGACCTCGACTACCACAATATCTTGGCGTGTGTCGAGCGACGGGGCCGCGTACTCGCATAGGTGCGGGTTCTCCTTAAGATACTCCTCGGTGAGGTGCATGTATCGCTTTCTAATCATAGACTTATCGCCTGCGAATTTCATGCATGTAGTTGTTAATAACATGCAACTACCAGATGCATATATCTTGCGTAATTATAAACAGAAGAATGAAAGTAAGAGTGATTAAAAACATACACATGCGCTTGAATTTCTCTTTGAGTTCGACCTTGTGTTCGCTATTGGTGATCCGAAAGTAGTAATCAGGATAGTCGGCTTGATAGACGCAATTAGCCGGGGTCGCGGTGCCGATGGCGAGGATGTTGGCGGGACCTTGAGCTCGTTGAGCTTCTCTAATGGCTGCAATATCAATTGAGGATGCCATTGTTGTATGATATCAGGGGTAGAAGTAGGAGAGATGAGAAAAATACAAGTGAATAAGTGATATTGAACAAAAGGTTGCTTGAGTGTTGGTTATATAGAGGGAGTGGTGGTAGGTTTGCTCAACGTGTAGCACATAATATTCAACGTAATTACTTTGGTAGCCTGTGGGAGTGAGCGCGTGGTTGTCACGTATGTCATGTAAGGTTAGGAAGAGAGCTTTAATGTACGTTTGAGGGGTAGTTACAACCAACGGTGTCAAGTATCATTACCTCGGGTGGGAGATTTGGTCAAATGGTAAAATTATTTAGAGTTACAGTGATAAAAAAAAAATTTGAAGTTAAAGATTTGAAATCTGTGTAAGACGAATAGATGTAAATTAACTGTGATGTACAACTAAGTGTAGATTAGATTATGTTGAAAACTTTAATGTTATTGAAATATGGGTTTATGTTCAACTTAGCAATACGTAACATTGAAGAATTTTCAAAATGTAGTTAAGGAGAATTGAAAATGAAAGTGTTGTAAGATGTTATATTGAAAGTTGTTCATGTAAGTAGTCAGGATATTTGATAAGCTCATTAGTTACTTTTGTTTACTCTAGCATGTAATAGTGCATGATGTGTAAAATTTTGTTCGAACGGCTTAGAAAATTCAAATTTGTGCATGCACTCAGTTTGTGACGAGAATAGAAGAGTTGTATTTCTTTTAGAACAATATTCTTTTCTAAATTTCATTTCTCTACTTCAGCAGGGATAATAAGCTACAAAGATTAGGTGTGGGTTGATCTGAAAACCTCACATGACCCTTGAGTTTATGTTGCTACATTACATATGTCTATTAAAACAAGATTAAGATTATCACTATTGAAAAAACATTTTAATGAATTCTTAACTATTCACTAAACAGTGTAAGTTAAAATGTTTAATAAGATTAAAATTTTTTGTTTAGAGCAATTAAATGATTTATTAATTTTACTTGGCATATAACCATAAGAAAAATCTTCTATCTCATTTCAAACACATAGAGACAACCCCAAAATATATTATACACACCCATTAAGATTCCAATCTACAAATCATTATATTTCCAAACCATAATAGACAATACACACCCACTCAAAGAGTCGGCTTACCACAAACCGGCCTCAACAACACTCGTTTACATCCTTAGTTAAAAGCTCGAGTTAATCGAAATCAAACTAAACTCAATCTCAAACGAAGCTCACTTAATAAATCAGTTCAAGGCCGGTCTGTATATGTCTAGCTAATTGATTAACTGGTCTGTATATATATATATATATATATATATATATATATATATATATATATATATATATATATATATATATATATATATATATATATAGGAGAGGGATCAAATGAAAACCATTTTTATAATTGAAAACCACCACTACCCAATGACATAATTTATAATTAATTTAACTCTTTAATTGTTTAAATTATCTTCGAGTAAACTTTAACCTTATTTTTCTAGGTAATTATATATTTTTTAAGATATAAACTCCTAGGAACGTCGATGATTACGAAACGACTTACATATACGTAACTTATATGAACTATATGTACGTAAGTCTTAGTTGTAGACTTGGTAATACGTACTTACATATACATAACTCATACATGTACGTAACTTTTAGTTGTACATTTTATAACATGTACTTATATATATGTAACCTTTGGTTTTTATGGTTTTCATTTATGTACTTAAAATATATATTTTGATATACATTTATTACAAACATGTGAGAACACCAAAATGAGAGAGGACACTATGTAGGCCACATATCGGACGGGATTGGTAGTGTATACGTCAAAGAGAGAGAAAAAGGTAGTTAGATGCACAAGGTTGGTAGAAATTGTGGCAAGCAGGCTTCCAACATTTTATATATTTTTCATTTTCTTTAACGATAACGATGGTTTGGTTTGGTAAACGATTTTTTGTTTTACCATCCTTCACTTAGTGATGTCATCAAAACTTTTTAATTACTAGTGTTAAAGGACTTTTTGTTTACTATAGACTCGTATGCTCGTCTACTTTTATTTATAAACCATGTCAATTTCTAATCTACTTATGTTAAGTTTGAACTTTGGTTTTTTCTGAATAATCTTTGATAGGATCGTAAACAAGCCGACCGGCCTTTTGATCTTAACGTGCTTAAAATGAGAGCTCGGGCTGAGCCAAGCCGTCTCGCTAGCCAACTTTTTTATTTAAAAAAATTACTTTTGTTATTTTTACACGTATTTATATATAAAAACATAGAATATAATATTTTTACATTTGTTAGTTTTAATTTGTTGAAACAATAGTATGATATTGGTATTTTATGAACTATGATCGTCATCTAAATTTTTATTTATGTTTTTTATTAGAAAATATTAAATCTATCGTATGTTTTATGATGTATTGAGCCCGACCCCTAATATAGGTATAGGTAAAAAAATTTATGGGTCTGTGACTTTCGTCCCTCATATATTTGTTTAAACTCCGCCACTAAATTTAAACGAGCTAATAAATGAGCCCACTCACGAGCCAGTTAACAAGTGAGTGTTCGTATAGATAATGCCAATACAAAAAGAGAGAGTGCTTGCTAGCAATAAAGATAGAGTGGATTCTCAAATCCTCCCTTGAGAAGTGAGCTTACTGTCACGGAGTGATTTATTCGACTCTCGTGCGGCACTTAGAATCCTTCTAAGTTCAGCCTTTGTGACCCAAATGAAGTAACAATTCAAGTTACGATGCGGAAGCGTTTGCAAGCTCGTAATACAAATGACTTTGTATTGCTTACAAGGTAGTTTACAAGTGTGCTTTACAAGTGCTTTACACTAGACTTGTATGGATTTTGGGTACCTACAAATGAGGACTTCATCACCTATTTATACTTCTCTCATGTATCTAGATCATTCTTGATCTAGAGTTTTCTAATAATACAATATTTATATGATATTTTGATAGATCTTTGAAGGCCATTCTAGACCTTTCATGAGAACCCAACTCCTAGATATTTCCAAGTGAATATCTTGATCATTCTTGATGATTCAAGGTTGTTTTGGATACCCACTTGTGTTCCTTCAAGGTCCAACACGTTTTAGGCTGTTCCGGAGACTTCCGGACAGCCCTATATGCCTCCGTATGATTCCGGAAACTTCCGGAATTCGAGATACACGATTTGATTTTAGGCAGGTCGTGACATTCTCCCCCACCTAAACCCACGACGTCCTCGTCGTGTTTCTTGAGTTTCCCCCGGCTTGTTCTTGCGAGTTGCAAGACGGATAACATTTTCCCTTTGTGGCTGGTGCTTGACTCCAGCATTGCAGTGTGCACTTGATCGCCCTTGATGATGTACAAGGTGTTCAGAAAAGTTGCTGGAACGGCTTTTGCTTTTCTGAAAAAGTCCATCCCGAGCACGATCTTGTAATCGCCCAATGGTGCTATCGAGAAATCGAGCTTACCTTGCCATGTCCCGATCTTAGTCTTGACAGCCCATGACATTCCCTCGATCGGTTTTGTGTCACCGTTGGCGTTTTTAAGAAATCTATCACGCGTGGAGATTCTTAAACCAAGTCTTTTAGCCTCTTCAGGTGTGATAAAGTTATGACTTGCTCCAGTATCGACCAGTGCCTTTGCAAGTCGTCCATTCACTTCTATGTTCACAAACCGAAGTCCTTTCGTCTCCGTGTTTGTGATGTTGCCCTGTCTCTCCGTGGGGCGCGACTCAGCCAACTTTAACGGCTTCCCTTCATGTGCCGTTAACGTGTTTAGAACTTGTAGTTGCATTGCCCCGAGACGAACCTCCTTGTCTTCGTGGGATGCATCATCATTCCTCACCACCATGGCTTGCAAACTTTGTTTCTTCGGGCAATCCCGAGCATTATGCGGTCCCTCGCATATGAAGCAAGATTTTGGAGTGCGCTTTTCGTTGTCGTATCGTGGTGGTTTCCTTGGTTCCACCCTCCGATCATAATTGGGCTTAACTCCCCCACCTTTCTCCTCATCACATTCCTCATTCATGGGCCTGTATGGTCGTTTTTCTTTAAGATCGATCAAGCTTTCAGCTATTGCAATTGCTGAAGCAAGATCTTGAACATTTCTTCTCTCTAGTTCTATCTTGGCCCATGATTGCAGACCATCGAGGAAGTAGAAGAGGGAGTCTTTATCCGATAAGTCCGGGATCTCAAGGACAAGTGTTGTAAACTCTTTGACATAGTCCTTGATGGTCCCGGTTTGTTTGAGCTTACGAAGTCGACTTCTCGCTTCGTGTTCAGCATTTACCGGATAAAATTGTCGTTTGAGTTCTTGAACAAATTCAGTCCAAGTTTTGATTGTGCACGTACCTCGTTCGATATCCATGCTTCGACGTCTCCACCACAGCGCTGCCATATCTTTCAAATACATCGTTGCTGTCTTTATTTTGGTGGCGTCATCGAAGACTTGTACCCCTCCTAGGTACTGCTCCATTTCCCAGATAAAGTCATCAACCGCTCGAGCTTCTCGTTTGCCCATAAACGGTGATGGTTTGGGAATTTCAACTCTCGGTGTCAGGTTCACAACGTTCCCTCCTGTTGTGATCATGGCTTTGTTGCAATCGTTTATTTTGGCTTCCATGCCAAGTAGGCTGCGATGCATGTCATTGGATAGATCATCCATCTCTTTTCGCAACTTAGCCGTAGCGTCTCCAATTGCATCTTTGATCATCAGTTTTACTTCATCTCGAAGTAATTCCATAGCAGCCTTGAGTCCTTCTCGGAGCTCATTAAAGTCTTCTTCTAATACGTCCAATCGTTGGAGACAAATGTCGACCTGAGATCCTGTTTCGACAACGCCTGCCTCCAGGTCATTAACTCGTTTTTCCAAGGTACGATCCTTGGACATACCTCGTTCCTTCTTTGACCCCTTTTGGGTTTCATCTCGACCTCGTTTATCTTCAACAGCTGCACTTTTGCTAGTTTCGGTTGCCATCCCAAATGAACCGACGTTGCTCTGATACCACTTGTCACGGAGTGATTTATTCGACTCTCGTGCGGCACTTAGAATCCTTCTAAGTTCAGCCTTTGTGACCCAAATGAAGTAACAATTCAAGTTACGATGCGGAAGCGTTTGCAAGCTCGTAATACAAATGACTTTGTATTGCTTACAAGGTAGTTTACAAGTGTGCTTTACAAGTGCTTTACACTAGACTTGTATGGATTTTGGGTACCTACAAATGAGGACTTCATCACCTATTTATACTTCTCTCATGTATCTAGATCATTCTTGATCTAGAGTTTTCTAATAATACAATATTTATATGATATTTTGATAGATCTTTGAAGGCCATTCTAGACCTTTCATGAGAACCCAACTCCTAGATATTTCCAAGTGAATATCTTGATCATTCTTGATGATTCAAGGTTGTTTTGGATACCCACTTGTGTTCCTTCAAGGTCCAACACGTTTTAGGCTGTTCCGGAGACTTCCGGACAGCCCTATATGCCTCCGTATGATTCCGGAAACTTCCGGAATTCGAGATACACGATTTGATTTTAGGCAGGTCGTGACATTACGGAAAGAAATAAGGAAGAGTCATAGGATGTCTAGTAGTATCATAAGAAAGCAGACGCTCGCTATGGCGAGCTAGAATGATCGATGGTGAACACTGTCAACACAAGTCTCGAGCGATTGAGCTCGTTTAAAAACCAAGTTGATTTCGAGCGAGCTATTTTTTAGTAAGTTTTGAGCGAGTTACAAGCCAGGAGCTTTTTAAACAGACTAATCTATGATTATTACTATTAGACTCTCAACTTAAGTAGCATTAACTTAAAATGCTTGATAATATTGGTGTAATTCAATTGTAAATAGACATCCCTTGAAAATAAGGAAAATACATCAATAAAATATCAAATTCAAAAGAATTTAGACATATTATGTATGAAATATAAACGAAATGCAACTAAAGAGAAAAGTCTTTAAACATATTTCATCGTTGTCATTGAAACATCATTTGTTATATATTAATTGCTTGTACAAGGAAAATGTTTGGGAAAAAAAAGGTGAATATACTTTTTTATCGACTTTGGACAAAGAGAAATATATGTAGCTGATACTAATATATTTATTTCTTTTGGATTTGTGTTCTACTATGTGTGAGTTTCGCAACAAATGAAACTCATTGAAAATGAAGTTAAGATAATTGGGATAACGATGCTTAAATTTGTGTGTTTAAAGCTCCGACATACATACTCCTTCGGCTGTTGTTCTCTGGGAAGCAAAGAGTTCTCTTAGAAGACTCAAGAGAAAACTCAAGCTTTGTTTTAATAGTTCTGTATGAAATACGAATTCTCTCAGCCAAACCTTTCTATAATTCTTAAAGTTGACTTATTTTCAATTGTAGTAGAGTTAGTAATTTGATTATTTGTTTTTCATTACTTACTATTATTATTTTATACGAACGCTTTCTACAGAAAAACACCAATATTATATAAATATGTCGAGTTATTCTTGATCAGACCGAGATCAATTTGTTAAAAATTAAATCGTGAAAGGTACAATTTGAGTTGCTAAACTCCGACATACATACTGCTTCGGTTGTTGTTTTCTGGGAAGCAAACACTTCTTTTAGAAGACTCAAGAGAACTCTCAAGCTTTGTTTTAATAGTTCTATATGAAATACGAATTCTCTTAGCCAAACCTTTCTATAATTCTTAAAGTTGACTTAATTTCAATTGTAGTAGAGTTAGTAATTTGATTATTTGTTTTTCATTACTTACTATTATTATTTTATACGAACACTTTCTACAGAAAAACACCAATATTATATAAATACGTCGAGTTATTCTTGATCAGACTGAGATCAATTTGTTAAAAAATTAAATCGTGAAGAGCTTGAAGTTGAAGCTCGAGTTTAAGCTGAAGTTTGTTTAATAAATGCGGTTGGGCCTGAATTTCATGCCTCGAGCTTGACCATAGGTATATAGATAGAATAATATTTATAATCAGCGAGGCAAGTTTGAGCTTGAAGATTTCTCATTAGCGAAGCGCAAAATTCGGATATAGAGCTCAAGAGATGTCAGAGTTTGAGCTTTGTTAAGTTAATTGAATCAATCTTAAGCCACACTCGTTCATGTTGTTATTTATATGGTATAACACACACGTGATAATGATGATGATCACTACATAATACTATATTATTGCAAGGACAAAAGGAAACAAATCTAAATCGTTTGGTTTTTTCTTATCAGTTGTTTGTGTTTAGATGTTATGTTACATGCACAATTGCATGTTGTATACACTAAAAATCCTAGACACTAGACATAACAACCTTAATGTCGCAAAGATATAAGTTTTCAAATTGACAAAGATTTTTAAAGAGATATAAGTTTCAAATAATTAAGGTTTCTACCTTAATTGTTAGAGCATCAAACTTACTATTAAAGACATAAATTTAACAACCATGAACAAACATAAAGAAACTAACGTAAACGAACATAAATAAACGATCATATTGATGAGCGTTCACAAACACAATTAAATGAAACCTCTGTTTGTATTTGTTGATTTATCTAGTTGAACAAAATTCATTGTTCATGCTCGTTCATGTATATGACGAACGAACATAAACGAACTTCTATGATGCATTATACATGTGTTTTATTGCTCTTAGAATTTTAGGTTTTGCTTGACATGTTTACCCATCATATCATCATACCGGGAGTGAGTGTGCATGTAAGGATGATAATGGGACGAGTATAAGTAATCTCAGCGTATACCTGATTGTAAACACAATGTCTCAGACTCAAGCTAATACCCGTTGGGTAATTATCCATCGAGTATCTAGTATCAGCAAGTATCAAATAGTTTGTTAATAAATATTTGTTTGGATTTTTATCTACATTCGTAGAGGTCTCTGTTCTAAACATTGATCTGGCTTAATCAAGAGTCCAGATTGACTTTATACAATTCAAAATAAAAGATATTTTCTATAATCGTCATTCAATCTATACCTTTTAAATAATTTATTTAATTCGTCTAATTCTGTGGATTATCATTAATTAATTAAACATGTTTGACACTGATAATTTTTATTTATTTGTGTATTTTTTTCTGATATATAGACTTATTAGTATTGATGATAACTAAAATCATAATTAAACACCACTAAGATTGTTTGTCTTTCTGTGCGGTGTGGTTTTTGAGCATTTTCTTTTTAGATGGAATCCAATACGAGAATTGATTTATTATAATTTAAACTATTACACACAGTGTTTTGGTATATGTATCAAGAGAATCATACAGATGAATGAGAGAGAATGAAAGATAAATGCGAGAAATTAAACAAAATACAGGAGTGTAAGAACAATAAATAAAAATAAAGACAAAGTGAAGACATGGTGTCAAACTAAATTTAAAAATAATTATATTGAGTTAGAGAGCTTAATATTTTATTAAAAGTTATATAATTATATTTCAAATCTTCTTGGTAATCTTGAATAACCACCGCTTTTAAAAATTATAATAATGAGAATTATTATCGCAAATAATAATAGTAAGTTTTCTAAACATGTTATTTGTATTAATTGTTATTTATTTTTTAATATCATGTTAAAAACTCTTGTATTACGGGTTGAATGGGGATATTTAACTAAATAGTTAGTAACTAAAATTAATCGAATCATGTGAGTAAAACTACTTTTGATTGCGAAATAAGAACATGAGCTTCCCCATGACTGCGAATCGGAAGGAACTATGATTCTTTTCCAAATTGAGAAGAAAATAAATAATTTTGGTTAAAAATTTCTAAAAATAACATATGTAAAAGCATTCATAGTCCATTTTTATATATCTGTAAGTGTGTTCTCTATATTATAGAGAATGGTTATTAGTGATCGTGAGTGAAGGATAGAGAACATGTTACTGGTAATCTTTATATTTGATAAAACATTATTTATCTTTATATTTGGTAAAACATTATTCATCTCTATTAATTTTTTAATATTTGTTGTAAGTGATTATGAATGTAAGAAAGAAAAAATATAATAATAAATATATAAAAAATATTATATAACTGAAAAGTAGAGAGAAAAAATAATGATTTTTAATCTAATTATAGATACGAAGATGAAGAGTGAGCTGTGAATGCTCTAAGTTATGAGAAGATTTTGAATCGAAATAAAGACGATGATTCTTCTTCTAATTGTGATGAAAACAAGTGTTTTGGATAAATAATCACCATAAATAACATGCAACTATGAAAAGATTGCAAATTGAAAGGGACAATATTGACCTTAAAAGATAAATCGCGAGAATGTAGGTAAGATGGTTGGCCATAAAGAAACGGCAAATCAGATTTGAGATCATGAGAAGAGGGCATATGTTCTCTAATTCTTATTTATTATAATTATAATAAGGATACAAATGGTAACGTAAAACGCTCGAACTTTGAAGTATCAATTGTTGTCTTTGTCTAACTTTTTAATAAACGTTTGAAAGGCTTACTCTTGAACTTTTTAATAAAAGTACTTTTGTAAAAGATTTTTTATATGATAGTTAATATAAATGATATACATCCAATGGTTAATACAATAACATACTTTTTTTAATACAAAATCTATTTTTTTCATAGTAGCTAAGATAAACTCTGTTTAAAATACTTGTATTTATTAGATTTTTCTAAACATGTATAAGGAACATAATCATTACCTATGTAAAATTAAGTAGACAAGTTTTTGTTGACGTGTTTGCAAATTGCAATATAAATGGTGTCGTGAAATACCATTTTATCACTTTTAACATCTAGCTTTATATACACCTAAATATCACCATTATTTAAAGCATTTGCAGGTTGTCGTTTTTAAAGAATCATGGACCGTGAGGTGAAAGTTTACCTCAAACGCTTACATAACATAAGTTTGTTCGTAGCACGTGGTTTTGGTGTTGCATTTGTGTGGACGGACGCAGCCGGACGAAATTGTGTGAGCCACATTCAATTTTTGTTTATATTTTATTACTAACATTTTTCAGAAAATGAGTCATGTTTTTTACAGGATATCTAAAATATGCAACTTTTATAAATATATAAGAAGTCATGAACTTCTATAAACCTTGTAAAATTCAAGAATTTAATACAACTTAAAATTTTAATAAAGTTTAAGAATTTATGAAATTCAAGAGTTTATAAATTTGTAAATATCAAGACTTGTAAACATTTATATTCTATATATATTTTTACCATAAAAAATTGTATTATGAAGACTAAAAGGTGGTGATTTCAGTGAACAAAGAAAATTGCAATGATGTTGAAAAGTTTGTTTCGTTTTCTACTGTTTTTGAACATGCAATATTTAATTATATATATTATTGATTACTAATTTTTTGATGCATTAAGGTTTGTACCTTAGTTTTAGAGGTTTGTATTTATTTTTGGTTTTTGGCTTTTTTCTGTTTTTAATTTTTTTTTATTTTAAACTTCAATACTTTTAAATCTTTTACAATTTAAACCTTAAAATTTTTTATATTCAACTTTGGTCCCCTAAACTTTTCATCTTTTACAAAAAACTTTTTCTATGTTGCGATCTAAATTTTACGAGTTAACACGCCACAACGTGCGCGTGTGATTCAACATTTTTACGCTTATGTTTTCTTGTTTAATGGTCACATCACAACGCGCGGGTTCTAGATAAATGTGGTTATTGTTTTTAATGATTTACGTTTTACATACGTGGTTTAACGTTTTTAAGTCTACTTTTCATTTGGTTTTACAATTTTCATTTTTATTTTTTTAAATAAGTGTTTTTCTAGTGTCGGTGGTTGTTTATGGTGGTGTGATATCGGTGCTACTTGGGGTTTTACGCCCCCCGTCGCAACGCAGGGAAGCTTAATACTAGTTATCAACTTGATTTATATATTATGATTGTACTTTAGACTTGAAAAGTTGTACTCTCAATTCTTATTTGGTCAGCTAATTCCTAAGTGTTGAGTTAACCTTTAAAAATTTTTTTGAACGGCCAACGTATACTATAAATCCGGTCATTCGGGTAAACCCAATTGTGAAAGGCTACCCCCGCTCGCGAACACAGACAACATTGGTGACCTGACCAACTCACCATTTCAGGGAAAACTCACCACCCAAAGGCACACTACGGTAAAATTTCTGGGCCACTTGGAGCATATTACACCAAGTAACCAAGTAAGACTCGAACTCATGACCTTCACTTTCGAAAGTCATAAAATGACTCCTCCCAAACCAATTGATCCAAAGCTCATTGCCAACCTTATAAATTAATTTATATTATATATAATACTAATTAAAAAGTGATTTTGGGGTGTGGTACCTAATATTTATCAAGTGATTTGTTTTTAAGAATGTTGTATCATGTGCTTAGTGGGTTGTACTCATCTTTTTGTATTTTTTTATTAAATCTTTAGTAGTTTTATTTTAACTTAATACTTTTACATATTTTACAATTTAGCCCCAAAACTTTTTTACTTTCAACTTTGGCCATCTATCCTTTTTATATTTTACAACTTTTTAGTTTTACGTCTCAGTCTAAATTTTGGGAGTTAACATGCCATAGCGTGCGTGTGTGGTTCAACGTTTTTACACTTATTTCTTCACGTTTAACGGCTCCATCGCAACACGCTGATCCTAGATCGCTTAGAAATTGTTTTGTATGTTTTACGTTTCGCCTGTGTGGTTCAACTATTTTACGTCGACTTTTTATTCATTTTATTATTTCTATTTTTACACGTTTTGTCTGCGTGGTTCAACGTTCTTACGTATAGTTTTCATTCAGTTTTATAATTATTATTTATTTGTTTTTTAATACGAGCTTTTTTGATGTTGATGATTACTAGCGGTCATAAGTGCTACTTGGTATGATTTTATACCCTATGCATCATGGGGGCATAATGCCAGTGGTTCCTAAGTATTAAAAACTTTAAATATGGTTATAATTCATATTCAATAAAATATTAGCGTTTTTTTTCTTTTTTTAAAACGACAACTCACACACAATCTTTAATTTTATGTCACAACTGATTTTCACCAACTCGTTAATAATAATTATCAATGTTAACCTTTGTGAACAATTCAATCACTCTAGCATCTCTTGATCCGTTTAAGGGTGGAGGGGGCGCACTCTCACACACCTAACACACTACACAATAAACTCATCAATCAAATTTTATCATGTCGCACTAAACCACACTCAAAATCTGGTGAAGGCGGTGCTGCCACACCATGCCACACTACACCGCACACACAAGCAACGGTCATATGGGGGGAACGGTCACGACGAGAACATGTCGTGAAAGTGGAACTTTACGGCGTGAATGGGGTGGTGGCGGTGGTGCCAGGCGGTAGAGACGGGCATAAAAACCGGGTTCGAACCCGACCCGGAACCGGGTACGGGTACGACCCGGTATATGTATACACGGTTTGGACCCGAAAAAACCCGTAGGGTTGGAACTAGGTATGATTTTCTAGAATTTCTTAGAACCCGACCCGACCCGGAACCGGTTGAACCCGGGTTGGACCCGGTTTTGACCGTTTTTTTTTTTATAAGTAGCCGTTTTTTAACGGCTATATAGCCGTTGGGATCGATTTTTGGCATTTTTTGTCACTTTTAGGCTTATAAGTTAGTATAAATAGGTGTGGGTTGATATGGTTTAGAACCCAAGTCTCAAACGCAAAAACATACGCAAAAAACGCAAAAAATACTCTCGTTTGCTCTCGTTTTACACGTTCACTCTCTCGTTTTACACTTTCACTCTCTTCAATCTTGATATGGCTCACTCACAATCTTCCGTTGGTCAAGGTTCGTCCAACGCTCCAACCGTTGTTCGTGTTTTTGCACACAATCGTAACATGGATGTTTGGTGCAATTGGGATATGGTTGAGTTGAGTGACGGGTCTGTAAAGGCTCGTTGCAAGTTTTGTGGAGCTTTGCTTGCTAAAGATTCTAACACGACTTTAAACAAACACATTAGCAAGAAGTTTTGTAAGTTGTTGAAAAGTAATCCGGATTCGCAACAAACACAATTGGGTGGAACGGTGGAATCTTTAATTACGATGTTAATACGGTTCGAGATCGAATGACAAAGTTCGTGATTCAAGAAGCTTTGCCTTTTAGTCACTTCGACAATCCTCGGTTGACCAACTTAATTCGAGAGACGCTTCAACCTCGTTACACCCACGTAAGTCGTACTACACTTAGACGTTATTGTTTAAAATTATGGAAACAAGCAAAAAATGATTTAACTGTATTATTTGAAAATTTAAATACCGGTGTAAACTTAACTAGTGACGTTTGGTCGGCTCCACACGGTTTACCCGAATCGTACCTTTGCGTCACCGCTCATTGGGTGGATCCCAATTCATGGCAATTGATGAAACGTACGATTGCATTTGATCTTTTTCCGCATCCACACACCGGAGAATTTTTGTTTTACTTTTTAGATAATGTAATAAGTACTTTTAAATTACAAAATAAACTTTTTTCAATTGCATTTGATAACGCCTCTAACAACACAACCGCGGTTGAAAAATTAAAATTAAAATATCTTCCGATTGCAAACGGTGATTTTTTCCATACTCGTTGTGTTGCACATATTATTAATTTAGTAGTGCAAGACGGACTATCCGGAAAATATGTTAATAACTTTATTACATCTTTTCGATTTATGTTACATGACGTTTTTAAAAAAGTAGAAGATATCAAGATTATAAATAACTTTGTAAGGATACGCACTCTAGATTTTTAGGTCCTAATTGGGATGTACCTACTCGGTGGAATTCGACTTGTCACATGTTTGAATGTGCTTTAAAAAAAAGGGCACTTTGAAAGCTTTTCATAATAGTCTTTCGGATAATGGTGAAGCCGACCCATTTCTGGATGCGGGTTGGGAGAATCTTCAACGTCTATCTGAGTTTCTTGAGGTTTTTAAAAACTCAACAATAAAATTATCAGGAGTTTATTATTCCACTAGTTATTCGGTGCTTCAAGAATTATATTTTGTCTTTGAATTTTAAAAATTTTCAAAATAAAAATAATATGTTTAATCAAATGATAGAACCAATGAAAGAAAAGTTTAAAAAATATTTTAAAGACTTACCACCCGTTTTTACGTGTGCCGCCGCTTTAAATCCATTTCTAAATGTTGCGGGGGTTGAATGTTTGATAGATGAGATAAATGACAATTTGGATATGCATGACGAAAACCCTAATTTTTCAAACGAGGCAAGAGAAAATTTTAATCATAGTTTGAAAATAATTTATAATTTTTATTTAAATAGATATGGGTCTAACGTAAACATAACCATGCCAAGCGAATCAGCCTCAAATGCTAGTACATCGGTTAAAGACCCAATTTTGACTATGTTGAATGTTGTCCGGGATGTGACGGCTAAACGACAAAGGGGTAACACCCCAACAAGTGAGCTCGGTAGATATAGTGGAACGGATTTTATTTCCACTATGACTACCGAAGATTATCATGCATTCGATATTTTGGCTTGGTAGAAAGGAAAAGAATCTCAATTTCTGATTCTTTCTGCTATGGCCCGTGATTTACTAAGCGTCCAAGCTTATACGGTAGCTTCGGAATCTGCTTTTTCTCTTAGTGGCAGGGTAATATCATTACGGAGAACAAGACTAACTCCGGAAGCAGTGGAGATGCGCATTTGTTTAAAGGATCACTTAGACGCAACGGATCGTATACAAGACCAAACAAGCCTCGAAGACGAGATTACACTCGAAGCTAAAGTACATGATGAAGAGGTAGAAGACGGAGTATCTTCTGGCATATCCGATGAAGAATTAGCATTTGATCAAGCATCTCGTAGTAGATAAAATTAGACGATATTGTTATTTTTTATTGATTCATTTATGTATTTTTAAGTTGTTTTAATATTATATGTCTTTCATGTTCTTTTTAAATTTCTTTGTCATTCAAATGTTTTATATAAAAAGTATTTAATATTTGTATATTATAAGTGTAACCTTTTCTGCTCAAGATTTGTATATATTTATATATTAAGTTGTTTAAATTTTTATCATTCAAGTGAACCCGGTTAGAAAAAGAAAAAAAAAATATAAGAAAAAGAAAACATACGACCCGGTGTTCGACACACACAAGAAAAGAAAAAAAGAAAAAAAAAGGACAAAACCCGGTTGAACCCGGGTTTCATACCCGAACCGAACCCGACCAGACCCTACCCGGGTATACCGGGTAGGGTTTGTATCCCGCTGAACCCGACCCGGGTTCGTACCCGGGTTCACCAATACCCGGGTACAAAAAACCCGGTTGGGCCCAAACCCGGTTTGTACCCAGGCCCGGGTACGGCCCAAACCCAATTTGCCCATCTCTACCATGCGGCCCCGAGGCTTGCTATGGTCTCACAACACGTACGCCATTCCACCCAAAGGGGTAACATGTATATTTAATGTGTTTAAGACTGATATATTAAAATTGAGTTGAGTGAACATTTTATGCAATATGAGTAATTTAATTGTTAAGATATTGATATTCTTTTGAAAGATTTAAACTTATAACCTATAATTTTAAATAATCTATGTTAAAAGGTCATTTGGTAACTGGTAGTATGAAAGAAACTCGTAAAACATAAATATTATAACTAACATAACTATTATAACTTTGTTCATGTTTGTTTTATCTAACATTTAATTCATTCTTGTAACATATTATTAGCTTATTGTAAAACTTTAGAACAAGTAAAATGGCATAGTTTCGTCTTTTAATTATCATTAATTTACGCTTTATGTCTACTTTCATATTAGATTTTAGAAATTAGGTATTTTCTATACGTCATCCTAATATAATGAGCATAAAAGAGATTATGAAATTAAATAAAGAGTGTACATCTTAGAAAGGAAAATTATTCGATACATTTGAAAAGACGCCAACTAGCAAAAAAAAAAGATTACATATATCGTAATTTATTTTATTATCTGAATTATAAACCGATTGTAATTTACTTTCATTTACAAAATTTACCTTATTCTTAGTTGATTAAAACCACCCTAACGTTTACACAACATATATTGATGGCCAGAGTTATAGTAAACAATGATATTTAATATAAAAACACTTAAAAATGATTATGGGCATAACATGTGTCTTTTTATTATTTTTAAGAAGATGACATTTTAGTTATCGTGTTAAATAAGTCAGGTTATTATGTCAGGTCATTGTGACAATTTTTTTTAGAAAAACATAATGGCGAGTAAAAAAATACAATAGCATGTTCATTATTGTGTTTGATGTTTTATATCAATTTGTATTATTTTATAATTGTTTTTAATCTGTTGGATTAATTAGTTTTTATTTTTTATTATGTTTTACATATTAAAAATACACAATAATATTATTTTACTAATTTGTTTACAGAACTCATCATTTAAAAAAGCATAATAATGTTCAAAAATACATAATGACAAAAGAATAAACACAATAACAAACAAAAAAAAACATAATGATAATACAAATCTTCACATTGTGCTAGAACATGTAATTTATCTATTATAATACAAATTAAATATACACTGGCACACTTTTAGACTCTTTAATTCAAATTTTCCCGCTTACATATGTTATTAAATAATTACATTATGTACTAATGCTATTATTTAATTTTTTTATATTAAAGATAGTTTTTAATAAATTAAATAAGAGATATTTCTATAAATGTAATTGAAAAAAAGATAAGAAATTTTTCTAAAACATTAAACTTCTTTTAAATTATGAAATATTGTTGTTTTTAAATGTAAAAAGTTCATAAGCCAAGACAATTAAATATCGAAGTTATAATAAGAAAATATTTTAAAATGATATTTTTTAAAACTGTTTGTTTTGAAAAAAATTCATTTAAAAAAAACAATAAAAGTTTAAAAACAAAGTTTAAAAACAAAGTTTAAAAAAGATATAATTTCATATATATCCTTACAAAACCTATAAAATATCACATATATCCAAACTAAATTTTAAATTTCGTATATATCCTTACTTAATAATATTTCACTAAATACCGACTTTACACTCTAAAAATATACCGTTCAAAAAATTTATTAGGTCTATGATAAAATCTTCAATAATCATCACAAAAAGTTTGGAATTCTTCGATGCTCATAAAATATCTTCATTGGATGCTTAAGTATTCTTCCATCTCCTTTATTATTGTTGCTCCTTCGATTGCTACTACTCCAAACGCTTCGCTTCTTTAGCCTCCTATATGTGCTACTGTATTCTTGATGTGCTCATTAGGTCGATCTTCTTTATGTTTGTTACTTAAACTCAAGTTTAACAGTTCTCCATCAACTATTGACTCTAAATTTTCATGAGAAAAAAGTATATCTTAGCTGTTAATTACTCAAAAATATAGAAATAGTTTTTTCGATGTACCTATTTTCAGGTTTTATTTCTCATGTTCAGTTATTAATAGTTTATTATAAATGGGTTGACGTTTTTTCTTTCCGCTTAACTATCCAACAAAATTGAGTGTTACATGCTTCGTTTTTATTGTGAAAGTTCATACTTTTGATTCATTATTTATTATATGATGATTTATTGTTTAGATTACTTAGAAAAACAGTAAAAACAAGCATCATAACAAATGCAAAGTCAAAATAAAAAATAAAGTAAAAGGTAAAAATAAAAGCTTAAAGTTTATAAAAAATCAAGGGTAAAATGGTCATATTACGAATTAAATATATTAAAATGGATATATATGATATTTTAACTATTTTAGAGGGATATATATGATATTTAAAATTTTAGTTGGATATAAATGATATTTATCAAGTTTGTAGGGATATATATGAAATTTACACTTAAAAAATAATATCATTGTTTTATTACTTATTGTTGTTACTCATATGTAATTTTAATCATATCTTATCTTAAAATACCGTTTAATGATTAATAATTTTTGTTACTAACTATTTAATATGTTGTTTATTTAATTGATGTAATATACGAGATACTAAACTAGTTTGATTATAAAAGAAGGATAAGATAAGGGTAAATCATCTAAATAGCCAACTAACCTAAAGACTTTACCGAATTAACTTTTGACTTCTAAGTTTTCAATTTTAGCTTGTCGACTGAGTATCTCTACCCAGAGATACATCGGAGAATAAGTATCGCTGCGATACAAATATAATATGAATTTGTTTTAAATATTATAAAAATATTATTACTTCAAAGTTATTTATTATATAACGTATTAAATTTATTTAGATATTAGTTTTAAAGATTATATAAATATATATGTAATAAAATATTAATTTGCACTAATTACTAAATGTTATATATCAACTTTAAAATGTAGCTAAGTCGTTTCTACTTTTTTTATTTCGATATATGCGGACGCTATCTTGTAGTTGATCTTTAATAACATCATCATAACCTTTTTATTTGCAGAGGATGTTGGAATGTGTTTGTGCTCTGTAATAAGTATACTTATCGTTGAAATGTATAACCTGAAAATGATTGTATTTTCAAATGTGTACGTTGTGATACGCCAACCGCACTTTTTGTTATGACATGAATCAACGAACCTTGTCGTGGTAGATCTTTTGATTTTATTCTCAAAACAATCAAAACAATGAGTAACATAAATTTCAGCTAATTACAGTTGCAACTCATCTCGCTGTTGTAGCATTGTCCTTTCTTAAGATTGAAATATCAAGAGCTATAATTTTTAAATTCATTATTAGTAGAATCAGCCATTGACTCGTGTTAGACGTATATAGTTTTAAAATTAATCTTATAATTAATGTAGACAATGTAATTCATTTTTATTAGTTTAAACATAATAACATTATAATATTAAAAATATTCTGATAATGTTAAATGTAACTATAAAATATTATTGTAATATAATGGACGTTAAAGATATACCTACTAATGCCAGTGATACGAATTGTAGGGATCACCGTTATGTTTTTAAAGAAAAGTTGACGATATATACAAATATTATATCTCTAGGCTGCGATACAAGCTTTAAAAAAATAAAAAGTTGATGATACCTCATGTTTAGTATCTGTGACTTGGCGATACGAAGATACCACAAGTTTAGGTATCGTTGGGTCATCGATATTTTACGACATGACATCTTTTTATTAGTGAAAGCTATTGAAACTTTTAAAAGTAATGACTATCATGGTTAAATCAACAGATCAATCAATTATTTTCATAATTATCCCTGGTATTTTCTGTCTCTTAATTTTGTTTCTGAGATGTATCCATCACAAAAGATGAAAAAGTGAGGGTTATAACCCAACATGATATGTGTAGCCTGTATATCCATCGGACATGATTGAATCTTATAACCCAATGCAATTCATGTATCTAAATGAGTCTGATTAAATATAAATAAGTCTAAATGACATGTGTAATTCATAGATTTGTTTATAAACAATATTTGGTCAACTCTTGGAAACGTTAAAGAATTTGCAAATATGTAAGTGATTAAGGAAATATATGACACCTGTATATCCATTTGATGATGATCACCAATATCTTTTGACTAATCACTAACGTTAGTAATAATCACCACCCTCTATCTTACCACTAATGTTGATCGTGATCACTAATTTATCTTCCTATTATTATATATACAAAATTAGAGCATACTAATGAGTATTTATAAGGTTTTACAATGACGAATACACCATAACACTTCTTATTATATTTCTCTGGAGTTTTGGTTTTTTTTCTTAATCATGAAAATAAGGTGCTTTAGAGAGCACTTTTAAATTGAGAGAAATATGTATTCTGTTGGCAAAAGGTAGGAAAGATAATTTCTTAAATAGCCAAGAAAAGATAGAACGAAAGATTGCTCACGACCTTTACAACTGATGCTGCAACCAAAATGTGGACGACAGAATGACCTCTATAATAGTTTCTCGCTAGGAACCTATTTGTTTTAATGAGATTTATATATATATATATATATATATATATATATATATATATATAGATATTCATCTATTTTCTTCAAATTAACTTATTATATGAATTTTTATTCTTATTTTTACTAGGATTTTACACATTGATTTTTTGTATTGTAATTGGTTAATATCTTGACAATTATTTTTGCATGTGAAGATGTAAATTTGATTATCAATGATTATTTTTGAAATAAAGTTTTTAAAAGTTTTATTTAAAGATATAATTTTATTTTTTTTACTTATATAGAAGATACAAACTTGAAAAAATATGTAATTGATGTTTTAAAAAATAAAACATATAAAAATCCTTCGGTAAAAATAAAGTTAAAATAGTAATCTATATACATATAATATATATATATATATATATATATACGGCGGTTACTATACAAAGTGTATTTTTCGTGCGATGCGTATGAAGTGTTTGGGTGGAATAATCACGCAAGAACAATAATAATCACACAAGAACAAAGTAATAATTACGCAAGACGAATTATACTCACGTGAAATTATCACACAGAGATAAAATTATCATACAAGAATATCTTTTTGCTTAATAATTCAACCTTTACGTGATAACTCAATTTCTGCGTGATTAATTTTTACATTTGCGTTATAATTCCACCCGTAACGTTCATTCTTGTGTGATAACTTCGTACGATTCGCACGAAAAAAAACACTTTATACCGTAACACCTCTCTCTCTCTCTCTCTCTCTCTATATATATATATATATATATATATATATATATATATATATATATATATATATATATATATATATATATATTAGAAAGACGATATATGTAATTGACATTTGGTTTAATAAAATATGTTTTACATCATTTGTCATATGTATTAATTATTATGTTTTACTTTTATATCATTTTATGTTATATTTTTTATTATTTCTATAGATTATATAAACTTGTTATCTCTCATTGTATTTACAATTGAAAGTATATAATGATACATTTTTCACCATTGTATTTTTCAAAACTCATATTGTTAAATATCACACAATTTGTTATTTTTATCATTGTTTGTTATAGGTTATACAAAATTATTGTTATCTATCATTTTTGTTTTACAATTAAAAACAATGATGTTATTTTATCAATGTATTATTCAAAACTCATAATGTTTAAGATAATAAAATAACGATCTAAACACACAATGAGATATTGTATTAATTTGTTAATTGTTTTTTTAATATATTAGATTAATTAGTTGTTGATTTATTATTGTGTTTTAAATACTAGAATTAAACAGCAATGTTATGTCACCATTATATTTTTCTAGAATTCATCTTTAAACACGATAATATTTAGAAAAAAATAACAAAAGACACAATGAACTGCACTAAATACACAAAAAAACAAAAATCATACGAGCTTAAAAACCTAAAAAAATATTATCTTTTACATAACAATATAATACTTGTTTTAAAGATAAATTTATTTTACTTTTATGGTCTAGATTTTATAAATAAAAAAAAGTCGTATATAAAAGTTATAAATGTTAAAATAAATGGAGAAATAAAAAAAAGTCAACAAAAATGATTATACCTAAAACACTCCTCTAACAAATTTTTTTTTACAATTTAATCTCAATCATTAACTAAAAATATTGATGGTTAAAATTACTTACACATTTTAGTTTTAAGTTTCATTTTAATAACTAGAAGACTTGTTCATAAAAGAACGTATACCATAGAAACTATCCCATTAGTTATATCATTTAGATTTCTTCTTGAATGAAAAGGTAAACGAATGGTTGGATAGCTTGACAACCAAGTGGTGATCGTTTAGATTTTAGTGGAAACACAAAATTATCTAAAATATTAATTACTAAGACTAAGAATAAGAATAAGAATAAGAATAAGAATAGTATTGGAACTTAATTTTCTTAGATGTACCATTATTGACTGAATTGAAGGTAGAACTACAATCTTGACCCAGGCATTAAATTGCCATTAGAAAGTATTAAAAATTCAACTATCATATTTATAGTTTTACTGAAAATTAACTATTATACTAACCATCATTATTATGTTTTTATTTTGTAATTTTAATTAATAATTATTATTTTGTAAAAGAGTAAATGTTAATTCATGGTTTTAACTTGTTAACATGCAAATTAATGTTATATTAATTTAGAGTTGTAAAAGTGCCTAGTCAGGGATCCTTTACAAACGAGATGACTCGTTTATCTTAACCAACTGAAATGATGGGCTCACCACTCATGTACAAATAAGTTGGCTCTAGCTTTTCAAATTTTTTAAAATAATTTTAGTCTTGTTATTTTTTACACACACATATATTTAAAAAATAAAAAAAATATTTGTTTATTTTAATTTGTTAAAGTAAGATATAAGAAAGTCATTTCATTGCGATCATCTTCTATATTTTTATATTTATTTATTTTTTCATTTGAAAATGTTAAAGTAATCATATGACTATAATCTTTTTAAAAAAATTTCCTTGATTGTAAAATTTAAGTTTAGATAATATATTATAATTTTGACTTTTAGTTTATATAAATTATATTATATGCATTAATTCAAGCGTGTCAAACGAACAAGCCAATACGCCAACTAACGTGCGAGCCACAAGCCAATGTTACCTTGGTTTGTGCTCGGCTCGTTTAGAAAATAAGCCGATCTCAAGCGAGTATAAGAGAACAGTAAGCTTTTTGAATAGTTTTATGCACCAAGGGACCTTTTAATTTTGTTAAAAATTATCTAAATTATAAGGCAAGTAGTTTAATGCCAAAAATATAATATCAACGTATATTTCTAGTGATTGTAAGTTGTGGTCTTTTAAATTTGCTTATAAAAAATGAAAAGAAATAAAAGAAGAGCACTGATAAGAAAAAATAAATGTTAAAAAATATATTAAAAAATTATATCATACGAAAAACATCTAATTTTATTTAAAAAAATATGATTTAATTATAAATATTAGTATAACAAGTTTTCCGCGGTTTAAAATCAACACTTTTTAACTTTTTTGTTTTTCATTGAAGTTAAAAACCTAATATTTTTTTCATCGTGAGAGTTTGTGGGTCAATATATAAGAATTTATGGCATGACATGGACCTCCGATGAGTTTTTTTCTAAAATGGTGTAGTTTGAAAAATTATTTACCAAAATAGTATAGATTGAAAATTATGTATCAAAATAGTGTAAACCTAATTTAATACTTTTAATTTTTTTTAATTTTGATTCTTGACTGACGCTTCATTCATCCCACGTACGTGAACACTCTTCTGACGGCAGAACTCGATCCTTGATTTGCGATTTCCATCAGGTTTGTGCTTTCCATTCGTCTTGTGATTCTTGCGAACACCCATAAATTCTATTGATTTTCAGTTTGATTTTTAGTTTGCGATTCTCACGATGATTCTCACAGTGGTTTCTATGGTTTTATTAGGTGTAGAGCCTGTTCAATCGCGATTCTGTTCGAACTCACGGTGAAACTTGTTCAATTGTTTTGAGACCTGCTCAATTACGTGCGAACCCATGACAAGACTTGTTCAATCGGTTGGAGACTTGTTAAATCAAAAGGTTTGATTTTGATTTGAGTTTATGCGGTTTCTGTTCTTGTTCAATCAACAACTTCGATTCGATTTGAGTTATTATCAACATGTTCGATTTTTTTTTGTTTAGAATTGTGTAAATTCAAGTTTTTATGAGTTTTTTGAACACTTGGCAATATGTTGATAAATGCTACTCAATTATAAATTATTATGGTACGTGGTCAGCTGAGTTTTGTCCTCTTCCTCATGAAGCATATTGGTCTCGACCATCATCTATTAGAGAGTTACATCCTAATTTGGATCTGAAATGAGATAAAAGGGGTCGTCCTCGCTCAACAAGGATACAAAATGAAATGGATATTAAAGAGGGGAAAAAGACTAATCATTGTGGCATTTGTAGACAACTTGGTCATAATCGGGCAAAATGTCCCTCTAAGTATAAAAGAATGGATGTTTAAGTAGGTTGAGTTGTTTTTGTATTTTTCTTTTAATATGTATTGGAGAGTGAAACCCGTAACGGATCAACTTTATTTGATATTTTGTTCATGTTTAATATTAAAACTTCTAGTAGGCCAACTTTATTTAGTACTTTGTTTGTGTGTTGATATTAAAATTGTCAAGTTGTAATGTTTTTATGTGTTCTTTATTTCTTTTACTCGAAATATATAGCAAGAAATTAAAAAGAAAGCCAATGGATTTTTTTATGTTTTTATTTCCTAAACATTAGTTAAATATATAAGCTCATTTTATTTTTGGAAAAAAGTAAAATGAGAAAGAATAACAGAATAGTTAGCAATAAAGAAGTAGAAAGAAAAAACACAAAAATAATAGATTAGTTAAAAATAAGCAAAAAAGATAGAAAAATAAAAACTACACTATTTTAATAAATAATTTTCAATCTACATTATTTTGATAAATAATTTTTCAAACTAAATCATCTTAGTCAGGAAATAAACGCCACCACTTTATCTTCTCTCTTCTATCCTCTTGCCCCTCACATTCATCATCCTCGTGATCTAAATTCCTAATTTCCCACCCTCTTCTCCCTTCCCTCTTACCACTCTCTCCCTCTCACTCCTTTCAAAACCAGGACGGTTCACGAATCTAACCGAACTGAACGCGGCTCTGCTCGAACTCGATTCGGTTTCAAACCAAGCGGCTTGATTCGGTTCGAATTTACAAATTCGAGCGCAAACTTTATGCTCGAACTCGGTTCGGTTTTAACCTAGCGCTCGGTTTTGCTCTTTTTTTCTCGGTTTTCCTCGGTTTTGTGTTACAATTTAAACCAAAACTAATAATTCATTCAAGAGTTCCAACTCAAATTCAACAAATAACAAATAAAACATACAAAATAAGTTCAACAAAGTTGATTTAAAAGATAAAAAACATCAAGTTTATTCACAAGATAAACAAACATCAATCACAAAACAATAATTAAAATTAGTAAATATCCTATATCTAACTTTTCTCAAGAGACATTTTTTTCATATATTGGTACACAATAAAAAATATAAATATGTAAATAATAAAAATAGTGGTAATTGGTAAATAACTAAATAAATTAACATATATATATATATATAAACTAAATTAAAAAATAATTCGAGTGAAACCGAGCGAGCGATGAGCGAACGTACCTTTGCTCGTGCTCGGTTCGTTTTCAAACCGATCCGAGCCGCTCGGTTCGTACAACCGAGCAAAAAATCGAACGAGCAAAAATCCTATATTTTTTTGAACGAGTTTGAGCGAGTTTCGAGCGTCGAGCTCTTTGAACAACCCTATTCACAACCAAAAACACCTTTAGAAATGCTCTAAGGTTGGGATCCAAACAAAGAGTCACACAAATAACTAGGTTAGAGGAACTTATTTTTTAGATTGGAGATCCTAGGTTCAAACTCAGGCATATTGTATATTTGTGTAATTTAGAAATATAATAGACTTTGCCATTAAAAAAAACTAGGTGTAAAGGCCATAGTGCAGGGTTTGACAGTTTTGTAATAATAAAAGTAAAAAAAAAATATCAAAGCTTTTAAACAATGAGATTTTTTTTTAAAAATAAAAATTTTCCAAAGCAGTTTTTTAAAAGATTGAAAATTATTTTTAAACAAAATAATAAAATCATAGTTTTTTAAAAGATTGAAAACTATTTTTAAACAAAAATAAAAAATTATAGTTTAAAAAAAGTTTTTAGAAAAATAATAATAAAAGTTTATTAATTAAATTACTTAACGTAATTTAAATAATATTTGATCTCAAAATGGCATTTTATTGTTCTTATTTTTTCATTAATAACATCTAATACTATTAATCGAATCGTGTAATAGACAAGGTTATAGCAAGTAAGGGTATATCGGTAACACTTATTTGTATGACATTCTTTTCTTTTACCAGTGTATAACGATAGCAAGAATAGTTTCTTTTCTCCTTCGAAAAAACAACCTTTTATTTAAATACATACTCAACTACTCAATAACACATTTAATAACCCATTTGCAAAGCATGGATGACCACATTTTAATGAATTGGGTCCACTTGGGAGTGATGATGCAAATAAAGCCGGTCGGAAACCCGTACATTTTAGAAATTACATATTACTTTTGTAGAAACAAATAGTTTACGTGTCACAATGAAAAGAATATACATTTTAGAAATAATTTTACCATGTTTTGGTTTATATTTTAAACTTAAACAAATGCATTGGCTCTTTACCTTATCTTTCGGCTAGAAAAATATATATACAAACGGTTAACTAACAATAAAAATTTAACTATATAACGTTGTAATATTTTAAGTCGAATTAACGCATGAGTTTTGAAAGGCTCGAAATATCGTAAGAAAATTCTAAATACTAGGGCTCAAGCATATCTTAAAATATTCAACTAATATGAAAATGATGATTCTCTTTCTATCACAACTAATAGCCCATCAAAGCCCATCAAAAGTTTTTTCTTCGCACTAACTATTCTCTATGGAACAATTCTAACTTCACATCTTGATAATATTAAGATTTTCTAACGAAAAACCCTTTGTTTTCTTACAAAAGTGTTAGTCACTTACCGGAGTGATCAAACCAAACTTTTAATTTTATTTAGACGTTAGATCAAACAGCAAAATGGCATTAGGTAGTGCCAGCTCCCGAGCAAGAAGTGTGTGTTATGATCTCTTGCATTGTTGGAATCAGTTAACCTCAACATCTCATTCTTAAACTGAGATCACCGGATTTATGATTTATGACATGCATTAGTTATGGTCTTGAAGGGTGGTAACTAGAATTAAGGGACTTCACGGCTACTCCTTAACGGGCAACAACACGGGGGTCCATGGTGGTTCGACAATGGTGTGCAAGGTGCTAGTGATTTGTGAGGGACAAAGGAATACCAAGAGAGGAAAATGATAACAAAAGAAGCCGTAGGCATAATTTGTGGAGCATAATTGCTACCCATATCAGGAAATTGATTGTCGTACAAAGATGGTCCATATTTGGTGTTTGTTTTCTACATGAATTAAACTTAACTTTTTATGGATAATTGATATGGTAACACAGGTAGATGTTAACGACGATTTGTGCTAAAACCTCCACGCCGACGTGGCAACAAGGGGCCTACCATGCCAGCAAAGCACCATCTCCCCCTGTTGCTTCGCCACGTGGTACCCTCTAACCTGCACCCTCCTCAACAAACACTCCGCCTGAAACTCAGCGAGTTGACTCAGCCCCACCGCCCTCATCCCCGCCGTACCGAACGCCTCCCTCCACGGTGGCACCCGCCGGCCGGCCGCCTCCACTGCCACCGTAATCTTCGGCAGCAACACAAGCATCTCAATCTTCCTCATCCACTCACCACCTCCGCCACCACCAACGTCCGCCGCTTCCAACGTCTCTAGCACCGTCGAATAGAAATCTAGTCCGTCAACCACCGTCTGCCGGAAGAACGACGGTTCGATTCCGATCACTCCTCCGCCGTTGACGCAAACGATAACATTCGGCGAAATCCGACGGAGATCGGTGATGAAACCGGAGCCTATACGGTGGAATACGGTTGACGAAAGCAGAACAGCTATCCTCTCTCCGTCGATGAGCTTAATTGCTTTGAACGAAAGGTGTTCGAAGGTTTGATAAGAGATGAATTCAATATCGAATCGTAATTTCAGATCTCGAGCGAATTGCCGGAGATTATCTCCGATCAATTTTGATTCCAATTCGTACTCATCTGGAACAATAGCGGTGATTCTGACCGCCGGCGAATGAGCTTTCTCAGCGATCGATTTCATGAACGACGCCCAATGTCCGCCGAGGCCGATGTCGAAATCGATGACGTGGACGATCGGAGCACCGTCGACGGCCTCCAGCACCGCCTGATTGGTGGTGAAGTCGGAGAACATCGGGATCGGAGAGACGTTCGAGAACGTCTTGTACGCTTTGATCGCTTGTACAATGCTCGATGAAGAAGATGACTGAGTCATCCGAGTTGGCTCAGTGAGTAGAGACTGAAGCGCTTCTTTGAAGTAATAAGCGGCTCTCTGAAGCGGTTTTCCTGTAGGTGCATGGAGCCGTTGATTGAGCCGCGCCAGTATCGCTTGAGCCAGCTGGATAGACCGAGTTTCGAAGCACTCAGCGATCCGGATCAACTCGTCCACAAAATCAAACCCATTTCCATTCTTATAAACATCATCATGATCATCAAGGCCTATGAAATCAACCGAGTTATGATTCGGATTCAAGTTCTCAAAATCCGAGTGAAAGAACTGAGCCGGAGCCATACCCGGAGCCGGAGCACTGACTTCAGCGTGAATGGGCGGCAGCTCGGGAAGATCAAGCTGGTAAGCCGATTTAATAAAATCATCATGGAGCCCTAATTCCTTCATGAGAGAATCCCATTCTTCAAACTGATTATTATTATTATCATCAGTAGATTTAAACTCCGTCGTCCTAGCAGTAATCGGGCTTGGTGGACTCCGTTGGACGTCGAGTACGGAATTCGGTTCGTATCGATTGCTTTCGACACCACCACCAGTGATGATTTGCTGCTTGATGTTAGTCGAATTGAGAGTGTTTTGCAATTTCATTACTCAAATTAAGGTTGGTGTGCAGAAGGTGTTATGGTTAAAGGGGTTTTTATGAGGTGATGATTACGAGCTTTTGTGACCGATGAAAGTGGTGGTGGGGTGGGGTATGGACGGCCATGGTTAATGGCCATGAGGTGCATTGAATTGATAGCACAGGGTTGAAGACAAGAGTCAGAAGATTGATTGATGGAGCCATATCGTAGAAGCTTCATCCTCAAGGTGTTCATGAAATTAAACAACTTTTGCTTTGGGGGATTAAGATATAAGAGATCATAACCCAACTTGAGTACAGGTTGAAATTCACAACGTACAAGTTTTGTGTGTCGACAATATCTAGTCTGGGAAAATATTATAAGCCATCTTTGGCTTTTGATGATTCTCTTGGTTGGCCTCTTTTTAAAGTTAAGTGGATTGACTTTCCATGACTTCGATTGCCTTTTAAAAAACGTGAAAATTTTATTTTTTGCATGTATACATTTAAATTTAAATATTTAATAAAATGAGCAAGTCACCTTGTGTTTGCAAACCGTATTAGATGCGTTGTGACATGGATATCAATGTTTTTAAGTATATGAAGGAAGCATATTAAAACAATGTTATGCATCAAACATACAAGCATAATAATTTAAAAACAGTAAATTATACCCGTTTGTTGTAGTGAAGCTGTACAGTAAAATTCACGTTGTAATGACACGTTACGACGCGTATGCGAACTTTCTTATGCGTGTGTGGCCAAATCATTTAAAAAGAAATTTGAATGAAATAATATTAGAAAAGAAAATATTTGATGTAAATACAAAAATTAAAGAAAAGTTTGAGGAGAAAAAAACACCAAAAGACCCCCAAATAAAGTTGTAAGGGTGGAGTTTGAAACCACGTCTATCACCTATAAAAGTACACGCCTAATGGTGGGCGGGGCGCACCCGCGGTGGGGCCATGGCGTGACCCTGCGCCACATGGCAACACTGTCGCCGCCCCTCTCAACGTCTCAAAATTTCATTTTACGGCATGTTCTCGCCTTGAGGTTTTGTGTGTGTACGTGGTGTAGTGTGACATGATGTGACAACATCAGCGCCACCAAATTTAAGTATGTGGTATAGTATGGTGTAGTGTAACATGACAAAATATGATTAATGATTATACGTTGTGGTGTGATGAGAGCATCCCCTCCACCCTGATCACTACACCAATTTCATCTTTGAAGTACGCTGCTACAAACAATTTATTTAACATATTTCATCTTTGAAGTATGCTGCTACAAACAATTTATTTAACATATTCAGATTAGTAAATCCCTAAAAAGAGAAAAAAAATGTTGCAACCAATCAAATTCTGACACTTCTAAATGAGATGGTATAGAATTGACAAGAGGGTGGATTTTGTATCAACTGGTAAATTTTTTGATTTGTAATTTTGATGTCATGAGTTCAATTAGTGGGAGATAGTCTACTTCAAAAAGTGTAGGGTATACATTAGTACGCAAAACGATCAGGCCCATCCCTTGACCGTGTATGTCTATTTATAGTTTGGCATCTAAGAGATTCACATCCAGCTATTTATCATCATCCACATAATTTAGCTAAAACTCATATCTACTCCTAAAATTTGTTCATCGGAGTAAAGCGTTACATTTCCCTTTCTTAATGTCATCTCTAGTTCAATTAAATAATATTTTCTTATTTCTATTTTATTATATATTTTTTTTTTCACTCACGACTACTCATAAAATTAAAGATAATAAATACAAAGAATGAATTGTAAGTTCCTAAATATATGAAATGAGAAGTGAGCACTTAAACTTGATATTTTTAAGGAGTGAATTAAAGTGACAATTTTGATGATTTTTATAAATTTTCCCATAAGTAAAAGAGATTTTTTTTTTGTACGACAAACATATAAGCCCTAATATATTGGAATAACCAGAATGAATTTAACTCATAAAACGGGCTCGGTAATTTGTTTTAAGTACTAATCTCACTCCAAGATGAGTGCTCTCCCATTCCGACTCCCTAGAACCTCCAGTAGCACAGTCGAGACAGCAACGGGTTCTCTGCTTCTGCAGGGATGGAGCAACATAAGCTTTGAGAATTCAAGAGAAGGTCACGACGAGATGAGCCGTTTATCTTGAGATATAAATAATGATCGAGTTTGTGAGTGGTCAAAGTATAAAACTTCTGGTACATTAGTTAGGTAGGTTAAAGACGGTGTCAGAATCCATGAATAGTGTGATGAATGACAATTTTAGTTATATTGATTAGGAAAGATAAAAAGAAAACTTTTTGAGTGACGAATTGGTTCTGATAGTTGAGTAAACATCAAACAAACTAAAAGAAAGTGTTGTACTTGGTAAAGTGAAATGTAATAATAAATAGGTTAGAGGTTTGATAGCTAAACTAGAAACAACGTAGACATAATGTTGTTTACTTATATGAAAAAAATGGACAATCATATGATACGAAGATCAAAATATAAGGATTTGACCGAAGACCGTCGTACAATACTCCGTGTGGCTTATAAACATATTATGTAAATATATTGCGCTAATACAAGAATTTATAGAGGGTTTATCTTATGGTTTTATAGGTAATGTGAATCACACTTGTATCAGCCATTTTTAAAATAAATATTTGAACTAAAACATGTTTTAGTTATTAAATTATTAATTTCTATTTTATATCTTTTTATTTTTTTAACGGCCTTTTGTCTATTCTACTACCTAACACTTGTAAGATTTAAACACTTGACTTCTGTATAAATTAAAGACAAAAGACCTCTAGTATAAACATACTTCATAGCACGATTCTTCATGATACTTTATTATATATGCACGCATTTTTTTCATGTGGAAATCACATATTCTAATATGAGTAGTAAATTTTAGAGTGCTTGTTATGATTTGATTACAAGATTCGAGTATTTTCTGTTTAATTACTTAGATAGCTTTGATCTTCTTTCCTTTCGATATGCTTAAATTTGTATAAACTATTAACCCATCTGTTCAAAGTTCAAATCATCTTGCAAATTCAAATCCATGTCTAGAGAACGAAATTTTATTTAGAGATCCTTAAGACACAAAAATTTAATGAATGAAACGTGACCAATAGTTTACTTTTACGTGAAGCAATCCATATTCAAAATATGAAATGGTGATTGATTGACAGAATTTGAACTTAATTTTTTTTATAGAGAACAAATCTCATACCACTAGATCAAAAGTTTATAAGTAGTTTAGTGGATTATTAGGCGCTGACAACAAAGTAAGATACAAGCCCGAAATAGTGAACTAAACTACAAACGTTGGATTGTCGTGAAGAAATTTAATTAAGTCGATACATGGAGGACGGAATAATATATACACAGCGTGATGATGTCAAGAACTTATGGATGAAGGTTTCGAAAGACACTAGAAGTACATGAGGCCCGAATCTAAAGTTACAAGAGAGGCTGAGGAAAAGATAAAACAATAAGATAGACTTGTAGATCACAAAAGACAGATGTAACAAGAGTTAAGGGATTCTTCTTGATTTACATCATTCATTCTTAAAGGAGATAGAGAAAGACGTCGAAAACACACATAAATTTACATGTCAACGAGACAAAACAATTAGTATGAATAGAAATGGGAAAGGGGGTTTTTGGCCATTTTCTAAAGTATATAAAAATATAAATAAAATGTAATATACATCTTTGGTGAAAAGGAGTTTTTATTAAAGAAAAGGGTATCTTTTGATCTTTTAATGGGACAAGTAACCATGCAATTTTATGAGGCCATGGATGATAGCTTTACTTTACTTTTCGACAAAAGCATCTTTCTCGTTTTTAAATATATATTTTTTGCTTTTATTTGTTCTAAAGATTTTATTCACTATTTTAAATTACAAGTTTTCATTAGATATTTAATAATATTGTGTGAATTTATCAAACCAAATTATTTCTAGACCTAACATCAAATCTCACTAATTAACGAACTTTGAAACACAATTATTGGCATTTAAATAACAAAAGCATGTTAAAAACGCACAAACTGGTGTGACAGTAATGCTCTTCTTGACCAGTAAATAATGTATTTGGTTGGAAAGATGCCTTAAAAGTTTCTTTTTATATGAAGGAAAGAAAATATGGGGTTTAAGAGCCATCATTGCCATTTTCAACCAATAATGGAGTGTTTTCGGGGCTTAGGTTTATGTTTTATGAATCAAATACACAAACATGTTTTATTTAGAGGTATAAGTTTCAGGAGGGGTTATAATACCCAAATGGTTTTATTTAAGATAAAACATGCTAAATTAAATAACAATGTATTATAAATTTCATAAATATTATATATCAATGTTATTAAATAAACCAAACCACATAAAAAACAGAAAGTTTAGCATATATTAAAACGTAGACTAAAATAAAAGTATCACGAAGGTATATTCATAATTTTAAAAAAATATTCAATTTATAAGAGGGCAAATTATATTAGAATTTAATTAAAATATTGATATCAAAAAAAAAAAGTAAAAAACCAATTTCATTTTTTGTTAGTCGTTTCCTTTTAATATAGATGTAATTAAACTAATATGTTGTGTTAAGTTGTATCCATATAAATGCATGTATGTTTAGTTTCTCATTGAAATGTATGTATTTTTCAGTATAAATTACATCATAGGTGAATCTGTTGTCATGCGATTTCTTTCGTTCGAGGAGTTAAAATTTTAGATGCAAAATAAGGAAAATTCTAAGTTGTTCATATTTCTAGCTTTGATAGAAATTTTCTTTTACATAATGCTAATAATATTTTCATATCCTGTTGTTTAAATAAAAGTGAAGGGCCAATTAACAACAATTTCGTCATTATTTTATATAATACATTCTCGGGATACAAAATTACGAATTACATTACACACATTTTCTTTCTATCATAAGCTACATTTGTTGTAAGGTAGTATAACTACCCTTCTAAATACACACTAACAGGATATGTCTTAGCGCTCAAAGATATTTATTTTATATTAAGTTGATAACGTCCAGCCTTATTAATTTAACATGTGGTTCTAACAAAGTAATTCAATCTTCGTAGCACTACAATGTTGAACGTGTTGCCATGTTTTAACGAAAGAAATAGGTGTTTGTGATAAAGGACCTACACTAAGACTTGCGCTAGGTGATTATACCAAGTTATTTTGATCATGTACAAACTCATATAAAGTGATTATTTTTTTTTCTTGCAAATTCTCCCTCACAGCCATAAAAAATGTATCACACACAAGTAACAAACTAGCTTAAACATACATAATGATTGTATATATAATATTATCTACGTTATTACATAACAAATATATCTATCATAGTGATTATAACAGCAAAAAGAAAAAAAAGTAAACATATTAAAAGAGACACTATTAGAGGGGAAAAAAAAGATTAATGCAGCATGTAAAAACAATCATCCGAAAAGTTCTATTTTCCAACAAAAGGTTTTTTGCTAACAAAAAGATGTTGATTATCTAAAAAAAAAGATGTTTTTAGATATAAGAGTAAATTACATAAAACATGTTTTAGGTATATACAATAGCTTTCATTCTTTATCTTCAAAAATTACGCTCGACGTCCGTAATATAAAGGGTTTGTAACATTTTAGGTCCTTTAACCTAACAGAAGTTAATTCTTCTGTTAAATGAAATGTTAAATGACCAGTTTACCCTTAATTTAAGAGTAAATTATACGGATTGTTCCTGAAGGTTTGTTTAAATTTCACTTTTGGTCTCTGGGATTGAAAATTTACTGGTTTAGTCTTAAGGTTTGAAACAATATTGCACTTTTTTGTTCCTGGGTCTAACGTCAGTTAAAAAGTTCTGTTAAATGGGTGTTAAATTACTATTTTACCCTCAAGCTTTTTTAAAAGTATTACTAATTTACATTACACCTATACCCACACCCCCACCCCGTTCTTCTTCTACTTCTTCATCCTAACCACCACCACACACTCCATCTCCACCACCACCTCCCCCAACACACACTAACCACACCACAACCTCCACCACCATTACCACACCACCATCAATCCACCACCAACCAACTTTCTTTCCCACCTTAAGTTACTTCCTGTGACATCTGTCACTATCAGTTTCATTAATTGACGTGAAGTTCGTTAACTCTCATCGTGCATTTATTATCCTTGCGTAATTAATTCATTTTCAAACGATCATTGTTCTTATTTATTTGCGAGTTAACACTAATCTTATAATATGATAAATCAGATAAATTAAATTAAAATCTTATTTTTAAATCATCATTAATATAGTTATGATTAATATTATCATTTTTATACTTTTAACATTAATTGTTATTATTCCTTCTTCTTATTATTATTATAATAATTAATTATTATTATTATTTTAAGTTCAGGGTATAAATTGTAATTTAACTAAACTTAAGGGATTAATTAAATTAAAGTTGAGGGTCCTATGTGTAAATATGTATATTATATATAATTTTTATTTTCTTACGGTTAACCCTAATCGAACCCCCCCCCCCCCCCCGATACGAGTGTGCTGGAATAGTGTTTTAAGTGTCTAAAAGTTAAATATTACGTATGATTATTCGTTTTTATGCACGTGATTGAGTTGAATAGGTTAACTATGAGTTGGAAGTGATTTTGTAGGTAAAACGAGCAAGTTGGAAGCTTACATGGTGAAACAAGGCATTGGAAGGGTCAAGAAACAAAGTTTCAAAGTGCAGCTGAAAGACTTCCACCGTAGCCTACTGTAGCCACCGTAGGCTATGCCAGCCCAAGAAAACAATCAGCAGAAAGCCCCTAGCGTAGGCTACGGTAGCCTACGCCAGGGCACTTTTGAAAACCTATAAAAAACGCGTTTTTGTTATGTTTCAGCCACCACTTGCCCCCCATTCGACCTAGATAGATTTAAGACGAATTTTGGGAGTTTCTAGGCCTGAAATTCATCATTTCAACTCGCAAAAACAAGATACAATCATCCGGAATGAAAATCAACAACGGTTTTGAAGATCATTCAAGAACGATGAACGGCTAATCTTCTCATGATCTACTTCGGGTATTAGGTTTTGTGTGATTAAGTTTTTGTTTATGTTTAACTTTGTTAGGATTAAACTTTAGAACCTGTTAAGTTCTTCCATTAGTTTAACTTGTGTGTTGGTTACTTAAACAATGATTTTGGAAAACTTTTATTTGAATATCATTTAATCTTCCGAAAATTATATGATTACAAGTTTTGGTTTTTAATTGAATTGACATTGTGTATTAAGACCTATTAAGTCTTAATTACCGATCTCATTTAATCATCGCGCGTACAGAATCCCTATTAAGGATTTTCTACGAAGTTAAACTAAACAATTACTGAAAACCGAACCTAGATCCGAAGTGGATTACTCTTTCTTATAATCGTTTTCTTAACCAAGTTTGATTATTTCTAATTTGTTTTCTTATTTAATTTGTCAGTCATTTCAAAAATCTAATTTCACAGCCAAGAGGCAATAGTTTAATTACTTTAATAATTTGGTTATTTCTTTTCATAATATATCAAAGTACAACACACCGACCACTAATTCTACGAGGATCGACAACCCTAATTACCCTAACTAGTTTAAGGTGAATAGGAACACATAAATTAACATCTTATTTGATTGATACTTCTACATCGATCAAATTTTGGCGCCGTTTCCGGGGAATCGGTGCGCTTGGTGTTTTTTATTTGATTTGTTTTAAAATTTTTGTTTACTTGTCTTGTTTTATTTATTTTTATTTTGTGTTACGCTTGGTGTTTCAGTGTGCAGGTGACTGGTTGCATGCATACTCGATATTCGGGTAGGAAATCACCACTAGTATTCGATCCAGAGATAGAGAAATCAGCAAGGTATAATCGTGTCTTGCATCGATCAGGTTACAAACTACATCAATTTCACAAGCTATTGATCAAGCAGCTGATAGTTTGTCTGATTCAACTCACATGGATAATCCAAACAACCAACCACCTCAAAATCCAAACCCTCCCTCCAATAACCAAAATAAAAACCCAAATCCACGCCCACCACCAATAACAACCACAACAACACCTAAATCAACCACCACCCAACAATAATATGAATCAAAATAACCTTAATCAAGGAGATGACTTTGATCATGTAAGCATGCATAGTGTTCACACGGGTGATGAAGATTATGAAGATGAGTGGAATAACAATGAAGAACCCTATAATGGTGCAACTATGATTCTTGGGATGGGAATTTTCAGTGGAGGTAATGGACAAAATGGAAATAACAATTGGGGGAATGATCAACATGGGTGGAATGCACCACCTATCAATCAACAACGAGGTAGGGTTAATAATAATGTCAATCAGCCAAGAAGACCTCAAAGAGCTCAAGTACAAGGTGTGGATAGCCATTTTAGACCGACTATTTCTGAAAATCCAAATCCTATCGCACCTCCAAATCGTAGAGGAAGAGCTTTTGATGTACGCCCTCATTATCTCACTATTCTTCCTGCATTTAGAGGCACTGCAACAGAAGAACCATATGTGCATCTTGCTGAATTTGATGCCATATGTAGCACCATTGGTGGAAACCACTTCACACAAGATGAAGTGAGACTGAGATTGTTCCAATTTACTTTGAAAGACAGAGTGAAGCAGTGGTTCCTCACTTTACCTGACAATAGTATTCATACATGGTAAGAAATGCAACAAACATTTTTGGATGAATATTATTCTATGGGTAAAACCAGTGACGCAAGAGATGTTGTCGATCTTTCCAACAACAAGCAGGGGAGCAGTTTCATGAAGCATTCACAAGGTTTAAGGAACTTATTCGTATGTGTCCACATCATGGAAATGAACGTTGGGAATTGATAAAGGCTTTCTCAGATGGATTGACGAATGAGGAAAGGAAATATTTGTATTCTACAAGCAATGGCACTTTCCTTTCTAATATGAAGATGCAGATTGGGAATTTTTAGAAAGGATGTGTAGAAACTCCAAAGCACAAGCTTCTACCAGTAGACGATCTAAACCTAATTCGCTAAGATCAACCACGGTTGACTATGAGACTAAGGAGTGGATTGCAGTGTTAGAAAAACAATTGGCAAGGTTAGGGCGAACGGATGCAAAGGAGGTTGCAACCGTGGGATACGATGTATGTGAAGAATGTGGTGAGTTGGGTCATAATGTTATGCATGTCAGTTGGTGATGGAAAGAAAAGAGGAAGTTAATCAAGTTTACGGAGATAGGAAGCAATTCACTATGAATTCCAATACTTATCATCCCGGGTTGAGAAATCATCCTAATTTTAAGTAAGGGAATGCCAAATGAATCCTAACTTCCAAGGTAATAACCAAAGTGCTCAAACATACCATAACCGAGCACATGGGAATTATAATCCAAATGGTTATCAAAGAACTTCGTATTCTCAAGGAAACAATCAAGCGAGTTACAACCATGGGGCCAACAAGGAAGTTTATCACAAAACTATCAACATAATTCTCAAACTGGAGTAGCTGGTGGTGAAGAATCTACAAATGCAAAGTTGGATACTCTGATGAATATGATGATGGAAAATATGCAAGAGAATAAGAGGGAAAATGAAATCAGAGATAAGGCTTACGAATCATTAAACAAACAAGTGGGTCAACAAGCAGAGGATATGGCTCAAATCAAAAGAAACCCCGGGAAACTGCCAAGTGACACCACAATTAATCCTCAACATCAGGGAGCTACCACAAAGAATGTCAGAAATGTGTAAATCAATCAGGTAAGTACCCTTCGTAATGGTAAATTCTATGATAACAAGGTCGGTCCTCCACCACCATTAGTAGAAGGGGTGGTGGAAGATGTCAATAGTGATAATGAAGATGAACAGGAACCTGTTTCAATAGAATCAACAAAAAAGGTAACATTTCAAGAGGTAACTAAACTGGTCTTAAAAGATAATATAGACAAAAATAAGGATAAGGTGATGATTGCTTAATATGCATGCACTTAGTATAGTTAATATTGCATTTTTAATATATTTATATGTCGAACAATATTACTTTGTTACGTGTTTGAAATGTAGGTCAAATGAAGCTTAACGAACATTATTTGAGTAGGATACAAAGGATACGAAGACTACGGGTTGAAAGGTTCTAAAAATAAAGAAAACTGTGCAAATTGCAGGGGCCGTAACTTACGGCCCTGTATCAACACCGTCTGTGAACTCCGTAAGACAGAAGGTTGGCCGTCTGGTTGAAGGTAGGTCGTAACCTACGGCCTATAGGCCGTAAGTTACGGTCTAGGGCGATATTTTGAGGGTTGTTTCAAATTTCAAAACCTATTTAAACCCTAACCTTAGGGTTTCGAGAAGAGACTTGCCTCCAGCCCCAAGAATGAATCTTTAGACTATTTGGAGCCTTTGAAACTATCTTTAATCATCAATTGATCAAGGATTCATATCCCCAAGTTGAAGATTGAAGAGATTATGATGAAGATGCAAGGCTAAACATCCGTGATCATCCCCGGGTGGATGGTTTGTGATTTGATTGTGCTTTCTTAAGTTCTTACCTAGTCAAGACATAATCTTTGATTGTTTAACAACTTTTATTCGTTTATGTGTTTTGAATCATGTATTGATTAAAGATTCTTGTTAGTTGATTTGATTATTACTTATCAAGTTATCAGTTTTATATTGTTAACCATTGAGTAGTAATTAGGTTATCATCATTAATCCATGATTGCAAATAAAGTTTCTAGATTATGGCATTAGTTAGTTTACTAATTAATTTACATAATTGGATATCAAGTTCATAATTACCTTTCAACATATGTGATAAACAAGTTATGTCTATGTAACTTCAAGATCGGGTAAAACATAAGCCGTGTATTCAATTACATTCCTGAAATCCGGGTGTGATCTCTTTCATCTCAATAGTTCCAAACCAAGTCTAAGTTTTCGTTTTGCTTCATACAGTAATATTTTTTAGTTAATCTCATCCACATCCATTTACAGTCAAGAGAAATAATTCAGTTTTTTAAATTTGTAAGTTAGTTTAATAATCAAACGAATCGTGTAACACTAACCACATGCTCCCCGTGGATACGATACCTGACTTACTCTAGCTACCTAGGTTAATTAGGTTTTTGCATGACCCCAACGACAGGTCATCAAAATGGCGCCGTTGCCGGGGAGCTAGTGCGCTTAACGTTATTTGATTTGAATGATTTTCTTTCGTTTTAGTTGTTTAAGCTTCAAAATTAAAAAAATAAATAAAAAATGTTTAAAAAAAAGTAAAAATTAAAAAAAAATCAAAATATATTATTTGTTTTTCTTAGTTTGTTTTATTTGTTCGTCTTTACCCTGGGTATTCTAGGTTTTTTTTTGTAGGGTAATTTTCTTACAGGTTTAGTACAATCATGGATTGGGATTGGGATTATGATGATGATTACGATCCATGTATTTGTTGCGGGAGTGATTGTCACTGGGTTCAAGATTGTCCACTGTTCGAGAGAAAATATGGAAATATAGAAAGAGGATGTTCTGAATATAGGAGGCAAAAAGGATATGTGATAACAAATTATGATGATGGAGAGACACCCTCATATTATTCACACTTTGAACCTCTTCCACCATCAAAATATCAAGAATATTATCACGTAGACATTAATTATAAATATGCTCAAGAGTGGGATTTGAACCATTATGAAGCCGAGATACCACAATTCTCAAGCTACCAAGAGGAATATGATGACTACTATCTTGAATACCCTCAGTTGACATATGAAAAGCCTCAGGTTTCAATAAACTCTAAGCTTGATGCAATCATGAACATGATGGTGGAAATGAAAAAGGAAGACAAGTTAAGAGATAAATCATTCGAGACTCTAGTTAAGCAGGTTAGCCAACTCACTAAGGATGTAGCTCAACTTAAACGAGATCAATATGAGTTAGATTGTGGCACCGTGATTGATATTGATGTGATAGAAGATGTTATGGGTCATTCAGAGCATGACTTGGGATGTTTTAAGTTAAATGAAGATGTAATACCTCTGAAAGAGCTAAAGCCTAACATTGATCTAGTTTATCCCAACCATTCTGATGTGCTTATTACTTTAACTATTAAAGTTGGGAAAGAAGATTTGAAGACCAAGATAAAAAAGGTGGCATTGGAAGACATCAGACAAATCATCATGAGATGGCACCACAACAACTACCCAACAAACTTGCTAAGCATGATAACACAATTATGGAACTGGCAAGTCAACTATCGAGCTTTTATTGGGAATTCGGTAGGTAAATGTTCACTTAAACCACCATAATATATCAGGTACGGTCTGGCTGAAGACCTAAAACTTAGCGCTAATCGGGAGGCAACCCGAAATTGATTTGTTTCTTTTAGTTTTTGGTTTTCTTTCTTTTTGTTTTGTTTATTTTGTTTTTGAGCTTTAAGCACCGGATGCAAATATTCAAGTGTGGGGAAGCTCATGGATCTTTAGGAGCATAAAGAAATGTGTGTTTGGGCGGCTTTACTTATCTGAGTTAAAGCATAACCATCATATATTGCTGATGAGGCATCTTTTATCATCTATGATCAGGTCCATGTACTTTTTCTGTATCTTAAAGCTTTGCTAGTTTGGTGTCATTTAGTACAATCATGGTAGGCATAATGCGTCTTTGGAAAGTTAGCCTTGTAACTTCACTTGGGTAAAGGTTAGGATGTTTGATAGTACCCTTGTTGACATAACAATTTTAAAATTACATTGAGGACAATGTAAGATATAAGTGTGGGGATGAAGAGAAGTTTGAAAATTGAGAAAAAAATTGATTGAACAAAATCTTTCAAAATGCCCCTAAAGCGACTTAATTATGCATGAAAGGTTAATTTTTTTAATTGAAATCGTGAAAGTATGTTTAACCTGTACACAAGCAGAGGTCCTCAGTCATAGCTATCTCACTTAAAAAAAAAAGACGAAATTTATTAGAATTATTAGAGATGTTTAACCTGGGGTAACAAGCAATATAGTGGACTTTTTATGCATGTTTTCACATCCTTAACCTATTTACCATCATTTTTTTGTGAGGATTGAACCTATACATGAGCTTAGAACATCAACAGGTTAATTGCTCAGCTTTCTTTCATAAGTGTTTACTAGAACGATTGCATTATTCTAGAACTTGCATAATTGATACGTTTCTAAATCACGAACCAAACTGTTGCACATATATGATTAAGGCATTAGGATGAACCTTTGTTTTATTAGCCTTTTTCAATCATATCATCCAACTCTAAAATACCCCCTAGTTGCCAGTTTGAGCCCCTAACCTCTTTAATTGTTTAAACCCGAATCAACCCATTAGCCTTTTCAAATCTTTTTCACTTTTTAAGCCTATGTGATGAAATCTGATAAGTTTGCTTGAATTTTTGATATAATATTATTAGAAGCAATGAAGTGTTTAGATATAATCATCATTAAAAAAAAAAAAGAAAGAAAGAAAAAAATGAGTAAATAATGGGTCAAAATGACCACAATATCAATGTCTTGTTTCAGTGGTAGTAAATTATGATATGGGTCAAGTTTATCCAAATTCATTGTGTAGTGTCGCTTTATTATTCAGTACGTTTCAACATTCTTATTTGGATTTCATCACCTTTAGCCACTTCAAATTCTCTATCCGCACCCAAATCCTAAGCCTTACATTACAACCCTTAAAGACCTTTTGATGTGTGCATGGTTTGTGTTAATTGGTGGAGTTGCGATCATTATGAAAGCTTATGGTAATTATGAGTTGTTCTTGGTTGAGAGTACTACACTGATATACTAGCATACCTTTTGCTAGACCATATACTAAACCGAGAGGAGTGAAACTTGTGAGAGGTGTGACTACATGCATAAGGAAGATTAGAAAGCTTGTTGGGCTTGGTTAGATAGATCATATTTTAAAGAGTAATATCTTTGCTTACAAAGCTATAGCTTGAGATATGAAACTGTGAGTTGGGTATTACTTGGGACCTTTGCTAACAGAAGGTGAATACATGGCTGGATCGTATTTGTCTAATGATAGTTGTAGTGTTATAAGCAAGTTTGCTTGGGGGCAAGCAAATGATAAGTGTGGGGATGTGATGATTGGTTAATATGCATGCACTTAGTATAGTTAATATTGCATTTTTAATATATTTTTATGTAAACAATATTACTTTGTTACGTGTTTGAAATGTAGGTCAAATGAAGCTTAACGGACATTATTTGAGTAGGATACAAAGGATACGAAGACTACGGGTTGAAAGGTTCTAAAAATAAAGAAAACTGTGCAAATTGCAGGGAGGCCGTAAGCTACGGCCAGAGGCCGTAACTTACGGCCCTGTATCAACACCGTCTGTGAACTCCGTAAGACAGAAGGTTTGGCCGTCTGGTTGAAGGTAGGCCGTAACCTACGGCCTATAGGCCGTAAGTTACGGTCTAGGGCGATATTTTGAGGGTTGTTTCAAATTTCAAAACCTATTTAAACCCTAACCTTAGGGTTTCGAGAAGAGACTTGCCTCCAGCCCCGAGAATGAATCTTTAGACTATTTGGAGCCTTTGAAACTATCTTTAATCATCAATTGATCAAGGATTCATATCCCCAAGTTGAAGATTGAAGAGATTATGATGAAGATGCAAGGCTAAACATCCGTGATCATCCCCGGGTGGATGGTTTGTGATTTGATTGTGCTTTCTTATGTTCTTACCTAGTCAAGACATAATCTTTGATTGTTTAACAACTTTTATTCGTTTATGTGTTTTGAATCATGTATTGATTAAAGATTCTTGTTAGTTGATTTGATTATTACTTATCAAGTTATCAGTTTTATATTGTTAACCATTGAGTAGTAATTAGGTTATCATCATTAATCCGTGATTGCAAATAAAGTTTCTAGATTATGGCATTAGTTAGTTTACTAATTAATTTACATAATCGGATATCAAGTTCATAATTACCTTTCAACATATGTGATAAACAAGTTATGTCTATGTAACTTCAAGATCGGGTAAAACATAAGCCGTGTATTCAATTACATTCCTGAAACCAGGGTGTGATCTCTTTCATCTCAATAGTTCCAAACCAAGTCTAAGTTTTCGTTTTGCTTCATACAGTAATATTTTTTAGTTAATCTCATCCACATCCATTTACAGTCAAGAGACAATAATTCAGTTTTTTAAATTTGTAAGTTAGTTTAATAATCAAACGAATCGTGTAACACTAACCACATGCTCCCCGTGGATACGATACCTGACTTACTCTAGCTACCTAGGTTAATTAGGTTTTTGCATGACCCCAACGACAGGTCATCATAAGGCAATGCAAAGCAATGCCATTCCTTATTATTCAGCTTTAATTGAACATAAAAAGATAGTAAATAAAAGAGGCCCATAACAAGAGGAGGTGTGGGAAATTTTTAAACAAGTTAAAGTGAATTTACCTTTTTTGGATGCAATAAAACAAGTTCCTGCTTATGCCAAATACCTGAAAGATATGTGCACTCAAAAATAAACCCACAAGTTTCCTAAGAAGCTTGATGTTCCAGCAAATATAAGTGCCATCTTGTCAGGTGATCTTCCACCTAAGCTTAGGGATCCAGGAGCGCCCATTATTTCTATTCAAGTTGGTGAATTTAAAGTTGCTCGGGAGCTACTCGATCTTGGAGCTAGTGTTAGTATTCTACCTGGGAGTATATATGGCCAATATGACTTTGGTCCCTTTCAAAAAGCCAATACCACGGTAGTGTTGGCCGATCTCATAATGAAACTCCCTCATGGCATAGTAACTGATGTCATTGTCAAGGTGGATGACTTCTACTATCCGGTTGATTTCTTAGTTCTTGATTATGCTTTATTTGACAAAACTAAACAATCTAATGTTATACTTGGTAGATCATTTTTAGCAACTGCTAATGCATAAATTAATTGTCGAGATGGAACAGTTGACATGAGTTTTGGTAACAGGAAATTAAGTGTCAATGTGTATGACAAAGTAACTAACTCCTCTGTTGATAATGAATGCTTTATGGCGGATATTATGGACGGGTGTGAACCTTATAAAAATGAGGAACACATCGAGGAGATGTGTGTTGTTTGTGACAGGTTAGGTGTTGATCATGCATATGAGCTGGATGAAGAAGAAAAGAAACTTGAAGTGTCTGCTATACATAAAGGAAGACCACCATGGACTCATCAGGTGTAGCCTCTACCTGAACACATCGATTCTCAGTTAAAGCCATCATTAGAGGTTCAACCAAAAGTAGAATTGAAAGAGCTTCCCAACCACTTAACGTACGTATTTTTGGGAGATAATCAAACCCTTCCAGTTATCATTGCATCAGATTTGGAAAGTGATCAAAAAGAAATGTTACTGAATGTGTTGAAGGAGCATAAAGCAGCGATAGGATGGACAATTGCGGATCTCAAAGGTATTAGTCCATCTATTGTAATGCATAAAATCATCACCGATGCAGGTGCAAGACCGGTTAGAGACACTCAGAGAAGGCTTAATCCTAACATGCGAGAAGTAGTTAAAAAAGAAGTTCTCAAATGGTTGGATGCCGGGATTGTGTATCCAATTTCTGATAGCACATGGGTAAGTCCAACCCAAACTGTGCCTAAGAAATCAGGCATTTAGATTGTTAGAGGCGAGGATGCTGAACACATTACCACTCGACCCGTCACTGGGTGGCGAGTATGTATTGATTATAGGAAGTTGAACGCCGCTACATCTAAAGACCATTTCCCACTTCCGTTCATTGACCAAATCATTAAGAAGTTATCAGGTCAGAAATTCTACTGTTTTTTGGATGGATATTCAGATATAATCAGATTGCAATTCACCCTGATGATCAACAAAAGACTACCTTTTCTTGCCCATATGGCACTTTCGTATTTAGGCGAATGCCATTTGGACTTTGTAATGCCCCAACCACCTTTCAGAGGTGCATGATGAGTATCTTTTCGGATATGATTGGGGTGTCTTTGGAAATCTTTATGGACGATTTCTCAATTTTAGTCCTTCTTTTGAAAGTTGTTTAATTCAATTAACAAAGGTTTTAAAAAGATGTGTTGAAACAAATTTGGTTTTGAGTTGGGAGAAAAGCCATTTTATGGTTCAAAAAGGGATTGTGTTAGGTCATGTAGTGTCAAAAAGTGGAATTGAAGTTGATCATGCTAAAATTAAAATTATTTCAACACTACCCCTTCCCACAAATGTAAAAGGCATCTGGTCATTCTTAGGACACGCCAGTTTTTATAGACGATTTATAAAAGGATTTAGCACAATTACAAAACCATTATGCAACTTACTTCTAAAAGATGTGCCTTTTGTGTTTGATGATGAGTGTCTTAAAGCTTTTACTATGTTAAAACAAAAATTGGTTGAAGCCCCAATATTGCAAGCACCAAATTGGTCGTTACCTTTTGAAATAATGTGCGATGCTAGTGACTTTGCAATTGGGGTTGTGTTGGGGCAATGGGTAGAAAAGAAACCTGTGGAAATTTATTATGCTAGTAAAACTCTAGATGGTACTCAATTGAATTATACTACCATTGAGAAAGAGTTGCTTGTAGTTGTTTATGCTCTTGATAAGTTTAGGTCTTACATTTGGGGGAGCAAGGTCTTTATTTATTCGGATCATAGTGCCATATGTTATTTGATGGAGAAGAAGGATGCCAAACCAAGATTGAATAGATGGATTCTATTGTTGCAAGAGTTTAACTTAGAAATTCGAGACAAGAAGGGTAGTGAGAACGTGGTTGCTGATCATCTATCTAGGATTATCAACACTGACATAGATAACACTTTGGAAATTAATGAGACATTCCCAGATGAGTGTTTATTTACTGTTTCTGACTTACCTTGGTTTGCTGATATTGTTAATTATTATGCTGCAGGTGTTATTCCAAAACATTGGCAAAAATAGAAGTGACAAAAATTCTTGGCACAAGTTAAGCAATATATCTGGGATGAACCAAATCTTTTTAAAGTTGGACTTGATCAAGTTATCAGGCGGTGTAATCTAGATTCTAAAATTAAAGACGTCTTGGGACTTGTACACGCTTCTGCATGCAGGGTTCATTTTAGTGGCCAGAAAACAGGATATAAAGTTTTAAGTGCAGGGTTATTTTGGCCAACTATATTTCGGGATGCATATGCGTTTGCTAAGAATTATGTAAATTGTCAAAAGATGGGTAGCATTTCAAAAAGGAATGAGATGCCCATGCAGCCAATTCTAGTTGTTAACATCTTTGATGTATGGGGAATTGACTTCATGGGTCCATTCCCAAATTCGTTTGGTTATTCATATATTCTTGTGGCAGTCGATTATGTATCTAAATGGGTAGAAGCGATTGCCACCAAAACAAATGACCATAATGTTGTTTGTAAGTTCGTCCAAAGCAACATATTTTCTCGGTTTGGTGTTCCCCGTGTGATCATAAGTGATGGGAAATCTCATTTTAAAAACTTTAATTTTCGAAAACTTCTTAAACAATATGGTGTAGATCATCGGCTTGCAACACCGCACCATCCAAAAACTAGTGGACAAGTGGAAGTATCATATAGTCAAATCAAAGAGATTTTACAAAAAACAATACGTACCGACCGTAAGGATTGATCTATCAAACTTAATAATGCATTATAGGCATATCATACTGCATATAAACACCTATTGGTACTACACCTTATCGATTGGTGTATGGCAAGGGATGCCATTTACCTGTTGAATTGGTTCATCGTGCTTTATGGGCAGTGTAAGAGGTTAATGTGGAGTATAATGTTACAGGTAAACAACGAAAATTAAGTCTGGTTGAATTGGAGAAGTTAAGAGATGAAGCATATGAGACCGCTAGTTCATACAAGGCACGAATGAAGAGAATTCACGATGCCAAATTGCAAAGGAAGACATTTGAGGTAGGTCAAAAAGTTTGGCTATTTAACTCATGTTTGAAATTTTTTCCAGGCAAGCTTAAAAGTAAGTGGACGGGACCGTATGTGATCAAGCGTATTGGGCATTATCGCAATATTGAGATTGAGGATCTAGATGATCACTTACGGCAATTTATGAATGGTCATCGACTAAAACCATACTTAGAAGACATAGACTTAAACCCGAAGTTAGAGGAAGCAGTGAATTTATTCATAAGTTCACCAACTTGTGATCTACATGTCTAAATATCTCGAGAAAGTCCGGCTGACGACTTGAAAAATTTAGCGCTTACGGGAGGCAACCAGAGGTTTTGTTTCTTATTTACTTTTCATTTTAAGTTTTCTTTATTTTGTTTATGTTTTGGTTTAGCATGTTTTTCAGCAAAACTCGTGTTGCTTTACGCTTGAGAATGGTAAACACCGGGTACGTTCAAAATATGGTTAAAGTCAAGAGCGACTTTAATTTTCGCGAAGGGGTAGGAGCACGTAAGTTAAACCATAACTTAAATAATATAATCTTTAAAAAAAGAAAAGAAAAAGAAAAAAGGGCAGAAACACCTCCACCGTAACCTACGGTAGCCACCGTAGGCTATGGTAGGTACCGTAGGCTACGGTGGCCTTCAGATTGGAATTTCAGAATGCCCCCTAGCGTAGGCTACGGTGGCCAGCGTAGCCTACGCCAGGGTCAAAGCTGGTGGACGGGGTTAGACTAAAATCTTAGCCACACACTCATTCATATCACCCATTTCACCCCCACAACCCATCCCCATCCTTCTTCAATCACCACAACCTCCATAACCACCCTTCATCTCTAATTTCATCATCTATTCACCAAATATAACAAACAAATAGTGCTTCTCGCTTAGTTTTCTGCAAGGAACACATTGTGAGTGTTAGTTTTACATGAATCCTTGTCGTTTTTTGTACTCAAAACGGAGCATGACGAACCCTAATTTTCAAATTGGGGGTTTTTTATTTTAAAGCAATTCCCTTGAAATCTAAGTATTCCACATACGTATCAACAACAAAAGTATGATCTTCTTCACTCTCTCATGCAATGATTAGGGTATGTTATTAGAAATTTGAAGAATTTAAATATACATTAAACTTAGATGGGATTGATTGTAGGATAGTTAGTGATGAATTGATGCTACATATTGCCTTGATATGCTAGACTATGACATAATTGTTGATGGTGATAAGTGTTAGGGCTATTGATCCTTGAATGGGATGGTTGAATGTGACAGTTTGACTTTTATAAGTCAAAGCTGTAGAATTTTCTTGGCTATTCAATTAAGTTGACCAATTGATGGAAACCAATAGCTATTATGTTAGAAATAAGTATGGGGAGGTTCTTGGTCATGAATTTTGCACTTATTAGATGTTAAAAATTTAATTGTTTATGTTAATCTAACATGGCTTGTTGTGTGAATATGTCTAATGTGTGTAGATGGGACGAAAAGGAAAAGAACTGGCTGGGCCATCTAGAGCTGAGCCAGAACCACAACGAAGGAGAGTGGAGAGTCAGAAATATGATGATGGGGGAACCCGTATTGGCAATTATCCGAGGGCAAAGCCAGTGTGGAAGACGGGATCTTTGGAAAAGAGGGAGAGGATATTTCATAAGCAACTATTCGCGGATAAGATGCTTAATCAGAAAGACCATCATAGCGGATTCTTATATGAAAGGGTAGTTAAATTGGATGAATTCCGAGCTTTTGGTATCGTACAAAAATTTGAGGCTATGGGCTGGGAAGCGGCTTTGAAGTGCTACGACGGAGTGACTGACAGAAAAACATGAACCCAGTAATGGAATGGGCGGGTTCATTAAAGTATGAGGGTGGTCGATCACCACCAAAGACCATGAAGCTAGTCGGTGATGTTGGAGGCAGGGAAGTCATAATGTCTTATGACACACTAAAGGAAATTGCCAACTTCGATTCTATAACGGATAGGCGAGGAGGGAGCAAATACTTATACCCATCCTCGATGGAATTATTTGACAAATTTCATTTACATCCTCAATGGAATCAAATGCTTTCTGAGTTGTTTTTACCTGACAATGATAGGAGGATGAGGCGAGACAAGATGAAGATGCAAGCAAGGTTGCTACTTTTGATCGTACAACAAAACATACTACCACGTAGAAGTGATCGAGGGTATTTGAGACATCCAGATATGCAGATAGTGCATTCCCTCCTGATGGGTTCGCCGAGGATATCCTTCAAACATTTAGTGATGATGAATATATGGTATTCACGCAACAAAGTGGATAAACAAATAATCCCATATTACCGGCTAATCACTGCGTTGCTAAAATGTCAGGGAGTCATCACACCAGAAACAGACTTCCATGAGGAGGACATCCCCGTCTTTAATCTATCAGGGTTCAGCACGTTTGGTTGGTCATATGTAAAAACAGCCCGTTATCACAAATTGAAAAATGCTGGAAAAAAATGGAGAGCATTAAGGTTGGATGCTGAACCGTTAGATGATGGGGAAATGGATGAACCGGATAGTGGGGAAGAGGAAGTTAGTGATGAAGAGATGGAAGAAGGTGGAGTAAGAGCATCTTACTTTGGTGGTATGCCCAACTACTATGACACTTATGGGGGATACCAAGGTATGGAAGAATTTATGGTTCAACAAAGGCCAACAGACTTTGATTCGTGGACAAGTTACCAACAGGACACCTACGATCAAAATACTCGTGGATTTGAGCAGCTACATTGGGATAACATGTTGAACCATAACCGTTAGGAGCATTGGAATCGCACTCACGCATGGAATCAAGAACGTGAATTGAACTTAAGGTGGCAAGATAACCAAAGGAGGAGGACGCACAACGCTTGGCAACCAGGTGAGCCGGTGATTAAACATCCGAAGATTGTAGACTACACCACTCTTGCGCCATATGATGGAACAGTGAACTACCCGGTCCCACCAGTGCATCACTCACCATGGCTCGACCCCATTCAAGATGCACAACAACAACAAAGTCAAGGATGCTCATCAGATGCCTTCAACTTCGGAACGTTCTCAGACACGATGAGGAGCATCTTTGGTGATCCACAGAATCCTTACTATTAAGTACTCGTTGATCTATGATCAGGTCCACGTACTCCTTTTATCTGTTCATGTTTTCTAAATATTAAAACTAGCATTAATTGTTTAGGTAATTAGGTGGTCGGGAGGTGTGAGAAAATTTATGTTAATGGGTGAAAGGTAAGTTGGTGGTGTTATTAGTCGTTAGTGTTAGTTATGGTTATATTTTTTTCCGGGTCAGTTCGGGTTGGAAAAGTCGTTTGTGTTGATTAATTGAATAAATTGATTTGCAAAGAAAAAAAAACTCATACACTTAACTTAAATACCATACATTGAGGACAATGTATCTCAAGTGTGGGGATGAGGAAAATTTGGAAAAATTTTATTGTTTTTATGCAATCCAATCGAACAAGAAAATGACAAGCATACCAATTGATTCTTGCCTTGTTTGATGTAAGGGTCCTTAGTAATGGTCTAATTCTAAGATAGCAAGACTAATTGTGTTAGCAAGGTTTTTAGAAAAAAAAATTAAGAACTGCCTAGTTAGGGTTAACAGTCTATTGGTATAATAAAAGCATGCGCACACATGCAACCCTAATTCCTACGTGGCGAGATTTTGAAGCTTACTAGATTGTTATTTCTCATAAAAAAATTTGTTTCAATTAATGAGTGTAGGCTACATGATTCTTTGTTTTAGAACTTGAGTGATTTGATACATACTGAGACGGTGGATTTGATAAATGCACATGGATGATAGAGGCAATCTAGACTACATGATTCTTTGTTTTGTGTTTCACCACTTTACCTGAAATTCCCCCTATTAGTCACTTTCGAGCCTTAAACCATTTTATTTTGACAACCCCAAATCATTAAAACTCAAATCAATTTTTACCCAACGTGACTTAGTTACCACTGTTGATAACATTTGTATTAGTTTCAGTATTTGATTTCTGGTAATAGTTAAAAAAACAAAAAAAAACAAACAAAAAAAAAACAATAAAAAATAAATAAATAAAAAAGAGAGAAAAGAAAAATACAAATTGTTGGTTATGGGTTAAATATGCACCCATCCTTTTGTTTTGTGTGAGTAGTAGTTATGTTAATAAGAAAGTTGGTATTGCCTTGATTTTATATTTTAGCCACATTCACAGCCGAGCATTCCCACCTTAACCTATGCCCAAAACCCGTAAGTCTTTTTCATATGTGCATTGTCTATGTGTTACCGTGGAAGTTTGATTGTCACCCAAGCATATGATAACAAAGTTTCATTGGTGGGCCTTTTGAGTGATATATTGGTGCCATGTTCACCAATCTAGAAATAAACCAAGAGGAGTGAAAATGGTGAGGGATGTGTTGCATGAAAATAAAAACCGAAAGCTTGTTAGGTTTAATTAGGCGGATTCTATATTTAGATACATGTAACATCCTTTACTTGCTAACCAAACACGATTATTGTAATTCTCAAATGGGGTATGACCTTGGACCATAGCTAAGACATAGCAAGAGATTTTGGTTTATAATGTCGTTAAATGTTTTGAATTAGATTTGCTTGTGGGCAAGCAAATATTAAGTGTGGGGATGTGATACGAGTGTATTGAAATAGTGTTTTAAGTGTCTAAACGTTAAATATTACATATGATTATTTGTTTTTATGCATGTGATTGATTTGAATAGGTTAATTATGAGTTGAAAGTGATTTTGTAGGTAAAACAAGAAAGTTGAAAGCTTACATGGTGAAACAAGGCATTGGAATGGTCAAGAAACAAAGTTTCAAAGTGCAGCTGAAAGGCTTCCACCGTAGCCTACTGTAGCCACCGTAGGCTACGCCAGCCCAAGAAAAAAATCAGCAGAAAACCCCCTAGCGTAGGCTACGGTGGCCAGCGTAGCCTACGCCAGGGCACTTTTTGAAAACCTATAAAAATGTTTTTGTTATGTTTCAGCCACCACTTGCCCCCCATTCGACCTAGATCGATTTAAGACGAATTTTGGGAGTTTCTAGGCCTGAAATTCATCATTCCAACTCACAAAAACAAGATACAATCATCCGGAATGCAAATCAACAACGGTTTTGAAGATAATTCAAGAACGATGAACGGCTAATCTTCTCGTGATCTACTTCGGGTATTAGGTTTTGTGTGATTAAGTTTTTGTTTATGTTTCACTTTGTTAGGATTAAACTTTAGAACCTGTTAAGTTCTTCCATAAGTTTAACCTATGTAGTGGTTACTTAAAAAATGATTTTGGAAAACTTTTATCTGAATATCATTTAATCTTTCGGAAATTATATGATTACAAGTTTTGGTTTTTAATTGAATTGACATTGTGTATTAAGACCTATTAAGTCTTGATTACCGATCTCACTTAATCATCGCGCGTATAGAATCCCTATTAAGGATTTTCTATGAAGTTAAATTAAACAATTACTGAAAACCAAACCTAGATCCGAAGTGGATTACTCTTTCTTATAATCGTTTTCTTAACCAAGTTTGTTTATTTCTAATTTGTTTTCTTATTTAATTTGCCACTCATTCCAAAAATCCAATTTTCACAGCCAAGAGGCAATAGTTTAATTACTTTAATAATTTGGTTATTTGTTTTCATAATATATCAAAGTACAACACACCGACCACTAATTTCACGAGTATCAACAACCCTAGTTACCCTAACTAGTTTAAGGTAAATAAGAACACATAAATTAACATCTTATTTGATTGAGAAGGGAATTCACGTTGATCCTGGAAAGATCGAAGCAGTTAAGAAGTAGGATACACCTAAGACGCCTTCGGAGATTCAGCAATTCTTAGGGTTGGCTGGTTACTACCGGTAATTTTATTGCAAATTTTTCAAGGATTGCCCAACCATTGACAATGCTCACGCAGAAAGACAAGAAATTCGATTGGGGTCATAAACAAGAAGAGGCCTTCCAAACGCTAAAGGAAAAGTTTTGTAACGCGCCCATATTGACACTCCTTGACAGACTTAATGATTTTGTGGTGTTTTGTGATGCATCACACCAAGGGATAGGATGTGTGCTATTGCAGAAAGATAAGGTAATTGCTTATGCATCGCGACAACTTAAAGTCCATGATAAAAACTATACGACGCATAATTTGGAATCGGGTGTGGTAGTGTTCGCTCTTAAGATTTGGAGGCACAATTTATATGGAACCAAATATGTTATTTACACCGATCACAAAAGTCTTCAACATATTTTTATCAAAAGGAATTAAACATGCGTCAGCGACGATGGGTAGAAATTCTTAGTGATTACGATTGTGAGATACGATACCATCCTGGAAAGGCGAATGTAGTGGCTGATGCCTTGAGCATGAAGGAACATGCTAAACCCTTACGCGCACGAGCCTTGGGAATGATCATACAATCAAACCTAAAGGGTCAAATCCTAACGGCACAGACTAAAGCGTTAAAAGAAGTGAACATTGTTGGTGAGGAGTTCTATGGTTTGGATAAACAGATGAATTCTAAGGAGGATGGTGTATGGTACTTTGTGGATCGTATATGGGTACCTAAGTGGGGAGATGTTCGAACCTTAGTTATGAATGAAGCACACAAGTCCAAGTATTCTTTTCATCCTGGTGCAGACAAGATGTACCAAGATCTTAAAGAACTGTATTGGTGGCCAGGTATGAAGAAGGACATTGCCACGTATGTAAGTGGATGTTTGACATGTTTGAAAGTCAAAGCCGAACATCAGAAGCCGTCAGGACTATTGCAATAACCAGAAATTCCCAAATGGAAATGGGAAAATATAGCGATGGACTTCATCACTAAGTTGCCTAGAACAAGTAGCAAGCATGATTCGATTTGGGTTATTGTGGATCGAATGACGAAATCCACTCACTTTTTACCGATTCGAGAGGATTATAAGATAGAAAAGCTAGCAAGATTATATGTAAATGAGATTATGTCTAGGCATGGAGTGCCTGTGTCAATTATATCAGATCGTGATAGTCGATTTACATCACGGTTTTGGCAAACTCTACAGAAGGAAATGGGCACTCGGTTAGATTTAAGTACTGCCTATCATCCACAAACGGATGGTCAAAATGAACGTGTAAGGCCCCGATCCTGGAGACCCCACAGTTGGTCATTCATAGCATCATTCATTATTAAAACTCATTTAAAATATATAAACATAAGAAAATATTGCGGCGGAAGAATTATCAAAAACCATTTCATGCATTAATAGTTACTTTTGCCAAGTAATACATCGTTGATTAAAATCACAAAAGAATACTTAGTTGTATTACAAAACAACAATATTATTTTTGCATGAGATGGATGCCAGTCTTTGCTTGCCAAGTAGCTTCAACTCCGTGCCACCCTCAGCAACCACATTACCTGCCAACTGAAAATGCATATAAAAGTCAGCGTTGCCGAGTGAGTTCTAGTTTAATAATATAGAAAATATACTTTTGTAAACTTCACTTGGTGATCATTCATCATTATACATAATAATCATTAAGAGGTTCTTTATCTTTCTTTCTTTCATTATCTTTCACTTTCATTGTCTAGGTTTGCACAAAGCAAGAGCCTATATTGTTGGTTGGTAACAAATGTCGAACCCCTGTCGGCAAACTATTTTTTTGGTAGCTAACTCATTCGACAGTTTACCCACACTGCTAGGCACGAAGCCTGCTCGTGAATACGGGTCCCATTGATTTGGTCAATCCCCAGGACTAGACCCCAGATGTGCATCCTGAATCAGTCACACATCAGTTGAGCTAACGACAACAAGGTCGTGCACCTCATTCCATTGTGCTTGCAAGGCTTTCCAATGATTATAAGGGCCTGAGAGTAACATTCATTAGGTTTCACTGTCTTTTTTATTTTATTGTGTCCACTTGGTTGGGAATAATACTTTTAAATTATTCATCACCTTATAATCATATAACATGGAACATAATAAATATAACCATAATAGCAAGCCATAAGAAAAGAATCAAACATTAAAAATAGTAAACAAGCATAATATTTCCTTATACATAAGTACTTAACACTTAAATTCTATTCCCAAAACTTCAGAATAATTCTAAGTCCCCAAAGAAATGCGGATGAACTGTAGCAAATGCGGGTGAACATTTAACAAATGCAGTTGAACAAATGCCCACAGCGGACAGCCAAAGTCTACAGCGGATGACCAAGTCCACAGCAGACAGCCAAAATTCCTAAGTGTCCACAGCGGACATGCAAAGTCCACAGCGGATGACCAAGTCCACAGCGGATAATCAAAATGCCTAAGTGTGCACAACGACATATTAATAATGTCCAAGGGTCCACAGCGGACACTCAAGTCCACAGCGAACGACCAAATCCACAGCGGATGACCAAGGTTCACAGTGGATGACTTAAAACATTCTAAGTGTCCACAGCAGACACCTAGTCCAGTACCTGTGATGCAACTTATGAAATTTTCCAGTCCCAAACATCATCTTAACATGAATTTAGCTTAGATCTATCTTGTCAAATACTTAAAACAGAGCTTACAACTACACAACATCAAAGAAGGCATATAAAAACACACACATCGCATACACATCAGATGCAAAATATAGAAAACTCATGCTTCGGTTGCAAAAATTCAGTTAATATGCATTTCACCCCCAAACAAGTTTAAAACGAGTAAAATAAGGGAATCTAGAACTCACCTCTAACTGCTTTTGAGTAAAACTCCTCCAAACCAGAGAGCAACCTGGAGTTCTAGCACCTAAACACCGAAACAAGCAGCCAACACAAGAAACACGTAAGAATCGGTCCAGCAGCTAGAACACAGCTGAAAACCGAGCAGAAAACACAAGAAAACCTCACCTACAAGCAGCTCTTCCTCCTCTCTTTCTCTCTAGAAACCGATTGCATCTTCTTCTTTCTTCTGCAGCCGAAAGCAAGATCTGTAAAAGAAGAGGTGTGGACTGCCATGCTTCTTTTAAATCTCATAATAGACAAGTTTGCCACTTGCATAACTTTAACCCCTTGACTTGGGACATTTCATCTTTCTTTCTTTCTTTTTTTTTACTCTTCTTTTCTTTTACTTTTAGTAAATTTCCGGGTGTTACAGAACGTACGATACAGACTTTCGAAAACATGCTTAGGGCATGTGTGATTGACTTTGGTGGTAGTTGGGATACTCATTTACCGTTGATCGAATTCTCTTATAATAATAGTTACCATACGAGCATTGGATGTGCTCCATTCGAGGCATTATATGGAAGGAAGTGTAGATCCCAAGTATGTTGGACTGAGGTAGGTGAAAGTCAATTGACAGGTCCGGAGATTATTCAGGAAACGACTGATAAAATATTTCAAATCAAGGATAGACTTAAGGTAGCTAGAGACCGTCAGAAAAGTTACGCCGATAATCGACGAAAACCTTTGGAATTTGGTGTGGGTGATCGTGTCTTATTGAAAGTTTCTACTTCAATGGGAATCATACGATTTGAAAAGAAAGGGAAGTTAGCCCCAAGGTATGTGGGACCATTCGAGATCACTGAAAGAGTTGGTCCTGTGGCGTATCGGTTAAAGCTACCCCAAGAGTTCATTGGTGTGCACGACACATTCCATGTATCGAACCTTAAGAAGTGTTTAGCCAATGGATCCCTTCATGTTCCGATTGAGGAAATCAAGATTGATGAAAAACTTCATTTTATCAAAGAACCAATAGAAATTATGGATCGGGAAGTTAAGCGATTGAAGCACAGCAAAATTCCAATTGTCAGAGTGAGATGGAACTCTAAGCTAGGGCCAGAATTTATATGGGAACGGGAAGACCAGATGAAACTTAAATATCCACATCTGTTCGCGGATAGAGCTTAGGGATCAAACTCCAACTGAATTTCGGGACGAAATTCTCTCAACTGGGGGATACTGTGACATCCGTCACTATCAGGTCCCTTAATTGACGTGAAGTTCGTTAGCTCTCCTCGTGCATTTATTATCCTTGCGTAATTTATTCATTTTCGAACTGATCCTTGTTCTTATTTATTTACGAGTTAACCCTAATCTTATAATATAATAAATCAGATAAATTAAATTAAAATTTCATTTTTAATCATCATTAATATAGTTATGATTAATAATATCATTTTTATACTTTTAACATTATTGTTATTATTCTTATTCTTATTAGTATTATTATTATAATTATTATTATTATTATTATTATTATAATTATAATTATAATTATTATTATTATTATTATTATATTATTATTATTATTATTATTTATTATTTAAGTTCAGGGTTTAAATTGTAATTTAATTAAACTTAATGGATTAATTAAATTAAAGTTGAGGGTCCTATGTGAAAATGTGTATATTATATATATAATTTTTATTTTCTAACGGTTAACCGTAATCGAACCCCCCCCCCCCCCCCGCCATGAACTGCCGTGGCCTCTCCGCCACCGTCGGTCGTCGTCGTCTCGCCGTTCAGTCGTTTCGCAGGTAACAGATCGTCGTGAACCACGTTTCGTTACGTTTCATTTCACGGTGTTGACTCGTAGTCTCGGTCCGGGCGTTTCGGGTTGTTTCGTATGCATGTATGTGGTGTCGGTGTGTGTTTTGTGTGTATGAACTGAAAATGTATGTGTGCAGTGTGTGTATGTGTCGCGACTGTTGTGTGTGTGATGTGTGTGTGTGTGTATAAATATGTTAGTGTGTGTGCTGTATGCGTGTGTTCTGTGTGTGCGTAAGTGTGTATATATGTGAGTGTGTGTGCGTTGAATGTATATGTGTGTGTGTGCAGGAGAGTGTGTGCAGGTGTGTGTGTTTCCTTGGCTGCTAGTCGGAAAGAATCAACACAGTAGCCTTCGGCTGCTGTGTGTGCCGGGTGTGTGTGTGTCTTGTGTTGATGAGGATGTATGTGCACCGATTGTGTGCCCGTATATATGTACATATATATATATATACACGAAGTTGTGTGTATATAGATGTAGGTGTGGGTTTGTATGTACTGCTGTACGTTTATATATTGTTTGTGTGATCAAGATATATATATGTGAAATATGAATGTATATGTGTGTGTGTTAATGTTGGTGTGAACCGTGAGTGTGTGTGTATATTGGTGTGTATGTGATTTATGGGTGTGGGTGTGTGTGTGTGGCTGCGATTTGTGTGTGCATGAGATGTGTGTGTGTAAATGTTGGTGTGAACCGTGGGTGTGTGTGTATATGTTGGTGTGTATGTGATTTATAGGTGTGGGTGTGTTTATGAGTATGAGTATATATGGGTTCAAACATGTTTTGTAGTGCAAATGATACGGGTTATGAAGTGTGTGTTGTGTGTGAATGTGGGTTCGTTTAATGAGTGCGTGTTAACTAGTATTTTAATAGGTATTTATATATATAAGTATAAATCAATATAAAGAAAAATTAGAGTATATAATTCAAGTGCGAGTCGCGCGTTACACCCGAAACCGACCGAATGTATCTATTCTCCTTAGACGTGTTTTAAGATTTTATTACCATTAATTATAGGTGGTTGATCTTTCGTTGCTCTCATTCTTTGAAGCTTTTGTTCATCTTATTTCGTATCATCTCAAGGTAAGTTTCGCGGTCCCTTTTTCATTTCAATTATTTTATAAACATCAAGGGGGAAAAGTATGCTTAACATTTTCTTGCTGTGAAATCAATTATTCTTTTGGGACTATGTATTACTGTTTTGCTAGCTTATATCTGGTACATGCATGAGTTTTCTGTGTAGTTCTTTATTCACAACTATTTAACTCTGGTATTGGAGCCGACGGACATGTATTTATAGTATTATTGGGTTGACACCCCACCCTTGTTTGTTAGTATACTAGTTGGGACTGACAGTGGCCACGAACGGGCCCTAGGGTGAATATGTTCCGACAAGATCTGTGTGTACGTCATAGGTTTAGTTGTGAGGCTCATGATTACATGTGATATTGCTTGCTTATAACTGTATGCACTTATGTCCTACTAAACTATTACACAGCATCAAGTTTTGTTTATTATTTAAACCTACGAACTCACCAACAATATGTTGACCTTTTTGAGCATATCTTTTCAGGTAACAGCCATTAAGGATAGCTAGGGATGCTGTCTTAGTGAGGACCATAGAAATTTGCATTTTAAACTTGTTGGGTGTCTTTGACAATTATGTTTTGGGATTATCTTTATTGATCATGTTTTGTTCACTTGTTCCCGGGTTATGGGATTTACATTTCTTTTGACTGTTTGGCTATGTTTGTTGTGGAATTGACTAACTAGGACACAAGTCTCCATTTATGTCGAGTGACGTCATGACACGTTGACCTTACATCATTTAATGCAACTCTATTAATTAACAATGTGTCATGACTATCCCGTCCTTTACATCCTCGTGTTTCCGCTATAAGCGGAGGTGTGACACTTCCACCCTCTCTATTCAATCTACTGTACAAGATTCCAATAAACACCACCACCACCTGCAACTCCGACTACAAACTCTCCAGCACCACCATACTCTCCGCTATAGCTGACGTCTTCCAAATCAAGAACCTCCGGTCACTTCTTGCGTTGCCACCGTCGTCAAGGTGGTGGTTTTGTTCTGCAAATGTTCAATGTTAATGTGGGATGACGATGCTGGCAAGGTGCGATGGTCGTGGTTGCAAGGTGTGATGGTGGATGGTGGTGGTTAAGGTCGAACGGTGGTGGGAAGGGAAGATTGCAAAAGGGGGTATTAGGGGTAAAATCATCATTTTATAAATTTTATCGTAAAAAACTTACGGCCGTTAGACCTAGGGACGAAAAGTTCACTGTTTTATCAAACCTTAGGACTAAATCTGTAATTTTTCAATCCCAGAGACAAAAGGTAAAACTTGGACAAATCTCAGGGATGATTCGTGTAATTTACTCCTTAATTTAATTACCCTCTCCTAAGTCCTACTACCCTCTTCTCTTCCCCTTCCAAGTTTCAACCATTCCTTCACCATATTCATCAATTCTTCACGGTAATTAACATTCCCCATCTCAGTTTAAACAAAATTAAAATCATTTTCATGTTTCCATCAATTTTGTTCAACACATATTTCTTGTTTGAAAAAAACTCCCTAAATTTCTATAATTCCTACGCCCAATTAGGTTGTTTCCATTTGAGTTCTTTTTTTTCGCTTGTGAAGATTAAAGTATTAAATTGATGATGATGTTTGTATGTTGGACAAAATCAACATAATAAGCCAAGAAAAACAACCGAAGGAATCACCCGAGAAGATATCCACAAAATTCACCTGATAGTTGCACTGAGATATAGTTGGACTCAGGTTACATGGTTTGTTGGTAGGTATTTTTTTACTGAAATTTCCATGTTCATCTACCTGGTCCCATCTTCTCCAAATTGCCATAAACCCACATTAAAACAGGCTTTAGTGATGTTTGGGAAGTTCAGCATATACATCACCATCTTATGTTGGGAAGATATGTGCTTTTTTGATGGTATTTCTCCTTAGATAAGTATTTAAACCACGACAATGGACAAAAGTGATGCAAACTAGATTGTTGTAAATCATCTTTAGTGATGAAGTTGGGGTGAAGATGAACTTAGAGATGAAGATGGTGAAGTTTATAGGTTTTTTTAAGGGTTATTGAATTTCAATAATCCCAAGTTTCATTTATTAGCTGGTATTAATCTAACATAGGAAATGTTTACAAACACTCCCAACTTTAAATTAATTTTTTTTATAAAATGGGGCCAACGATCCTTTCTAATTGAGAATTAATCCTTGTTATTGAATTTAGTTTTTTTTTATAAAATTGAGAGTCATTTGGCTCTAGTGAGTTATTTTACATATGTGTATATTAGACATGAATAATAAACTGTATAAAACAATTAAATTTCACCAGCCTTAACTTACATTTATGTAAACCAATAGTTCGTAACTATATAAATCAATAGTTATTTTAGTTATGAAAATAAAAAGTGGTTTATAATCATCATGACCCACTAATGTATATATATATATACATATTGTTAAAAAAAAAAAAAAAAAAAAAAAAGACTACTACAATTAAGGGATCGAAATTAATTTCTTTATTTCCCAATTAATAGTGATTTTCTTGCCATCCAATTCATGGTCGTATGACAACCAAGAATGTCAATGCATTCCCTCAAATAAACCATTGTACTCATCTAAAAATAGTGGTATTATGTTTCATTGTAATGATCAAGTAAATACAACACCATTTCATTCGATACTTGTCAACATGGTATCAGAGCAGTGTATATGGTTCTAGGACCAACCTGCTCAAAACCGCTCATCATCTGCCTTCAGTTACCTGGGAGCTGCCATGTCCGAAGACGGTAACTCGCATGCAGCCGATGACCTCACGGTCCAGCTTGTTAACCTCCTCAAAAATGGCCTCAATACCCAAAACCATAATCCCAAACAAAACATGTCCGGCAGTTTAAAAATCAGCCTCAAACTCAACAGTCAAGACTATGCCCTGTGGACTCGAATGATTCGAGTTGCTATAGGGGGGAAAATCAAAAGCCCTGTTGAACCACTTATCCACAAACCCACAAGATCGGAACGATGAACACTATGAGCAATGGGAACAAGATGATCTTGTCGTGTTCTCATGGCTCATACAAAACATCGAACCAAACCTTGCTAGCAACCTTACCGAGTTCCGGATAGCGAAGTCGCTATGGGATGCTCTGGTGGTCACTTATAGCAGCGGTAAAGATAAGTTACAAACGTTTAACCTTCATGTCAAAGCTAATGAAATCAAACAAAATGGCATACCTCTTGAGGACTTATGGATCGCATTACAGGGTGTCTGGGGAGAGATCGAGCGAAATGACCCAAACCCCATGACATGTACAACAGACATCAAGACTTACAATCGAATATGGTATGTCGAAACACACCAAGGAGCAATGCTTCAAACTTGTAGGCTTTCCCGAGTAGTGGAACGACGGGCACAAATGAAGCAACAAGATAGGAGCACCGGAAAAAGGACGGGCCGCTGCCACCGTAGGCACCAGCAGCGACGACCAACAGCCCATCGGAGAAGGGGGTTTCGGTGGAGTGGCATCTTCAAATGTGGGGGCTCAGAACTGATGGGAACAGGTAAAGGGTTTAGGAATTTACCATCAAGCCCTTTGTTTTCAAACCCTAACAATACCCCACTTAATGTTGTCAAAATTTTAAATAGAACCAATAATTTTAGTGATTTTTCAAAAGCAATACCCGAAAATAAAAATTTGCCAAACAATATAGGGAATAAAATACTTTTTTTACTAAATAATGGAAAAGCAAATGTGACTAAAAATATTGGTGAAAACCAAGATAAATCTTGGATATTTGATTGTGGTGCTACCGAAGCCATGACTTTTGAATTATCTAATATAAGTTCTACATCTAAACCAAAGAAAACTCACATTCAAATGGCTAACGGGGGAATTATGAAAGTAAAAAAGGGTGGAACTATCAAGATATCACCCACCCTAAAACTCTCAAACTGCCTTTATGTTCCTTCGTTGTCACAAAAATTGTTATCAATTAGTCATGTGACGAAAGAACTAAATTGTACTGTTTTAATGCACCCCACGTTCTGTATCTTACAGGATATCCGGACGGGAGTGATTATTGGGTGTGGCACTAAACGTCAAGGATTGTACTATGTGGACGAGGTGACTCAACAGGGTACTGTGATGTTGGCTCATGGAACAACAGATCGGGAAGCTTGTTTATGGCATAGAAGGTTAGGGCATCCATTCAAGGGCTATTTACATATCTTATTTCCTAATATTTTTTCTACTAGCAGTATGTCAACTTGTGAGACATGTATTTTGGCTATAAGCCATAGGCAATCTTGTAAACCAAATAACACAAGGGTTGATTGATCGCTGTCGTGAGGTCGGTCAGAAATATTAACTTAAGAGTCCTTAATCACCTTTAATAGTAAAGGGTAAGGAGGGTGTCGAATCCACAGGGAATCACAGGAATGTGCTAGTAACAATCAACTAATAGAATTAAACATTGAAAAGTAAATTGATTTATGGATTTATTTGAGAAATAATCAAATGAATAAAATAAAAGTTTAGGTTTTTTAACAATCTTGGAGAAAAAGCAATCCATTTTAGGATTCAGGTTTGGCAAAGTTATAATTTTTCTTTAATGAAACCTAGTGAGAAGTCATTACTGGTGACTTACACATGATAGGATTTATGGATTAAAGCTTAAAGGACCTTATTCACACAATTACCAATTTGAATAATGAAACCCTAATCTAATAATCAATCACACAATGATTAAAGACAATCAAAGTTATAGAATATCAAAATTAGGTTTAAGCATAATCAAACCGTTTAAATAATCAAATCATAAATTGAATACAAATAAACTTAAAAGGTTCAAGATCCAATCTCAAATCTAGGTTACAACTAAGAAAAATAAAAACTTGCACAAACCCGTCCCCCGAAGTGAATCACAAATGAATTAGCCTTGCCTCATCATTGAATCTTCAAAGCCAATTGAATGAATCTTGTAGATTTGATGATCTTGATGTTAGAAGAGCTTGAAAATGATCCAAGATTGTTAATTTTCGTCCAAGATTGCTGTTGTAAAAGTTTTCTTTTGTCTAGTGTTAATCCCCCTTTAAAACCCCTCAACTTAGGTTAAAATCAACCAAAACGCCGCAATCGGCTTCGGTGGCGCTCCCAGCGCCATCTAGGCTGAAAGTTGCTGACCAACGGTGGCTCTGACGGTGTTTCTGACGGCATCGGTGGCGCCTATGATGGCGTCGGTGGCGCCAACCCCTATGAAAACTTGATTTTCATGTGTAACTTTTTGAGATCTTTCCGTTGATAGGTCGTAGGCCCCGTAACTCTTTTCCTAGCTCAAGTTATGCCCGTTTTAAGATACCATTATCTTGAAACTTCTCTTTTACATATCTTCACCTCCCGAGCTCCAATTTTCGTCCCGTTTCTTCCCACTTTTTTGTATTCTTTACATTTATGCTACAAAAATATCCCAAAAGTAACTCTATTTCCCATAATTTTACACGTAAAACATGGAAATAAAGCCTTTAAACATCGAACTTTCACCACCCAATCACAATCCCCACACTTATCTTTTGCTTGTCCTCAAGCAAAGCTTAATTGCAATTTATAAAACCATCATTGCAAATGCACATTACTAATCACTTATCAAGGCTCAGTTAAGGTCCAAGGTCATACCCTTATTCACAAGACTTACATCGTTTAATAGGTTTACATTCTAGCAAGTTAATTATATTCAAGTAAACCAGGAATTCAACCAACTAGGTTTAACGTGCTTTTGATTTGTAGTCTCATGCACACATTCCTCATAATAATTCACTCTTCTCAGTTTATATATGGACTAGTAAAATCTGTACTAGTGCACTCACTCAATAACCCACTATAACATCTTATTCACATAAGTCTGTATAGCAATCACACCTCCACCATTTGCATAGACTTTGCATATATCTAAAGGACTTACAGGTTTTTGGGCTTAGGTAAAGGTAGGAGATTTTTGGATTTTCATAATGGCTAACACAAACATAAAATATAAATCAAACCGTTAAACCATCCGTATTATCATGACTCTCGGAGTTAAATCACTTTGATCCTTTTTGAACCACTACTTTTTCTCCTTTTTTATTTTTTTTATTTTTTTAATTTTCAATTTTTTTTTTTTTTCATAATATAAGCTTGACTTCGAATGCGCTTTTACCTTGAACGGCTTAACGATCGGTTATCAACTAATAACATGGGCTTTATATGTCGGTTTTAACAAACGAATGGCTTAAGGCTCAAGATGGCTGCTAAAGGTTAGGATGGATAATAATAAACAAACGATAACAAGTAAAGGGGTTCCAAAATTACCTTTGTCATTTGCATGCAAACACCTTGCTTATGGTCTTGGTATGCATCAAACAATACAAGTTCTGCAACAAGAGTGGTATATGGCCTACCCTCAACAAATGAATATATATCATTGTGTTTTAAGTAATAGGCTCAACATCTCACCAAGTAGGAATTTAGGCTACCGATATGCACATGAGTTTGTTATATCAAAAGCTTGTTAACCCTAATCAAGCATCCTTAACATTTTTAAAAATGACCTGCTAGAAATACTTTTTCACGCAACTTAAAGAATATGATCATGACCTAGGATCTACACCAATCTTTGATAAGCAACAAGCTAGTGATTTACATTGAAAATTTTAGTATTTAAACACAATAAACTTCACTTGAAGATTTGCAAAAAAAAATAGTTTTTTTAACGTTTTCTGAAAACTTTTACCAAATTCCCTCATCCTCACACTTGAGATGTACATTGCCCTCAATGTACTAATTAAATATTACTATTGGTATGGAAACAAGAGAATTTTAAGATCAGACCTAATCTTATCATATTCACAAACCATTTACAATCAGTCGGGGACTCACCTTCAATAACCAAAATTTAAAACTAACTACAGATTAGCTATTTTTAACAATTAATAAGGGAAACAAATGCACCTGGTTATATCTTTATGGCAAGATCTTCAATTGTACTAGTGATCTTTAACATCTCGTCCACTAATCTACAAAACATAGTAAAAGTCGTGTAGAAACAAACTTCTCACTTTATGATTAACACCTCACATTTAAATCAATAATGCATCAGCTTCCCCACACTTAAAGCATTGCATTATCCTTAATGCAACTTTTAAGTGAAAATTTGATTAAAAATAGTTAACTTTTTAAATAAATATAAAAAATTATTTTAATGATACAAGTCCTAAACTCACTTTCGTAGGAATCACGGTTGCATTTAGCATATACAACAAGCCTTTTAAACCATCTGGTAGACCTAGGTGGACGAGTGTAGTCTCACGAGGGTTTCTAGTGAATACATCCATAAAGTTCTTAAAATAAAATAGAATAAAATAAAATCATAAATAAACAGAAACAAGACTCACAAACATAAAATAACTTGGGTTGCCTCCCAAGAAGCGCTAAGTTTTAGGTCTTCAGCCAGACCATACCTGATATTTGTCATGGTGGTTTAAGTGCACATTTGCCTACCGAATTCCCAACAAACGCTCGGTAGTTGACATGCCAGTTCCGTAGTTTCTTCCCAATTATCGGAAAATCTATTGAATATTTGTAGCGGAGCCACTTTATGATGATTTGTCCAATGTCTTGTAATGCCACCTTATTTTTCTTTGTCCTCAAACCCTCTTCCCCAACTTTATTAGTTGGAGTAATAAGCATAGGGGAAGGATCAGGATAAACTTGGATTATTTTGGGCTTTGTCTCCTCTAAAGGTGTTATGTCTTCTACCAACTTTAAACATACAAATTCATGCTCTTGAAGTCCCGTACCTCTTCAACCACATCACCATCAATCATTGTATCATTATCTAGTTCAGATTACCTTGTCTTAGTTGAGCCATATCTTCAACTAGTTGGCCCACCTGCTTAACCAATACCTTTAGTGGTTTATCTCTTTCTTTGTCTTCTTTTTTCATTTCTACCAACATGTTCAAGATTTCATTAAGGTTAGAGTCCGTTGAACCTTGAGGCTCCTCATATGACATCTGAGGATATTCAGGATAGTAGTTATCATACTCCTCCTGGTAACTTGATAAATGTGGCATCTTGCATTCATAGTGGTTGAGATCCCATTGTTGGGCATATTTCCAATCTACATCTACATGATATATTCTTTATAACTTGATGGTGGAGGTGGTTCATAGTGTGGATAATATGATTGGGTTTCTTCATATTCGTAGTTTGCCCTCACATATCCCATTTGTCTCCTGTATTTAGAACATCTTCTTTCTATGTTTCCATATTTGCTCTTGAACATTGGACAATCTTGAACCCAATGATAAAGGCTTCCGCAACACATGCATGGATTATTGTCCCAGTCACAATCCATGAGATATCAAAATTCTTAAGATTCAACTAAGCCTACAAAGAAACTACCTGCAACCAAGAAGCAAATACCACACGTAATTCCGAACGACAAAAGAATAAATAAACAAAAAAACAAAAAACAAAAAAATATATATATATTTTTGGTTTTTCTTATGGATTTTTAAGAAAACAAATAACTATTACAACGACGCCATTTTGATCGCTGTTGTGAGGTAGGTCAAAAATATTAATTAAAGAGTCTTTAATCACCTTTAATAGTAAAGGGTAAGGATGGTGTCGAATCCACAGGGAATCACAAGAAAGTACTAGTAACAATCAACTAACAGAATTAAACATTGAAAAGTAAATTGATTTATGGATTTATTTGAGAAATAATTAAATGAATAAAATAAAAGTTTAGGTTTTTAACAATCTTGGAAAAAAAGCAACCCACTTCAGGATCCAGGTTTGGCAAAGTTATAATTTTTCTTTAATGAAACCTAGTGAGAAGTCATTAATGGTGACTTACACATGATAGGATTTAAGTGATAATTATGGATTAAAGCTTAAAGGACCTTATTCACACAATTACCAATTTGAATAATGAAACCCTAATTCTAATAATCAATCACGCAATGATTAAAGACAACCAAAGTTATAGAATATCAAAATTTGATTTAAGCATAATCAAACCGTTTAAATAATCAAATCATAAATTGAATCCAAACGAACTTAAAAGGATCAAGACCCAATCTCAAATCTAGGTTACAACTAAGAAAAATAAGAACTAGCACAAACTCGTCCCCCGAAGTGAATCACAAACGAATTAGTCTTGCCTCATCATTGAATCTTCAATGCCAATTGAATGAATCTTGTAGATTTGATGATCTTGATGTTAGAAGAGCTTGAGAATGATCCAAGATTGTTAATTTTCATCCAAGATTGCTGTTGTAAAAGTTTTTTTTCGTCCTAGGGTTAATCCCCTTTTAAAACCCCTCAAATTAGGTTAAAATCCACCAAATAGTGGCAATCGGCGTTGGTGGCGCCACCAGTGGCGTCGGTGGCGCCCCCAACGCTATCTGGGCTGAAAGTTGCTGACCAATGGTGGCTCTGACGGTGTTTCTTACGGTATCAGCGTCGGTGGCGCCTATGATGGCGTAGGTGGTGAAACCCCTTGCGCAAACTTGATTTTCATGTGTAACTTTTCGAGATCTTTCCGTTGATAGGTCGTGGGCCCCGTAACTCTTTTCCTAGCTCAAGTTATGCCCGTTTTAAGTTACCATTATCTTGAAACTTCTCTCTTACATATCTTCACCTCCCGAGCTCCAATTTTCGTCCGGTTCTTTCCACTTTTTCGTATTCTTCATATTTATACTACAAAAATAATAATATCCTAAAAATAACTCTATTTCCTATAATTTGACACGTAAAACACGGAAATAAAGCTTTTAAATATCGAACTTTCACCACCCAATCATTGATTCACCTTTTTCATTAATCCACTCTGATGTATAGGGGCCTGCTTCGATTATCAGGGGACAAAATTTTCATTTTTTCTTGATGTTTGTGGATGACTGTACTCGGATGACCTGGGTTTATTTCTTGAAAAACAAATCAGAAATCCCAGAAAAATTTGCTATCTTTCATACAATAATTCAAACTCAGTTTCAAAAGAATATTAAAATTTTCGATCCGACAACGGAGTGGAGTTTGTTAACAGCACTATGAAACAGTTTTTTCAAAATAAAGGAATAACTCATCAAACTACTTGCCTACATATACTGGAACAAAATGGGGTCGCTGAGCGTAAAATTCGCATCATTTTAAAAATGACACAGGCTTTTCTCATTGAATCTCATGTCCCTAAAAGTTTCTGGCTGAAGCCCTGGCCACAACTACTACCTTATTAATCGACTTCCAAAATTCTCAAACTCAAAACTCCGATCCATACTTTATTGGAATTTACAAATGTTCCTCCTGCTCTTACCCTACAGCCACGAATATTTAGTTGTTCTTTTTTTGTTCACATACCAAAAACAGATCGAACCAAACTCGACCCGTGTGCTAAAAAATGTGTTTCCGTTGGTTATGGAGTAAACCAAAAAGGATATAGATGTTATAACCCTAAGACACGTCATATGTTTACCACCATGAACTGTAATTTTTTTGAAACCGAGTATTTTTACACTACCCAACATAGTGGTCACGGGGAGAGGAGAGAGTTTAGACATACTAAGTTGGCTCAAATACATTCCATCTCAATGGGAGAATCACAGTACTCACAGCGAGTCACCTGAAACATCACCTGAAACACCCACACAATCTGAGGATACCAAAACGTGTGCCACCGAAAATAATCCTCCTGACCCGATGCCCGAGGAAGGTAACACTTATATTTTTTAAAATATTGGATCTGTTGACAATAATAATACCTTTATGGCTACTAAACTTGACCATGAGACAGCTACAGAGCCAGAAGAACCTATAACAGGGCAAGAAGGGGATCCTACACTAGAGCACGAGGAGCCTACACAATGAACACAAGGGAAAGATATGTGCTTCCTCCAAGAGCAAACAGAGGAATCCCGCTAAAGCGATACTCCCCGGAAAGGAAATTCCAGTGATCCAAGTACCCCATGGCGAACATAGCTGTGGGAAATCTAGCTAAAGAAGCTAAGGCATTCATATCGTCTCTCTATTCGACAAAATACCAACGAATGTAGAACATGCCTTGAAATCAAAAAATTGGAGGGATGCTATGATGACCAAGATGGAAGCCTTGAATAAAAACAACACATGGGAACGAAGTGCTCTCCCTATAGGAAAAAAGGCGGTAGGATGTCGCTGGTTGTTCGTAATTAAGTATAAATAGGATGGGTCAATCGAAAGGTATAAAGCCAGATTAGTAGCTAAAGGCTAATCTCAAACATATGGGATTGATTACGCTGAGACTTTCTCTCCTGTAGCCAAAATGGACACTATCAAAATACTCTTCTCGATAACAACAAACGAAGGATGGCCTCTACATCAATTTGATGTAAAGAATGCATTCCTTCATGGAGAATTGAAAGAAGAGATATATATGGAAGCTCCTCTCGGGTTTACGGAAGACTTTAAACCCGGAGAGGTATGTCGGCTAAATAAGTCCCTCTAAGGACTAAAACAATCTCCGCGAGCCTGGTTTGGAAGATTTACACATGTGATGAAAGGATACGGGTTCAAACAAAGCAATGCAGACCATACGTTATTTCTCAAGCGAAAAGGAAAACTAGTAACCTATCTAATCGTATACGTTGATGATATGATTATTACAGGAAATAATGAAGAAGAAATAACAAAACTAAAAGGGGATTTGTTTACTAAATTTGAAATGAAAGATTTAGGAAGACTTAAATACTTCCTTGGAATCGAAGTGTTAAGATCAAAGAAAGGAATCTTTATCGGTCAAAGAAAGTATATTCTTAATCTGTTAGCTGAAACAGGAATGATCGATTGCAAACCTATAGATACTCCAATGATTGTGAATCTTAAGCTACAGATAGTTGAAGGGCGAAACTAGTAGATAAAGATAGATACCAACAAATGGTGGGAAAACTAATCTACCTCTCACACACCCGGCCAGATATAGCACATACAGTAGGGGTTGTTAGTCAGTTCATGCTCCAGCCCCAATAATCTCACATGGAAGCAGTAGTAAGGATCCTAAGATATCTTAAAGGCACAGTTGGATATGAGGTTCTATTCTAATCAAACGAACACTTGCAGATCCAAGGATACACGGATGCAGATTGGGTAGGAGATACAGGCGATAGGAGATCAACATCTGGATATTTCACTCTTGTTGGAGGGAACTTGGTTACCTGGAGAAGTAAAAAACAAAAAGTGGTGGCTCTATCTAGTGCAGAGGTTGAATTCCGAGGAGTGGCACGAGGCGTAGCTGAAATCTTATGGATCCGAAAACTTCTAACCGAGATTGGTTTCCCGCCCACAAAAACTAGCAAAATCATGTGTGACAATAAAGCCGCAATCCAAATCTCAGAAAACATGGTACAACATGATCGTACAAAACATGTTGAAGTAGATCAACACTTCATTAAAGAAAAATTAGAGGCGGGAATAATCGAGCTTCCGTTCGTTAGATCCGAAGACCAACTTGCAGACATACTAACAAAGGCAGTTAATGGAAGGACCTTCGGTCATTGCCCACACAAGTTAATTACTGGAGATCCCACTACTCAACTTGAGGGGGAGTGTTAAAAAAAAGAAAAAAAAAAAAAAACTGGTACAATTAAGGGATCAGAATCAATTTCTTCATTTCTCAATTAATAGTGATTCTCTTGCCATCCAATTCACAGCCGTATGACAGCCAAGAATGTCAATGCATTCCCTCAAATAAACTACTGTACTCATCTATAAATAGTGACATTATGTTTCATTGTAATCAAGTAAATACAAAACCATTTCATTCGATACTTGTCAAAACACACACACACACACACACACACACACACACACACACATATATATATATATATATATATATATATATGTGTGTGTGTGTGTGTGTGTGTGTGTGTGTGTGTGTGTGTGTAAACTAAAACACTAATAAGCTCTAACATGTTTAAATTATTATTGAAGGGGATCGATGATGGCACTACATTGGAATCCAAACTCGGTTGAAGTTACGATTGTAGTGGATGGACAAGGAGGGATTGAAGTGGTTTGTCCTAGCATTGCAAACGAAACAAAGTGCAAGAATTCAAGTTTAAGTGTTGAAGAAGCTGATGTGTTTATTGTGCCAAGAGATCATCCATTGGCTCAAATATTCTTCCATAATGAATCTTTTGTTTTTATGGGTTTCATGTCGAAATTAAAGAAAGAAAGTCCGCAATATCTAGCGGGAAAGTTGTCAATTTTCCGAAAGGCTACATAGAAAGATGTTAGTGAGATGTTTTAATGTTAGGAACATGATAATAGATTAGATTTTGTTGAATGGAAAAGAAGATATCATCTATGAATGCACTCCGTGTGTCGAGGAAGAAGTATCAAGGAAAAGCAAGGAAAGTGGTGGTGGAAGAGGGTGACATGAAGCGGAAAGGGGTGGAGGAAGGTGGAAAAAAGATAAGGGAGGAAGAGGGTGGCAAGAGGAGGAAAGAGGTGGAAGAGGTAGGTGGAAAGGGGATGAAAGAGGAAGAAGTGGAGGAAGAAGGTGGCAAGAAGGAGATAGTAGGTGGCAAGAGGAAGGAGAAAGAGGGTGGCAAGAGATGTAACGGAAACATAGAGATGTTTTCGTTGCATATAGATGTGGAGTGGGAAATGACTAGCGGTAGCAAAGCAATGAAGGAAGTAGATGACAATACATTATACATGTAATATAAGGATCTATAATAAATAAGGTGTAAACATTTGTTTTTTTTTAATCTAATGAACTTGTTTTATGAATAAAAAAGACAATGTTTGTATAGTGAAATAGACCTTTTGTTAATAGGATGGTTAAGGGATCTATCTTCACTATGGTGTAGATAGTTAACATTTATTCGCATGATCCTTTTTATAGATTTAAGACCACAACAATTACATTAGAGTATTATTTAGTATTCTTTTCTTATTATAGATTTATGACAATATTGGGTTTCAAATCCGTTAAATACGTATCTAAGGGTAATAGAGAACATATATACATTTAACTTGAATTGAGTCCATTACAATCGTGCATGCAACTTTTGGGCTTGAATCGATGTTATAATAAATTTTGGTTTACATTTATATAATGATGTGTCTAACCACTACAACATATGTATAATTTTCATGCTTCATTCGTACGTTGTAACTATGTGTTTTGGTGCATATGCATATAAAACGTGTCTAACTCATTACAATGATATGTCCACTTACAAAAAATTCGTTGTTGTAATATGTTTTGATACACATGTATATAACGGTTGGTCTAACTATACGTCTATACACGATGCGTCTACTTAACATGTTTAATTCATTGTTCTAATATGTTTTCATGAACATGTAAAAATAGTGTGTCTAACTCACTACAATCATGTGTTAGCTTCCATGTTTGATTCGTTGTTGTAATGTCATTTGATGCACATGCACATAGTGGTGTGTTTAACTCATTATCTGATTTTCCATGTTTGATCCATTGTTGTATTGTGTTTCGATGCACATGTATATAACATTTCGCCTAACTTATCCTGACCATGTATCTACTTTTCATGTTTTATTCTTTAATGTACTGTGTTTAGATGCACATATACAAAATGGTGTTTCTAACTCAATAAAATAATGTGTTCACATTTATGTTTAATAAGTTGTTAAAAAATAGTTGTTGTAATGTGGTTTGATGCACATGTGTTCACTTTCGATTTAATTAACTTCTTATAATTATACATCTAATTTAACTAATTATAATGATACGTCTAACTTTTAGCTTTTCAACAGTAGTTCAAAAGTTACATGATATGATGTATGATGTAGGAACTTACTCACTGAATCTACAAGTGTTATATTGCGAGTTTTTCATGTATGCTATATGACTATATCTACATTATGTAACATAAAAGATTAAAAAAGATATACACCTAAGTTTACAAAACAGACCAGCAGTGACTTCACTCCAAAATAGTGTCACATGGTTAGAATATTGAAACTTTTCGGAAACTGCATGTGACCTCCGATCCACGTATTCAACACCCAATGCCACGTCACACTAAACTCATTCTACTTAAGGCCTTCTTCGTCACTTACATCCTTATTCAACAAAACAATTACGAAAATGAGAGTGAAGTCTTTTTCACTTTGTCTCGTATTCTCCGCATACTTTGTCCTTTTACCTCTCCTCCACCATGCAACTGCAACTACTGCTTTACGTGGCGGTCGCGGCGGTACGTCAGCGGTACGTGACGGACTTATGATGAGGATGGATGAGAGGAGGCGTTTAGTGTGGTCGGAGTTTGGTGAAATCACTGCAGTTGATATTAGTGATGGCATGAATGGATGTTACCATGTACATTTTATTACCATGGACCCTCACTCTCTGTTTCTTCCTGCTTATCTTTATTTACAAGTGGTTTTCTTTGTCAATTCAGGTATCTCAGCTAGTAAATTTTTAAAATTTCGGGTTACATGGTGTTATATTCAGGATCTTGTGCTTGTTTTGTGGTTTTATGTACGGCAAGATGGACTTTTTTGAATAAAAATGTGTTTCTATTAAGTTAAGTTAGAACATTGTTACTCTTAATTTTGTCATTACTACCATGTAATTACTATGTTACGTCAATTTTTAGATATCACTTAGTATACTATATAGCACAGTTACTGTGTCGAAATACATTGGTAAAATGGGTATCTTAGTAATCTGTTGATGAAACTTCATGAATCACTACTAGGTCACATCAATTCTTAAATATCACTTAGTATACTATAAAACACACGATTATCGCGTTGAAATACATTTGAAACAAGTGCATGTTAAAATCATATCATTTGAATATCTAATTAGCATATAAACATTTGACAATTTTCAGAGTACTGCCTTTGAAACAATAACTGGTATTAACATTATCATCAGGCAAAGGAAGCCTGAGTTGGATCGACCTTGACAAAGATGACCATCAACTCCAGCAACTAGAGTTGGAGACAGGAGATATCCACACACTCCAACCCCAAACTGGTTTTTACTTACAAAACAACTTAGCGGCCGACGATGACCCACAAGATCTTCAGATTTATGCCATTTTTTTCGATTCGGAGACTACGCCAGGAGTATTTTCTTACAAACACAAGCCTAGCTACATTATTTAAAAATCAGTTTTATATATAGTGATTTTTTTGTATAAAACACGTAACAGTTTCTAGGAGGTTTTGAAAAAGTTAATTTTGGTTTCTAGCTATTTGTTACCGTGGGTAGCAAATTCTAAGAAAATCTCACAATGAATGTTTGAAATTGCTGAGATGGCAGGTGAAATCGCTTATTGCCACTTGTTAGATTTTATTAGTGTAGCGAACAGAAACCAAAACATCTTCAAAACCTCCTAAAAACTATCATGTTTTCTCTAAACCACCTAAAATCCGAAACTTTCGTTCTATAACTAGACATTATATATTCCACGTGTTGCAGGATCAAAAATGTGGCCGAGTATACGCAGGCGTTCATGACCTAATGCTGCGGTTTGATAACAAAATCCTTCAAGCAGCCCTCAACGTAAACTCTTTATCTTTTTCTCTTTATGCATGTGTCTTGATGTTTTCTACCAAAAAATGAACTAAAAGTTGAAAACACAACACTAAATGCTTAATTCTTTAAACAGCAAATGATGTTGGACCAAAAAACATGTAATAATTGCCTATTTTCAGGTGTCCGAGGAAGTGATAGAAGAACTAAGAGGAGAAGAAAGGCAACCATTGATTGTACAAGAACATGAGCCCGAAACATATACTTCCATGTTGGAAGTTGGTTCTCGGGTTCTTAGAGCGTTTCTAAGATCCCAAAGCCATGAGATCATCGCCTTCGAAAATAAAAAGAAAAAAGATAAGAAGACAAAGAAAAAGGATAAAAAGAAGAAAGACAAAAGAAAGGCATACAATATCTTCAAGGCGGATCATGATGTCGAAAATCCCTACGGATGGAGTGTAACCGCGAACAATGAACAACTGGATCATGTGTTGCGCGACTCTGAATTTAGTGTGTTCATGGTGAATCTAACCGAGGTTAGTTGTTCTAAACTTGTTTCATGGTGCAAGATTTTAGTATATCATATGCTGGTTTAAGGTTTTGTTTTGATGATGCTTTTGTTGTTAAAAGGGGTCAATGATGGGACCTCATTGGAACCCAACAAGTGATGAACTCGCGATTGTGTTACGCGGACAAGGGATGGTTCAAGTGGTTTGTCCCAGCATAGCAAGTGAAACGGGCTGCGAGAGCTTGAGGTTTCGGGTTGATGAAGGTGATGTGTTTGTGGTGCCAAGATACCATCCAATGGCTCAAATGTCCTTCAGTAACAACTCTTTTGTTTTCATGGGATTCACTATGACATCAGAATACAACAACCCTACTCAGTATCTAGTAGGAAAGAATTCGATTCTCAAAACATTGGATAAAAGAGTGTTGGCTGAGTCATTTGATGTTAGGAACATGACATTGATGGATGACGTTTTGTTGGCTCAAAAAGAATCTATCTTTATGGAATGCAACATGTGTGCTGAGGATGAAGAGAGGTTGATGGAAGAAGAGGAGGAAAGGGGGCGGGAACACGGCGGAGGAGGGTGGAAAGGGGCGGATATCGAAGGGGAAATGGCTAGAGGGGAAGAACGAGAGAGGCGGAGAAGGTGGAGAAAGGCCGAGGGGGCGGCGGCGAGGGGTGGAGAAGCGATGGTGAAGGGTGGCAACTAGGGTCAAGAAATGAGGGAGAAGAGGTTGATGTGAATGTCTTGAATCTTGATGGATTTTAATGTGATGTGTTGGTTTTTGTTGAATCTACTCAACATGAGTGTATCATGAGTTGAACCAGAAGTTTAATTTCCGAAGTCAAGTTAATCTTTTTATTAAGGGTTTTGTTTCATTGTTTATGCACTAGATGTATAGATGATTCATACAGTCTTTATGATTCAGTTTAAAACCGTGACACCACCCAAACCAATCATCCATTTGGTTTTAAAATCAGGTTTCTTAAACTTTCGGCTAGTCAGTTTAAATTTTTCAAACCTTACTGAATAGTTTGGTTTGCGATTTATAACAAAAACAACCGTATAAAACAAGACCAGATCATAGTTTTGATCATATCAAAAAAAATTATTATTTTACATTAGGTGTTTTTAGAAGTTCCATAACATTGGTTTTTTTGTCGTATAATAAATCTTTTGGTTTAGACTAGAGAGAATTAGAGATCACTTTCCATCGCTAGTTGGCTACATTATTTGTTGACATCTTAATACACGGTAGATTCAAGATTTCGTAAACCTCACGAACTCATATTTGGACCAGTTGAATCAAGCAAAAGGCGAGAGAACATGGCCAAACTTAAAAAGGCATAAGTTGAATTGTATCTAGAGTTATGAAATGGACGGAAATGTCTCGATTAGTAGGATCATGTGCCAAACGACCATACGTAGTTTAGGCCATTTGTCGGACCCGAATTCCATCAACTGAAACCTCAATTTCAAAACAGACCGTTTTCCTAAACTTTTTCGGTTTTAATTTATATCTTCATCATGTTAACGTGTTTAATTCTTTAATTTAAGCAATTTACATGTTAATTTACTTAGGAAGTACCCATTTAACTAAAAAATTAAGTCAACGAATTAAAAAAAGATAGCAATTATTTTGAAACAATCATAATGTTTACTAAGCAAAAATATTCCTATGAATGTAAAAGTTGGGATCAAGAAGACAAGTATATGGTTTTTATAGATATTTTTTTATTATATATTTAAATACATATGCGAAAGAAGAAAAAGAAAATAACTAAACTATAATGAGTAGATATATTGAGGAAAAAGTTATAAAAAATAGGTTGGTTGAATAAAAATAAAAAATTATAAATATTGATCGGGTGAAAATAAAAAATACATGTAAAAACACCCATTTTGGTAAATACTTTTCAAATCGCTCATTTTAATAAATATTTTTTCTTTCAACACATTTTTTGGAAAAAACTCATTTAAACCTGTCCTCTAAAAAAGGATTTGATATAATTTTTTAGCATTGAATAATACACCTAAGTTTCCTTATAGAGATTTTCTTTTATTATTTTCTATTCGTCTTTACATCACGGTAGTTTTAATAATTTGTGTTACACGAGTTAAATAGATAGAATATTATATATAATAAAATTAATTAATTATAAAACTATATTTTAAGATATGATATGAATTGAAATTACGTATGAGTGTATCAGTGAAGACTATAAGTAATAAAACAATGATATCGACTTTTCAAACTTTTTTTGTTTTTTCAGAAAAAAAGTAAATATTTTGTTTCAAAATGAATTGTTTTATAAAATGTAATTTTTTAAAATTTCCTTACTACAACTTTCAGTTTTAATTATTTTTTATTTATAAAAAATTTACTTTTTAAAAACATCAACTTTAAAATATTTCGTATTTTAGAAAAGTTTGATGTTTTGGAAAGATTTCTTATTTTATAAAATTTGTTTTTAGAAATAACATTAGTAAACATATCTATTTTTTAATTTATTAAAAAACTATTTTTAATATAAAAAAACATAATATCATTAGTAATTAATGTAATTATTTAATAAAAGAGAGAACGAAAAAAATTTGGCGAAAGAATGTAGTACTACCATGTGTCCTATTTAGTTACTTTTTTATTACGATAGTAAGATTCCTGACAGTTATTGTTCGCATACACATGGACTTCCCATGTATCACAGGTATAATTTCCATATGTTTAAAGACCTGTGGAGCAAATTGCCACATTTCAAGTCAAGCTAATCATAGTATCGATTCAACAAAATAAAGTAGATGTCATCTCAAAAAAGGTTGCGTCTCAAAGAGATGGGTATGAGCCAAATGACCATTGGTAGTTTAGCTCAATCGTTGCACACGAATTCCATCAATGCTAGGACCCAAATTCCATCATCTGGATTCTGGAGCTTTAGTTTTAAAAGGATCGTTTCTCAAATTTTACAATTTTGATTTATATCTTTTTAGGTAAAAAAAAGTTTGTAATGGTGATAATGTGATCTAAGCAATTCAAATGTTTATTTAGAAAGTTAATTATGTAAAGAAGCCAAACTTGTGGTTTAACTCCCTCACCTCTTTTACTTAGTCTAGGTTAACCCCTTTTTAGTGCGTAGAGTATATATCCCTTGTTATATGTATTTTTCAACGGGTGATGTAAGAAGATAGAAATAAATACATTTACTATGTTAACACATGTCAAAAACTCATAAATGCATATAATTCAACTTATAAAACTTGGAATACAATGTAATGCAAAACTAAATACATGAAGAAGACGACTCAGACAAGATGAGAAAGAATAGATAAAAACTATAACGAACGACAGACATAAACGACTCTCAAATCACCAACAAGATGATCTAATACAATGAACCATGATCTAAACCATAATAGATAGGATTCGTCATTGTAATACAAATACAAACCAGAAAGAAGAAAAAAACTAGATGGAGAAGACAAAAGCTGCTTTGATTATAACAATCTAGGGCTCAAGTCATGAACAACTCTTGATGAAGATGAAAACTTGTGCAAGATCAGATAGAAATGAGATTTGAGCAGCTCAATGGATTAAACCCTAGACATATGTCATCATGATCATATTCATTTTATCATTCATTTTCTCACCTAAATCATACATATTCATTTTTAAAAAGTCAAAATAACGTATTTTTCAAATATCTCTCTTTTTCTCTCTCTCTTTCATTATAAACATCCAAACTTTTCTAATATTAATATTAAGAAAACAGATTTTTAGTTAATTAAAAACTAAATATTTTGATTAAAGAATTACACTCTTTGAACAACAGATTTTTATGTTTAATACATTTTATACACATATTGATTTGAACGTAAGAGTGCCCTCGGAGCCTAAGCCCCTGAGCCCTCTAACAAGTGTGTTGTGGTTGCAGTTCATATGAATTAGAATATGAGAAATGAGACTACAACACCCATGATATAAATCTAAACCGGATAAGTCACTCTCTTGTACTGCTTCATCTTCGACTCGCATCTAGTTGAGGAATTTGAAGCAATATGTAACATAAGTAATTTGTTACTATGTGGATTACTATTTGTGAAGTAACTAGCAGTTTTGTCCGCGTGTTGCGGCGGCTCAGCCTTAAATAAAGCTTATATCAAAACTTAGGCGGAAATAAGCGTATAGCAACGGTATATTAAGATTTTTCAAAAAGATATATAGTTGTGAAAATAAAGAAAAATATATTATATTTGACCCAAAGGTTTTGACCGTGCGTTGCGGGGGTTGGTTTTAATAAAAATTAAATCAAAACGTCATGCCGCAACTTTATATTCATGAGAAAATATTATGTTGTTGTGAAAATAAATTAATAATATGTTATATATGACCTATGCCAGTTTTAAGCAAAATTTACATTGGAACAAAAATAAAAATAAATAATGGTATACTCGAAACTCAAATAAACATTATATATTTAAAATCACAAGATAAAAAAAATACGTTATAAATTAATTAAATAATAAAACATACATATATACATATGATATTCACTTTGAAACAAAATGAGAAAGATTAAACGGCAAGTACATCAACTCAAGCTACCCATGTAAGCTTGCATTATATTTTTTACTGCATGCTTCAATAGTAGTAATTTACTGCAGACAAAAAAATTTAATTGTTATTAATTTAAATGGATATGGAGGTTACATTTAAACTTATTGTTTAATAATTATGTAGGGTTGAGTTCTATAATATGTTAATTTTAGGGCCGAGATTGAAGTAGAGTGACAAGGAGAGAAACTTGTCAAACTATAAAATGTTGAGAAAATAGTAAAATGTGGTTCTTCACTAATTTTGAACCCAAATTATTCTACCTAATTATTACTAATGATATAATAATTTGTAATAGTGTTTAAAATAAAGTTAAGATTAACGATACATCATACTTGAAATAGTGAGTTTGATTTATAACTTTCAAAAAATGAATGAAAATTGTCACATATAAGTGGATGAATAACACTCTTCCTTTAATATTATTATTTTAGCATTAAGAAGTCAAAGGGTGTGGACTGTTGACAGTATTCTAACCCTCCAAGGTTATATTTACCCTGCCCAACCTGTTTTACTTTGTATAATAACTTTAACATTCAACAATCAGCACTAAATTATGTATAAAATTATAAATAAAATAATAAGAGACTTAGAGATTGCACATCAAAATAACACGACACCACCCACCCACTTAAAGTTAGAAGCACCTAATGGATAAAGCAACAGCAAAATGACATAAAGTTAAACTCTAAATTGAGTCTAACTACTTAAAGATGAAAAGCCGCTTTGAGAAAATGAAAGACCATCATCATCATCATGCATCTAGACACGTTCACCACGTACCCCTTTTATAACTCATGTCACTTTAAATTCAACAAGTGCTGCTATTAAAAATTAAAGGCCAAATTCATTGGTTTTCACTCTTTTGACTTCAAATTTGTCCACAAATCGTGATGTTTATCAAAAGATGAAAAGTGTATATGGTGTGGTCGGTGACAATCAGGAATATTGATTTTTACGTAGGTGTCATCTCACTCATATCACTCACTCGCATCTTACTCATTTAAGGATCAACTTACTCATTTAAGGATCAAATGTTAATCTTTCAAATTTTGTTATAAACGTGTTAACTTTTTAAAATCAGTAAAAATTATTTTTTTTGGAATAACCTCATTATATATATACATAAATATATTTATTTATGTATATATGTAAATTCATAAGCGTAAAAAAATTTACACCAGTGTAAGTTACGTTTACATCTCGTAGATATTTTTTCAAATACGCCACATGCATTACCGGATATGCGAGTTTGATGTAGCCCATTTGATATCTTCGTATCCGAGAATCGACAAACTCGACTCCGCATTGTTCACAAAATTGCGGGTTTTCCTTTTCATCTCCGATTACTCGATAATTTCCACGAACACAAATTCCATTTTTGATTGACCCAAAAATTCTTTCACAAATAATCCATCCTTTTTTACTAAAACTTTTAGTTTAGACGGAGAAAAAATAAATAAAAAATAGAAAAAGGGTTTATGCTCATTTTTATTTTTCGTCTGGTCAACAAATGTAGGCTCTACATTAGCTTAGTTGTATTAAAAAATTATTTATCCCTTTATGTAAAATTACAAGCGTACATTACCCTCCTAATTTTGCTTAACGAGCAAGCTAGTGCCGGATTTTGAATGACATGCCAATGTTGCTTCAGATGACCAAATACTTGTATATCGTCTTTTTGTGTTGAGTTCTCACCATGTGGAGCCGTAAACGATTTGACTATCGTATTCTATCGACAAGATAATACCCACCCTTACGTTGATTCTTTGAGTTGATGACATAGCTTCTAGTATTGTGGAAGGATGTGAATGGTCACCACACATATATTGACATTGCCACGTATTAGGACAGTTTCATCGCTCTCAGTGTGTGTAATTGATGCTATTGAATATTCGATGAAAATGATGTCTGGGTTCATATTCCTCATAATGTTGTGTGTTTTTGTAAATATTTCATGCCATATACATTATTTATAGCTTACAAAATTTATATATACATAACCTAATAGTTCAATCGAACATCTTGAAGGCTGAAGCATTCAACGAATGAATCTCTACCGGTTTCGTATCCCATCTGGCAGATCACGACATGCACTTTTGTAAGGAGGTAAAGTCAATTTTACCTCTCCCATCAAACATTTGTTGAAATTAGGATTCACTCTCTCCACATCTTCAACTATACTCATAAATAGTGTTAGTAGCTTAATGATTTACACTTGAGTGTAGCGAGTCGCGGATCCAGAAATATTTTTTATGGGGGCAAAAAATTTTAAGAATCATTTGGCTATCATAATATAATATATTTTTCGGTCCGGTTCGGGTCGGATCCGGTTCATTACCGGAAAATATCATTAAAATGGTTCTTAAAATCTTGTATTTGCATATGTATCATAAAATATACTAAAGCAATTATACTTATAAAAATGCTTATATTTGATGTTTAAAGCAATTATACACATAAAATTGATGAAATTATACTCATCGTTAAAATGGTTTCCAAACTCCTTAATGTCTATGATGTTTAACATGTTTGAGAACAATGTCGATCGATAAATATATTTAATCTCTCATGTCTTGTTACGAATATAGATTTAGCTTGTTTGATAGTAAAAAATATTTATCTCGATATTATCTTTTTTCTTTCTACTACCTACTTGATTATTTGAGTGTAAAAGTACTAAAATTTACTAGGTTACAGACCCTGGTTAGCGAGGAAATATAGTTAGCTGGACTGTAGCCTTACTGTAGTTCCACCCCTAGCAATGTGTTTGCGATATTATTGTGAGATATAAAAGTCAAAACAAGTGTTTCTTCCGAAGTTAATTATCTTCCGAAGCTTAACATATATCTTCCGAAACTTGGGTGAAATCTTCAGAAGGTTATGTTTGCTTCGGAAGTGTTCTGAAGCTTAATCTGATTTCTTCCGAAGCTTAGTCAGAATCTTCCGAAGGTTATTTTGCTTCGGAAGTTTTGGTAAGTATTGGAAGTGTTAGAGTTTTGCTTCGGAAGTTTTTAAAAGGATACTTCCTGCTTCGGAAGTATTAGTATAGGGTTCTAAATGTAAATTCTCAATTAGTTGTTGAGTGTATAATTTGACCGTTATAGTTCGTTGGTCATTTACTATTATAAATAGGGATCTTGTGTAATCGGTGAGAAATCATCACGATCTACACAAATCACAATCACTTGTAATCATTTTGAATAAAGTTCTTTCTTGTATTCTTTAAATTCGTCTTCTTTGTTTTTTCGTTTCTTGTTGTTGTTAAATTATGTGTTCTTGTACTCAATTGGTATAACAATTGGTATCAGAGCCTGGTTAGAGGCTCAATTGAGGAAAAAGATTCAATCAAAGATCGTTCGGCGGTAACGATGGTGTCAACAAAGTTTGAGATTGAGAAATTCGACGGGAAAAACGACTTTGGGTTATGGCGAATGAAGATCAAGGCATTGCTCGTTCATCAAAGAGTGGTGGATTCCTTGGCTGGAGAATCTAAGTTGCCGAACACAATGTCAGACAAGGAGAAGAATGAGAAGCTTGAATAGGCACACAGTTCAATCATCTTGAACTTGGGTGATCGGGTACTAAGAGAAGTATCAAAGGAGACGACGGCGGTAGGGGTCTAGTTAAAATTGGAAAGCCTGTACATGATGAAGTCTCTTGCGAACAGGTTGTATCTCAAGAAGCGTTTGTACACTTTCCAAATGGCGCCTGGGAAGTCAATTGAAGATCATACTGACGAATTCAGCAAGTTGGTGTTAGATCTTGAAAACATTGAAGTTGAATTGGATGATAATGACCAAGCGATCATATTCTTGACCTCTCTCCCATCATCTTATGAGCACTTTATGGATACTTTTATGTATGGTAGGGATACTCTTACTATGGAGGAAGTGCTAGCAGCTCTCAATTCAAAGGAATTGAAAAAGAGAACTGATTATAAAGAAGATGGTGGAGAGGGCTTGGTGGTCAGGGGAAGATCTTAACAAAGAAACTTCAAGCCGAGAAGTGTCTCAAAGTCAAGATCCAAGTCCAAAAGGAGGTGTTATGTGTGTGGGTCAGAAAAGCACTTCAGAAAAGATTGTCCTGACTGGAAAAGAAAGAAGGGTGAATCAAGTGGATCAAAGTCTCATTCCAGTCACAAGACACAAGATGATGTATCTGATGGATATGAGAGTGCAGATGTGTTGGTTGTCACAAGCAGCGGTAATGTGAATGAGTGGGTGATGGACTTAGGTTGTTCATACCATATGACACCTGTGAAGGAGTTCTTCAAAGATTTGAAGTTTGAAGATCTCGGTTCTGTAAGGTTGGGGGATGATAGACCTTGCAAAATTATAGGTCATGGTACAGTGACTTTAAAGATGAAGAATGGAATAGAAGTAGATCTTCATGATGTAAGGTATATCCCTAATATTAAAAGAAGTTTGTTGTCACTAGGGTTGTTGGAGAGATCTAGTTACCATGTTAGTCTTAGGGATGGTAAGGCTAAGGTGATTAAAGAATCCATGGTGGTATTGTCTGGTAATAGAAGGGATAATAATATCTATGTACTAGATAGTGCTGGTATAGTAGAGTCCCATATGGTAACTGCCTCAAGTGATAGTAGTTCTAAGGCCATGTTGTGGCACCAGAGGCTTGGTCATATCAGTCAGCAAGGACTGGTAGAGTTGCAGAAGCAACAGGTTGTGACTGAGTTGAAGAATTGTAATTTTGGTTTTTGTGAAACTTGTATTCTTGGGAAACAAAAAAGGGTTAAATTCACAAGGGCTAGGCATATCACAAGTGGGGTATTAGACTACATTCACTTTGATTTATGGGGTCCTGCTAAGGTTGATTCTTTGGGTGATGCTAGATATTTTATGACTTTGATAGATGATTTTTCAAGGAGAGTTTGAGTGGTCATCTTAAAGAATAAGAGTGATGCCTTTAGTAAGTTCAAGGAATGGAAAGTCTTTGTGGAAACCCAAACTGAAAGAAAAGTCAAGAAGCTAAAAACTGATAATAGGGTGAGTTCTGCAACCATGAGTTTAATCAATATTGTAAAGCTCAAGGTGTTTCTAGACACAGAACTGTACCTGGTCATCCATAGCAGAATGGTTTGGCTGAAAGGATGAACAGGACCTTACTTGAAAAGGTAAGGTGTATGTTGGCTAGTTCTGGTTTACCCAAGCAGTTCTGGGCTGAAGCTGTGACTACTGTAGCTTATCTAGTCAATAGGTCTCCATCAGCTGCATTAGACATGAAGACACCTATGGAGGCATGGTCAGGTAGAAAGCATGACTATGGTATCCTTAGAGTGTTTGGATCATTGGCTTATGCTCATGTTAGCCAAGGGAAACTAGAACCCAGGGCCTGCAAATGTGTATTTCTAGGATACCCTGATGGAGTGAAAGGGTATAGGTTATGGAGGCTAGATGGTTGCAGACCCAGGGTGATAGTGAGCAGAGATGTGGTTTTCCAAGAAGATGTTTTGTATAAATACATTAAAGGAAAAAGGGATTCAGAAGTTGGAGAATAGAGTGGGGTTCAAATTGAGGTGGATCAGCAGGGTGTGAGTGATAAAGGTGTTGATCATGGCACTTTTGATAGCCAAGGGGATGGTTTGGATGATTATCAATTGGCTAGGGATAGACAGAGGAGACAAGCGGTACCTCCACTCAGGTATAGAGAGTGGATTGATTTGTCAGCATTAGCCTTTGTTGCTGCTGAAGAAGAAAGTATCTATGAACCGTTGTCATACTCTGAGGCAATTTCTGTGAAGGAAAGCTCAAAATGGTGTAAGGCCATGGAGGAAGAGATGGAATCTCTTTATAAGAATAGCACATGGGAGCTGGTTGATAAACTTGAGGGTCACAAGCCTGTGTCATGTAAGTGGCTGTTCAAACTGAAAGATGGGATTTTAAAAGGTGAACCTCCTAGGTATAAGGCTAGATTAGTAGCTAAGGGGTTTCCACAGAAGCCAGGGGTGGATTATAATGAAATATTCTCACTTGTGGTGAAACATTCATCCATAAGGGTTATGCTGTCATTGACTGCTTCTATGGATATGGAGTTACATCAGTTGGATGTGAAAACTATGTTTTTACATGGGAAGTTAGATGAAACAATCTATATCAAGCAGCCGGAGGGGTTTGAGGTTAAGGGGCAGGAAGATAAGGTGTGTCTCCTTAAGAAGTCCTTGTATGGACTGAAGCAATCTCCTAGACAATGGTACAAGAGGTTTGATGAACATATGGTGACTAATGGGTTTAAAAAGAGCAGCTATGATAGTTGTATCTATTTCAAGGAGTACAGCTTGAACAAGTTTGTGTGTTTGTTGCTGTATGTTGATGACATGTTGGTGGCTTGTCCAGACTTGGAAGAAATTAAAGCTACTAAGAAGCTGTTGATGTCTAAGTTTGAGATGAAAGATCTAGGTGAAGCAAAGAAGATTTTGGGCATGAAAATCAAGAGAGATAGGGAACACAAGGTGTTAAAACTGTCTCAAAACTCTTATTTGGAAAAGGTATTGAGTAACTATAGAATGAATGAGGGGAAGCCAATAACTGTTCCTTTTGGTGCTCATTTTAAACTGTCAAGCTCTGATTGTCCTAAGTCAGATACTGAGGTTGATTATATGAAGAAGGTGCCTTATGCTAATGTGGTTGGGAGCTTGATGTACTTAATGGTGTGTACAAGACCGGATATTGGTTTTGCTGTGAGTTTAGTCAGCAGGTACTTGTCTAATCCGGGTAAAGCTCATTAGGATGCTGTGAAATGGATCTTGAGATATCTCAGAGGTACTAAACATTATGGCTTAGTGTTTGGGTGTCATGAACATGTGGGGAGTAAACGGATTGTTGGTTATGTTGATTTAGATTTTGCCAAGGACCTTGATAGAGGTAGATCTATTACAGGGTATGCATTTCAAGTGTTAGGTAACTTGGTTAGTTGGAAAGCCCAGTTACAACATGTAATGGCACTATCTACCACAGAAGCTGAGTATATAGCTTTGACTGAGGCAGTCAAGGAAGCTATGTGGCTACATGGTTTTGTTTCTGAATTGGGAATTGATGTTGCAGACTCAGTGGTGTATTGTGATAACCAGGGTGCGGTCCAATTGTCAAAGAATAGCATGTTTCATGAGAGAACAAAGCATATCAATGTTAAGATGCACTTCATAAGGGATGTGGTGAATGCTGGGAAGGTGAAAGTGGAGAATGTGTCTACTTTGGAGAATCCAGCGGATGTGTTTACTAAATCCCTACCTGGTGTCAAGTTCAACTTTTGCTTGGATGCATTGGGAGTTGGTTAAAATCTTGTTTTGATTTTAAGGTGGAGATTGTGAGATATAAAATTCAAAACAAGTGTTTCTCCTGAAGTTAATTATCTTTCGAAGCATAACATATATCTTCCGAAGCTTGGGTGAAATCTTCCGAAGGTTATGTTTGCTTCGGAAGTGTTCTGAAGCTTAATCTGATTTCTTCCGAAGCTTAGTCAGAATCTTCCGAAGGTTATTTTGCTTCGGAAGTTTTGGTAAGTATTGAAAGTGTTAGAGTTTTGCTTCGGAAGTTTTCAAAAGGATACTTCCTGCTTCGGAAATTTTAGTATAGGGTCCTAAATGTAAATTCCCAATTAGCTGTTGAGTGTATAATTTAAACGTTATAGTTCGTTGGTCATTTACTATTATAAATAGGGATCATGTGTAATCGGTGAGAAATCATCACGATCTACACAAACCACAATCACTTGTAATCATTTTGAATAAAGTTCTTTCTTGTATTTTTTAAGTTCGTCTTCTTCGTTTCTTCGTTTCTTGTTGTTGTTGAATTGTGCGTTCTTGTACTCAATTGGTATAACAATTATTGTTTTCTCTCCAGTTTCAAAAATTTAAAGGGGGCGATTACATAATTTTATGCGGGCGGTCGGGATTTTCACATACATATAACACTGGGAAAAAAAAATTAGGGTGGGTGGCTGCCACCTTCATCAAAATGTAGATGCGCCACTGAGTGTAGCTTTTCGGGTTCTCGAACGTGAGGAAGGCTCACGTTGTTGTACCAATCCTTAGGCTGTAGTTACAACCATTTCGAAGATTGTATATCATTAGCAGCGGTGGATGATCATGACGAAAACATTTTTATAAATGCATAAAGGATGAAGGATGAAAGTGTGTTTTGTTGTGTAAAATAAAGATTATATTATGTATTTATATCGGTTTGGGTTGAACAAAATATTAATTAAAAAAAAGTATTTCAAAATTATTTGATCGTTCACCGGTGTCCCCGACGTTCGAACGATGGCTAGGCGTCTCACGTGTGATGCCTTCATGTCCCACTCACGCTTGGAGGGGATTGGTGTTCCCATGAGCGTGAGCCACAGAGACCCACTCACGCCCCCTCATGTACCACACGACATTCTTTAAGCTTGTATGTTAGAAGAAGTTACATACATATAAAGATCATATTAATCATGAATGCATATAATTTATGCCTGTAAGATCATTCACTTTTATTAAATAGTTTGTTGTTTTTGTTTCAAATTGATTATCCAAATCTTTTTCTAGGATATTTCATATATATATATATGTGTGTCTTAACTAGTTATAAGTATGATAATTGTATTAATTATATGATCTAATGACAAATTTCAAACTAATAAACTCGTTTATGTGATTGTTATTGAAATAGCTGAACATTTGTACTAAATGACTAAATAATGAAGTTAAAGGTCACATGTGATATTTCATAAAGTTTAATTTAGTGGGATGTTTGGACTTTGGAGCAAACATTAGGGCTGGTTAAAACGTATTCAAGTCAAACTAAGATTAAAATGAGCCACTTCAAAAAATTTGAAGGATCAATTTGTTAACCATCACAAAGGAATCCTAGCAAAATGAGTTCGGATTGAAGCGGAATATGTGAGAATAAAAGCACTAAAATGGCTTCACTCGTTAGATATGATTTTACGACGGAGGTGTGGCATGGATAACTGTAGTGGCGGAGACAATAGAGCTGACACAAATAGTGATGGTCACAATGACTATCGCAAGAGTGGTGACAAACTCTTATTTGAAAGTCGTATAAAAAGCATAAAATTATCAAAAGATAAAAGCTAGTCTACTTATCAAGTTGTTCAACTCGTTTTAAATCGTTAGAAACTCGAATTCGAGTTGATATTGCTCTGACCATCTATAATTATACATGAAAAAATCCAATTACTTTAATTCTACTTATAATATACCAAACCGATGATGACGAATACACAACAAATATTCTTATTTTTATGTTTTTTAAAAACAAGACAAGATAAAACTTTTTGACGATAATGATAATACGACAATGTATAGTATTTAATAAACAACCAAATCACATTGACTAATTCCTAACAAACACTAATTTGATTTGACTTAACCGAATAATCCATCAACTACAGCCCACTAATTTGAATTTCATTTGGTAATAAGGTGTTAGTTAAGCGTCATCAAGATACGTGATGCTTTAAAACATATCAGAATTTAGGTTCTTTATCTGTTAAAATTTAATTAAATCATGTTAATCAATTATTTGTCTATATTTTATAGACCATTTGAAATAATGGAAAACTACAAATAGGACAATAAATGCGTAAATAATTGCGATCTTATATATATCAACAAGACTTGTAACAAAATGTTAATGCTTTATTGCATTTTTAAGTAATATGTCTCTCATAATATCAATATATTGTGTGTATATCCATGTTTTTGCGTGTATACGTTCGTTTGTTTTATTAGATATGTTTTGTTTGAAAATAATTTCACACGAAAAATAGCTTATTCAAAATAAACGTGATTTTAAATAGCAAACCTAAATAAAAGATATCTGTCACGCACACTATTAGCAATATCAATCTATATATGTAGTGCCGAAACGGTCTTCGGACCAATGTTATCAAGGTGTGTATGAAGTTAAAGGTTAAATTTATTTGTCACATATAAATTTAAAAGTTGTATTAGATGTATTGTTGGACGGCTATTAAAAATATCTATATATGTGTGACATTTTTTTTTCTCCTTTGAACTATTCAATACGCAAATAATAAGCTCATGATTATATGGCTAAATGTTTTTAGGTATAAACCCACAATTAAAACCCAATTTTAGGTAATTTCATAATTCCTCCATAAACAAAAATCAACATATTTGGGCGAAAACATTTCTCATAATACACCACGTGTAGAAACTATGTTGGACCATAACCAAAAAGGCCAACACCAAAAGTATATCACCTTTTAAACCTACAAGACCTTATTCTAATCTAACCTAACCACAGTTAGAAAATAATCATACCTCAAGTAAAAACCTAACCATAGTTAGACCACCAAATGTTTCGGTTTATCTACAGTTCGGCCCCTTTCAAATTTCAATATTATTAAACGACGACTTTTTGCAAACCCTCGGTCATCGATCACTTTCTGTTTGAAGATCTTTCTATCAATTTTGTTGTTTGTTGTTTGTTGTTTGTCAATATTATCTCTTTCGGCTTTAATTTCGTATTCTAGCTATCTGTTTGTTGCTCTGAGATTCGATCAATATGGCTGAAATTTAGGGCAAATGTCTGAAACCCTTTTTTTGTACTGTTTGGGACTGATTTCACTGTGAGGTGGATCACCGGAGCTTAATTGTGGTGTGGATTTTGTTAGCTTGCTGATTGATTTGAGTTTTGGATGCAAATGGAATCGATCGATGTTGGTTTGTAGATTGAGTTCGATTTAGCTAACCCTAGAAAAGGTAAAAGCGTTTGATGTACTTGATTTGGTTGGAGGTGTTCTTTTTTGTATACGGAAGTTGAAGCAAAACCCTAGGGCTATTGAGTGATCATGACCACTGAGTTGGATAACTCGTCGGCGGTGAACGAGTCGACGGTTTCCGGCGAAGCGAGTTTCTCTTCTCCGGCGAATCAGACGGCGGCGCCGCCAGAAAAGCCAGTGAAACGGAAGCGTAATCTAGCCGGCATGCCAGGTAACATTTTGATTCGACTATGATCTTAATCTGTATGGTTATTGTGCTTGTTGCCTTTATTGGGAGTTCTATATTAGGTTAAGTGGTAAATCTGCGTGCTTAATCGTTAATTGATTTCATGCTGTTTGAAGCAATCATTGCAATACTTTTTTGGATATAAGTATCAGAATCATAGGTTCTGACTTGCTAAGTGTAAATTTAGATGAAAATTTAATTGATTTTTCTATTTCTTGTTTTAATTTTTGACGTATAGATCCAGATGCAGAGGTGATTGCCTTATCTCCCAAGACTTTGATGGCTACAAATCGATTTGTGTGTGAGATTTGCAATAAGGGGTTTCAGAGAGATCAGAACTTGCAACTCCATAGAAGGGGGCACAATTTGCCTTGGAAGCTTAAACAGAGGACAAGCAAAGAGATTAGGAAAAGAGTGTATGTATGTCCTGAGCCATCGTGTGTTCACCATGATCCAACACGGGCTTTGGGTGATCTCACTGGGATCAAAAAGCACTTCTGTAGGAAGCATGGTGAGAAGAAATGGAAATGTGATCAGTGCTCTAAGAAATACGCGGTTCAATCTGATTGGAAAGCACATATGAAGATTTGTGGAACCAGAGAGTATAAATGTGATTGTGGGACTTTGTTTTCAAGGTTATTGTTTATGAAATTCGACATTGGTTAACATGTATGCGATTTTATGTCTGAATATTGAAAGTTTCTTTTGTTAATATGAAGGAGGGATAGCTTTATTACCCACCGAGCATTTTGTGATGCCTTAGCAGTGGAGAGTGCTAAAGGTCCACCAGAAGATGAACCTCCTAAGGAAGATGGAGACCCAAAACCTCCACTCATAGAATCTGCACCACAATCAACTTCAACAGCATCACCACCCCCGCCACCCACACCACTGCAGCTGCCTCCACCGCCACCGCCACCCACTGCCGCCCCTGTGGTGCCTGTAACATCTTCAGTTTTGTGTATTGCAACAACTCCAGGTATGGCAACATAAAGTTTAAGGCTTTAACCAGCACCCTTATTTTGTCTTGATGAAAGCAACTAAAAGTTTTGTTTTTTCTGTCTTGGTGTTAAGTTTTGTCATTTGCTACTAGATTTGTTACATCTGCACATATTTATTATTTAACATGATTCAACCTAAGTATTTCATCTAGAGATTCATCACAAGCTGACATCTTGCTTACAGATTTGCCAGAAATTTCCAAGTTGGATCAGGATCCTAGACCTGTTTTGGACAACCCAACACAATTGGTGGCGGGGCTCACCGGAAGCTGTAATGGTAGCTCCAGCTCAACCAATACAGGAAGCACAAGCAGCAGTGTATTTGCTAGTTTATTTGCATCATCAACTGCATCAAAAAGTTTTCAACCACAACCTCAAACCACTGGATTCAGAGACTTGATTCAATCCATGACCCAACCCACACAAACACCTGATCTTACACTCCCATCTCCAGCTCAAGAACCCGTATCACTATGCTTGTCAACCAATCAGGCATCCTCCATTTTTAGAACAGCTGGACAAGACCTCCGGCAGTATGCTCCGCCACCTCAGCCCACCATGTCAGCGACGGCACTACTTCAGAAAGCTGCTCAGATGGGTGCATCTGCTTCCGGTGTATCACTACTTAGGGGATACGGGCTTGAGCGAGATGACACAGACGGTGGTGCATCTATTGGACTTGGGCTTGGGGTGGGCTATGATGGGCGGTCTGGTCTGCAAGAGCTCATGATGGGAACTCCATCTGTATACGGGCCTAAGCATGCTACTCTCGATTTTCTCGGGTTGGGTATGGCGGTGGGTGGTGGAACAACCACTGGTTTGTCGGCGCTGATGACTTCCCTCGGCAGCAGTCTTGATGTTACAACCACGGTTTCATCATTTGGACTTGGTGGCAGTGGTGAGTTCACCGGAAAAGACATGGGACCACGGTAGGCACTGTGTGGCCCAGATTGTAAGTAGATCTATATTGTCTTTATTTCTGTAATTTTAGCTCGGCAACTGTTGTCTGTAGTAAGTAGCTTAAATTATATGGAATTTTTACTATCTTGATGTAAATTAATTTTTTATCTCTATTTTGTATCGTTAAAAATCCAGAAAAAAGAGTATGCTATGGGACTCTGGATCTCCATTTGCTTAGGACCTTTGAAGGAATCAACCCATGCCAACTTGTTTTATTTAATCATGTGCTATGCATCTAAGATTCTGTGTTATGTTGACTTTTTAGTGTTTGATAATATCTGACTTTAATAATTTGAATCATTTCAAATAGAAAATCAAGCATGCCACAATAGAAATGCTTGTTGATTTTGGTGATCGTTGACTTAGTTTGGTCCAACTATGCCCCCAAGTGCATTGTTATATCCTCCCAGCGTCACCTGCAGGGTCTATGTGGACTTGCGGCCCCCATGGTTTTAAAAAACGGTTGAGGTTTTTTAATGTGTGTTTTTTTTGATGTTTTTGATGAATCCTATGATGAAATTAGTTTGTATTTTATTTTTTATAAGATATATAATTTTTATATTTATTTTTGAATTCCGCCTCGGCCTTACGCCTCGGTTCGCCTCGAGGCTTACGCCTCATGAGGCGAAGGGAAAACGCCTCGAGGCTCGATTCCGTACTTTTAAACCTTGGCGGCCCCTAGCGGATGATACAGCACCATCACCATTTGGTACTGCTATTTTCAATTTCCAACCCTGATGGGTCATGGCCCCGTAAGTGACCCAACCCACCCGCTCTAAACATGTTTGCGCGTATATTAAAAAGTTAAAAAGACGTGGCAAATGATGAAAGGCGTAACATGGGATCGAAAGATGGAGGTAGGTGCTGATGTTATGTTGATTGTTGAAGTAGTATAAATGAAAAAATAAAAAGATGAAATATAGGTACCACATGGAATAATCTTTATTGTAGCTTTCTCTTTACAAATTGAATTTTGGTGTAACCTTAGTGGTTGAGGCCTGAGGGCGGCAATGGTGGTGAAAGGACGACTTTATAAAGGTTTTTATTGTTTTCTTTTTTTCTCTTTTGAGGTTTCTAAAATGTCGAAATAAAATAAAGGACGAGACTTTAGAGACAAAATCAATTATTAGTTAAGGTAATTATAACTAACAAAATCTAACATCCTTATTTAATTTGAACAAAAAATTCATTCAACTAAATTTATAACATTGTATTTTAATTTGTTTAATACTAGTTTAGAAACTCGTGTTTTACATAGATTAAAATAAAATATTAAGTTAATAGTTAGTAATTAATATTTAAAATTATATTATAATTTTAGATATATATTATTCGAATTACATATGATCAACTAGTAAGTAATAATCTAATAACAATATTTTATTAAAATTTTGTTTTCAAAAAGAATTTTGTTAAAAAAATGATCTTTAAAATTTTCAATTTTTTAATTTGTTTTCTAAATGTCATTTTAAAAAAAAATCTATGTATTAAAAAAGTCATATTTATTTATTTTTAAAGAAATTATATTTTTTATAAAAATATGTTTTATAATATGAAAAAAATATAAATAATATTTTTTACCATTTAATATGATCATTAAATGGTCACCTTTTTATGCTAGTGATATGTGGCATGAAGGGTGTTAGAAGATGACATGTAACAATAATAGTGTAAGAAGATGACATGTGGTAAAATTTTATTTGTTTTATTAGTATAGAAGATACAGACATCTGAAATACCACATAAACATCTCAAATTACACAATCATTACATATCATGTCGGTGATTTTTTTTTTTTTTTGACATGAATATCATATAGATCATTTACTTATTTAAGACACCACCTTGTATAAATGATTGTGTGAACATACACAACAATCAATCCTTTAGAAAAATAATTGGGGGTTCCAGGTGGACAAAAGAGAAAGGTGGTCTTAGGTTTCATACTTAAATAACGAAGATGATCGGGTGAATCAGTGGCTTGCCAGTGATCCAATAACTGTTTAAAAAAAAGCAACAAAGTACCAAAATCCAAGAGGTAACCGTTACCTAATTATCCTATATATAACCAAAACATGAATTCTAAAGATAGCCCAACTACTTAACAAATAACTTAATTATCATATTCAACTGTAACCCATTTCCCTTTTAAGATGTCCGACCATGCGTTTAACACACATCAGAATTTTGTCAAATAGAAACCATTAAAATCAGTTGTCGGGTTAAACCCATGGCCCATGGGTCAACAAAAACCCAATGACTTCATATACACTACACAGCCACCACGACCCGAACCCTCTCATTTCCTGTTAAACCCAAAGCCCTAAACATGCCGCCGCCGCCGCCGTCGTCCTCCGCCCTCCTCCGCCGCGCCCGTCACCTCTCCACCGCCACCGCCACCGCCACCGCCACCACCACCACCATGACCATCTCCAAAGCCAAATCAAAACTCCGAAAAGAACACGACACCGATAAAGCCCTAGACATCTACTCCACCGTCAAAAACAACCACTCTTCATCGTCCCCAGGATCCTCCCACCATGCTCAACAGATCACCGTCCGCCGCCTCGCAAAGTCCCACCGTTTCTCCGACATCGAAGCCCTCATCGAGTCCCACAAGAACGACCCTCGAATCACCGATGAACATTTCTTATCTTCGCTTATTAAATCCTATGGGATTGCAGGAATGTTTGATCATGCCCTTAAGACCTACAGTCAGATGGAAGCTTTAAAAACCCCTAGATCAGCTTTATCTTTCAATGCTCTACTCACAGCTTGTGTGAATTCGAAAAAATTCGATCTTGCACCCCAACTGTTCGACGAAATGCCTGTAAAGTATGGGTTTAAAGTCGATGAATATTCTTATGGGATATTGGTTAAGTCTTATTGTGATGCTGGTAAACCTGAGTTAGCGATTGAGAAATTGAAAGAATTGGGTGAAAAAGGGCTTCAGATATCTGGGGTTACGTATACATCGATTATACATGCGTTGTACAAGAAAGGGAATTCGACTGAGGCCGAGAGGGTGTGGGATGAGATGGTGAACAAAGGGTGTTTGATTGATGTTGCGGCGAATAATGTTAGGTTGATGAATGCTGTTGATGGTGATCCTGAGAATATTAAGACGATGATTGAGGAAATGAGTAATGCGGGGCTGAAACCGGATACTATAAGCTATAATTACTTGATGACTTGTTATTGTAAGAAGGGGATGATGAATGAAGCGAAGGAGGTCTATGATAAGTTGGAGGAGAACTGTTGTAACCCGAATGCTGCAACGTTTAGGACTTTGGTGTATTACTTGTGTAGGAATGAGCGGTTTGAGACTGCGTATAAGGTGTTTAAGCACAGTGTGGCGGTTAACAAGATACCTGATTTCAATACTTTGAAGTATTTGGTTCAAGGGTTGGCAAAAAAATCAAGAACCAAGGATGCGAAGGGGATTATCAGGACGATGAAGAAGAAGTTCCCTCCGAATCTTTTGGTTGCTTGGACGAAAATTGAGAAGGAACTTGGTTTAGCTAGTACTGAAACTGAGGTTGCAAAATAAGGTAGGATCCAATGAAATGGAAGCCGATGGCTATCATCCACACTGATGCCAGACGCTTTGTTTGGTCGCCGGACCTTGTCAACAAGGTAGGTGTTACAAAGCTTATATTCACTTAGTTATCTTCTTGTTGAATGATTGTTTTATTTAGTCATAAACAAACACAATAGTTTTGAGTCATTCATAGCTCAGATATGGAGGTTTTAAGATAATGTTCCTCATTGATTTATATGTCAGTTAGAGGCTCTTTTTTGGTTGTCATTTGGTGGTATGCCAACTCTTTTTATCTTTGCAAATTCTACTTTGAAGTACTGAATTTGGAAATGTTCTCAACAATATGTGTTTCAAGTTTGTGTTATGTTTGCGACGTAGGAAGCGAAAACAAAACAGATGGATCAATAAGTTTGAGAGAATCATACATTGAGACCTGAAATATCGCACAATAGCCATTTTCTATGTCTTGCAGGGTTTTAAAGTTGTTCTTGAGCACATTGTCACTGCTAGCATCAGTCCTTTTGCATAACTAAATATCACAGAGCCGAATCATAGTTTAAAAAAACGGCTGAGGCGTATGGCGAGGCGTCCAAAAAACGAGTATGAGGCGCCGCCTCAGAGGGTTATTTTATGTGCGCCTCATAGGGCTGAGGCGGTAAGAAAAGCTGCGTCTCAGGGGCGCCTCAACGGGTTTTATTGTTTGTTTTTGATGTTTTAGACTTTCCGTGTTAATTTCAAACATTCCATGTCTTTTTAATATGTGTTTTTGATGTTTTTGATGAATCTGATGATGAAATTAGTTTGTATTTTATTTTTTATAAGATATATAATTTTTTTATTTATTTTTTAATTTCATCTCGGGCTTACGTCTCGGTTCGCATCGAGGTTTATCTCTTCGTTACAAACTATAAACAAAGTTGCAACATCCTGAGTTGTTCATCAATGAATATATGTAGGATTGCACATGTGATTTCAATCATTCATATGATACCAAATTAATTAATATGAAACCTAGTTTTTGGGACATTGTGGTTCTAGGATTCACGAAATTGTGGTATTGTGATTTCTATTATGCAATCAATGATTATTTTTGGATCATTGTTTTTTTAGATCACACTAGTGATTTGGATCCTAGTGAAACCTAAGCTTTAACCACAACACTTTTCTGGATATCACGATACAATTCTGGTTTTAATGCCTTGGATCTACTTTTCCTGTTGTGGCTTTCAATGTGCTATTGATGTTATCTTCATCTTTCCTTAACTGCTGCCTAAGGATGCCAATACCTTATCTCTAACCTATTTAATAAACAAGTTGTATACGGGTTGATATGTTAGCTTGTTTAATTAATTAGGAAGAATTCGGTTTGACATGTTTAATCCGTTTAGTTAAATATAATATGATGACATGTAAGCCATTTAAATAAAAAAATAAAATATTTTATTAGATCAACCTGCCAACCAATTTATGACATGTTAATTCTTTAGTTACAACTCTGACAACCGGTTCATGACATGATTAAAGCTTGTCATAAATTGGTTTACATGATTTATGATTACATGAGTATCAACCTATCATGCTTGTGATCCTCCTACTGCCCCCAACCACTCAACCTGCATATACCATCTTTCAGTCTCCACTCATTGTCATATTTGTATCATATCATTCTTCATTCTCTTGTCACTAGACCACGAACATGGTTTTCAATCTTCTATTTTAGAGCATTTTTTAAGGACATGTCAAGCCTAGTTAAGGGTAGAGGCCATGTGTTGGTCCGAATGGTATGTTTCAAGCGAGATATTTGAAACAATGGCATCGCTTGTACCACTTTTGCAACGATTGTATTGATTGTTGTAATTACCGCAAAACTTGAAACCTTTTTTTACCATGTCATGACATATTGGTCCAGGTTTGGGAGTTACAAATGATCAGATCCTCCGAAACATCCACCCAAGCTTTAGCCGATGCTTATTCCTCCTCGAAAGACCACTTTTGCAGTTGGGACGCGTCTGCTTAAAACTTTTATTGTTTTGTGATAGTCTGGTCTGCGTCTCTAATATTGTGATTGAGGTTTAAACAAACGAATTGAAATTTATACTATATCTTGTAGTCTCAACTCTCAACTCCCACAAGAGGATGTATAAGAGCAAGGAGCAGAGGGAAGGCTAACCAAGGGAAGATATGTCACGGTGGATCTTGCTATTTATTTAAAAATTCTGTAAAATTAACCATAAGTTATGAAAGTTATGTTTCGCTATGATTATATCAGAATCATTTTATTTTACAGAAATGAATTGTTTCTTTTAAATTGTTGCATCAAAAAAAGTCAAAAATCCAATCAATGTGAGCTTGGATTGTGAGCTTTTAAATCCAATTAAAAGGATTTGATGAAAAACCTAAGAAGTTATCATAATCATTCCATGGGAATTAGTGGAATCTAACTTGTGTATCGTTTATTATTGATTATTGACGTGTCAAAACGTTATAATAAGTTATAAACTTGTATCTAAATTTATTTCAAACTTCTATTAATCAGGTAATAAGGTAATATAAGTAATAAAAAAGTCAGCGACTAAGTGAGACTATTTAATTAGGTGTAACATGTAAAGGGCTTTTGAGGTTTGAAAAACGAATCAAGGGTTCGGTAAGCAAAATTCAATATTATTAAACTCAATTACTGTTTATTATTAGTTCCCGATGGAAAAAATATGGATCACGAAGGTTCGGTAAGCAAATACAATGATGTTTAAAGAAAAATGAACACATCCTTGATAGTAAATACGTTAAACAAATTAAAAGTACGCAGGATAAGATACGACATGAGTAGTCCGAATCATACACCCTTTTTAGTGGCACCATTATAACTTGCTTTCTTGAATTATTTCATAAGTAAAACCTCTACACGCCTGGTTCAAACCAGGTTCACTAAATCTATGAATGAGGGTTAACTCAGGTTCGGCTCCCAGGTTCACTAAATCTGGCTGTTGGTCTGTAGCCGCATGCCTTAGTCAAAAGAGGGGCACCCTTTTTAATTCATGAGAAAACAAATTTACTATAAAGCCTAAAATCTTATGATTCTTTGAAACTTCACTGGCCATATAAATTTTGCCAACTTCCTCACATGCAGTTTTCCCAATTTCTTATGCCAAACACTTCTCTATATATTATATGTTTGGGTAGGATGTTAGAAGCGCTAAAAGGTTAAATACCTTTGCTGCTGGCTCATTGTAGGCACAGGAGATAATGCTAACCAAGCAGTGACAGAAATTGAAGGGGTAACGATCTTTAGAGACAAGTCTAAATTGGTGTCGTAATGGTGCTTGTGTTTCTTCAGTAACAAGACATATAGTAAAACACTAACATCATTATATGTTTTCCTTTTTCATAAGCGGGGATCTCTCTGAGAGCAACTTTTTTATCCTATGTGATAGAGGTAAGGCTTGAACTCATATCAATTCCCCCATCGAACCCTACTGTCGAGTGGGATTTTTGTTGGGTTGGTCGTTGTTGTATTTTGTTTCTGTTGTCGAACTTTACTTTATTTGAGATCAAATTTGAGAAACTTAAATACATATACAGTTGCATACATTACGAAGATACATACTAGGACTATCATCTTTTGGGATTGCAGCTGGTTCGCTGAAGTTATTTCCTTTAAGGTCAGTTGATTGGTTTCCTAATTCTATATTCTCAGTTGATTCTTAAAAACTCTCTTAGAAAGCATTCAAGCTCAAAGATCATTCCTTATCATGAACTTCATAAGTTATGTTTGTAATTTAGCTAAAGCCCTCGCAGTGCCCCTCATATAGTATTTAAGGGGTGGTTACTTAGGAAACATAACATTTGTCTATCTCAGATAGTGAACTTAATTCCCCTAAAATCACTGAACACTTGTCATCTAATTAAAACCGCTCACATAACAAGTTTATGAACAATCATCCACAAATTTCTTAAACAAAGTCAAACTCAAAAGCAGCCTTTCACAAAAAAGAGGATCACAAAAATGATCATTTCAGCAGTTAATAATCCACCAACAATCACAAGAGAGAAAATATGCAGGTGTATATACAAGAACTACTTACTACTCTAACTTCCATCTTTTGAAAGATAAGAAAAGGGGGAACTTACTCACAAAACTGCGGTTCATTTTCCCTTGTTGCTAAGTTGCATTGCAGCAATTACATCTCAAAATCCCAAATACTCTCCGCAGTTATCTTTGGTATCTTCTTCTCCTCAGCCAAATTGACTGATGCAGAAACCTGGATGACATAAAGAATCAATTGTCAAGAAACTGTTTCACAATGAAATTCAGAACATTGCAGGCCCAAATCAAGTATTATAACCTGAAGTTATAACATACTGATATAAGAAATTATCAAAATTAGAGGTGAAATAACTGTTGTGAATTACAAATTAACACATAATTCACCTTGAAGCTTCCACTAGCAAACGATTTGGTTGTATAATCTAACCCCAAAACCCTAGTAGCCGACTGATAAGAACCCCTAACCACAGAACCATCACCAAGCCTCCTCGAAACAGCTAAATCCCATGAATTATCCCCAAAATCATACTGCGGCTCAACCGACGTCATACCTCCATGTAGATAACTATACTTCACCTTACACTCCCACGGCTCAAATCCAAAATTCACCGAAACCTTATTATTAGAATCCAACAACAGAGTACCATCCAACGCTGTTCTGTTCTCAACAACCGAATGCGTGTACGTAAAGCTCAAAGGCCTTCCATTAACCCTCAAACTATTCATAAACGCGAATCGCACATCCTAATTGTAATTCAACAGCAAAATCAAAATATCAGGTAATTAACAACAATAATTATAGTTGAAATTCGATTAAATTTGATAGTTTGAACCTTTTTGGGGACGTTGTAGTCGACGTTGAAGAAGCCAGGGTTTTCTAGGGATAGAGTGAGGCCGTTTAAAGAGGGAGTGTTGATGAAGGCGTCGCCGGTGACGGAAGCTCGTAAGTTGACGCCGCCGGCGTTGACTACGACGGAGCCGGTGGTGTCGGAGTTGTTGGTGTCGTAGCTTCCTTTGAATGAAGCCTTCATCATTTTTTGTGTAGAAGATGGTGGAGATTTTACCAGGGTTTATCACGACGATGATGAAATATGATGAATTTAGTGGTTTTCAAATTTCGATGACTTTTGGGGGTCTTTTGGAGTTTTGGGCCTGTGAGAGATACACAAACCGGGTAATGGGTTGTACCTGGACCTGGGTAGGCGGGTATAGGCCCAACGGGTTCAATTGGACCCAGGTACACTCAAAAACCAGATAGGAACCGAACCCGGGCAGTTACAGGTGGGCATTTCGGGTTTTGGGCACAACCTGAAACCGGGTACCGCCCAATCGGGTTTTTTTGAACTCGGGTTTAACCATTTAAGTGGAGCTGGGTATGAACCCAGGTCGGGTACAACAATATTAAATAACCAGAAACCCGAGTTCTTTTTGTGCGTTTGACAATTCGAACATTGATAGCTACTATAATAATATTAAATAAATATAAAATTCATCATATATTTTAAATGATGGTGTACATTTCAAATTTATTCAAGACTTAAGCTTTTATGGATTGAATGATTGAGCAAAATACGAAAATAACGTCAAAAGTTTACAAGTATTATTGCCTTGCGTAAAAGAGTGTTGTTACATGGGAGCCTGGGCATTTTATTTATTATTACTGTACGTAATCGATAGGACAATTATTGTTTCTTTACTTTCTTGCTTTTGATCAGATTTCGATGTGGTTTTCTGAATCGAAGGCTTTGTAAATACAAGGTACTACAAATGACACTTGCATGGGGTTCACTGACCACACGTCCACACTCTATAATTCGTCAAAATTGCTATTCTAAAAACTAAATAATTTATACATGAACTTGAGAGTAAACGAGAGTATTTTTGTATTTTTTGCGTATGTTTTTATGTTTTGGACTTGCATACTCAATCATATCAACCCACACCTATTTATACAAAGTTATAATTTTAAAAAAAACAAAAAAAAATGGTTTTAGTGGCTATATAGCTGTTAAAAACGGTTAGTTTTTGAAAAAATGGTGACAAAACGGTAACAACCAGGTTGTACCCGGGTATAATCGAGTATAGTCCGGGTCGGGTACACTAAGAAATTTCAAAAAAGTACCCGGTTCCAACCCTACAGGTTTATTCATATCCAAACCAGGTACACTTACCATCGGGTACTACCCATACCCGGGTCCTGGTCGGGTCCGTACCCGAGTATTTTGCCCACCTCTATCCAACCGGGGAGAGACGACCCTATCTAGTTTAATTGGTTAGGGTAGGAATCAGACCCGCCTGACACTCATTTGTTTGGGCATAATCACTTCAAGGTGGCCTAGGATAGACTGGATTTTGTAATCGATACACAGATTTGGTCGAGGAAACGATGTGGCTAGTGTACGACATACAGGATTCTATATCAGGGTTCAAGCGTAAAGCAATGTTGAACAGAAGTGGTATTTTGAACCTCACGCCTTGCCTTTATATGACTTTGTTATTCGCATTGTCTCCAATGAATTTCTAGGGCCAGGGTGACGTAAGTTGGATGATGAGTCTAGTAAATGATAACACTTTTATCTTTTTGGGTTTTCATTTGCAAAATAGTTTATTATAATGTATTCTAACCTACTTCATTTATTTGAGTAGCTCGTAAAACTCTTTGACTTGCAAAGAACCAAAATTCTACCCCTGTGCTTATTTTTGTTAACATTTTCCTACGTTGTGACGTGTTTATTTTGTCAACTCTACTACGTGAATTTTTGGCACTTTCGATCGGTTTGTGACGGTTTCAATTTTTTTTATAAAGTTTCAAATGTTATCAACGACGTCCATGTATCGTTTTCCTTATTTAAAGTTACGTATGCTATTAATACCCCTTCAAACATTGGTTGGCGGTGATGTTTCGGCGTTAGTGTTTCACGATTTTACGCCCCTAACTTAACGTGTGTTTCACATTTTTTTTATATTTACACATGTTATCAACGTCCCCTTCAACGCGTGTGTCCGATGTAACATTTCAACATAAATTTTTCATTGTTTACTCCTCTACTGCAACACGGGAGTCTTGTTACTAGTATACTCTTAGTTATTAATAAGAATAACTAAATCAAAATTGAGAAACATGATTACAGTTACAAAATATAATAACATTCACAATAAAATTTAACCCTTAGGCTTAGATTATGATAAAGTGTTAGACTAAAAGTTCAAAGAAAGTCAAATTGACTAAAAGTGCTACTTTAACAACCGATTACTTGCATAAGTCTTGCAAGGCTCAAGTTTGTTTGCAGTAAAAATTGAAAGGGCTAGACAGGAAAGATATCCAAAAATAAAAAGTAAATCAGTGATTAAAGATTTGTCAACATGATTACATGAATAGGTGATTTAGGTTGTGAAACTGGTGAACCTCCAAATTATCTTTCATATTTAGAGTTCTAACTAGATTACAAATTTATTAACCCGATTCTATATTAAAGAGTGACCATGTCTTCTTAGGACTATTCTGGAGGCAACTTCAGTTTGAAAAATACAGTCAGATGTTTGGGGCAGTATAAGCAATCAAAGAGTAGTAACACATATCACGGGATGAAACTTTGCGCATAATTCTATTACTATTAATGGGTGGCTTCGCGATTTCTTATGGGCACAAGCATCCCAGGTAATTCAGTCTTATGGTTCTTCATTATCAGCGTATGGCCTTTTTTTCCTAGGTGCTCATTTTGCCTAAAAATAAGTAATCTTTCTCGATAAAGTCGGTTGATTATGGTAAAATTATATCCCTTCGAAACCGTACAGGTGCCTTTTGACGCATATGGCTCAAAAAAATCATTTCAATACTTTTTCTTTTTTCATAGCGAGTTCCCTATAACTTATAATAAAAGGAATTTATTTTATATTTCACTAAATACAAGTTTGTCTTCCTTTCCAACAACCACAATACGCACCACTTCTGATTGAAAAACAAATTTTAGTCATTTATGCAGCTGTCAATGGATTCTGTGATCAAATACCACTAGATAGAATTTTTCAATATGATAGAGTCATTTTAAAGAGTATAAAAACATAATTACTACAATGCTTTTAGAAAAATGTGGCTTAACTAACGAAAAAAAATGTAACCAGATACTGTAAGGCCCCGTTCCCGGGAACCCCACAGTTGGTCATTCATAGCATCATTCGTTATTGAAAACACCTTATGTCACATCATTATAGGAAAACCATCGCAGCGGAATAACTTAACCAAAAACCATTTCTTGCATTAATGATTACTTTTGCCAAATAATACATTGTTGTTAAGTGTTACAAAAGAATATTTAGTTATATTACAAGACAAAAATATCATAATTGCATAAATGGATGCCAGTCTCAATCCACCAAGTAGCTTCAGCCCCGTGCCATCCTCAGCAACGTCCTTACCTGCCAACTGATATGCATATAAAAAGTCAACGTTGCTGAGTGAGTCCTAGTTTAATAAAATAGAAAATACATTTTTGTAAACTTCATTTGGTGATCATTCATCAATATACATAATCAATCATTAAGTGATTTATTATCTTTCTTTATTTAACTTTCTCTTTCATTAACTAGGATTGCACAAAGCAAGAGCCTACATTGTTGATTGGCAACAGATGCCGAACCCCTGTCGGCAAACGTTTATCATGGTAGCTAACCCATCGACAGTTGATCCACACTACTAGGCACGAAGCCTGCTCATGAACTAGGATCCCATTCATTTTTTGGTCAATCCCGAGGATTAGACCCCTGATGTACATCCTCATGGGCTGATACAGTCGTACATCAGTTGAGCAAACGACCTCCTGGTCGTGAACCTCCATTCATTTGCTTGCAAGGTTTTTCATTCATCATAAGGGCCCGGGGGTAACATTCATTAAGTTTCACTGTTCTTCTTTTATTCCTTTGTGTCCACTTGTTATGGATAATACTTATTAAGATGCTCATTACTTAATCACATAACATAAAAATATAATTGACATAGTAAAAGCAGCACATAAAAAAGAACCAAGCAGAATAATCCTTAAACAAGCATAATCTTCCCTCATACAGAAGTTCTCCACACTTAAATTCTATTCCCCAAAATTTCAAAAAATCCCAAGTCTTAGACAAATGCAGATGAACACAACAAATGCGGATGAACAAATGCGGATGAACACATACGGATGAACATTCTCAGGAACTATTCCAAGTGTCAGGAAGTGCGCATGAACCGAATGCGGATGGCTAATGCAAATACGCATGGACACTGTAGCAAATGCGCATGGTCAAAACAAATGCGGATGAACACTTTGGTTGTACTAAAGGCAAATGCAGATGGACACAGCAAATACGCATGAACAAACACTTATGCGAATATTCAAGTCTAAATGCGGATGAACTAAACCAACCTGCAGTTGCCACCTATGCTATATTCAGTTCTAAATCCTCATTCTTATACATTCTCAGCACCGATCTAGCATGCTAAACTCTTAGAACAAGCATACAACCACCCAAATCGATCAAGCATTCGAAACACACACTCACACACACAACAGGTGTAAAGCACACAGATCAATTTATATTTTCGGTTGTAAAGCAGTAGGTAATATGCATTTCAGCCCCAAACAAGTTAAAAACAAGTAAAACCGGATATCTAGAACTCACCTCTAACAGCTTTCGAGTAAAATTCCACCAACCCGAGAGCTCTTGGAGTTCTAGCACCTAAACACACAAGGACAAGCAACCAGACACAAAGAAACACATAAAAATTGGTCCAGCAGCTTGAGCACAACTGAAAACCGAATAGAAATACAAGAAAACCTCACCTTCTTGAAGAATTTAAGCTTTCTTACTCTAAAAATCCGGTTGAAGCTTCTTCCTCTGTTTCAAGCCGAAAGCAGGTGTGAGAAATGAGGGTGTGGGCGGCCATACGTGCTTTTGAACCCATAATAGACAAGTTTGCCACTTGCACAACTTTAATCCCTTGACTTGAAGCATTTCACCTTTCTTTTTTTTTCTTTTGCTGAAATTTTCCAGGCGTTACAGATACACGCTTAAAGGATTGCGCTTTGCCTTACACAATATAAAAGAAAATCAAAAATCAAATAGAATCAAAATAGAAAGATGAAGGAACAAAGTTGAGCCAGGGGAAACGACGCTCGAAGCAAAAGGAAAGAAAAACACACTATTTTGGTCAGTGGCATCAGCTGTTGAAGAAGTTGACGGCTGGATTCAAGTAAAAAAATAGGATAACCTGAGAAGAAGAGGTCTCCTTTCTATATGAAAGACAAAGATCTGGCTTTGAAGCCTCCTTGAGTCCGGCTTAGCTTCAGGTACGAGTCAAGAACAGAAGAAGGGGATCGTCAAAATCAAGAATCAAGCTAGAAGCTGTTGTATAGATGACTTCATGTTATGAAATAACACAGAAAAAAGTAATTATAGGAATAGCCCGCCCAGTAGAGCCTTTCTTATAACATGTGAGTCAAGTTTTATTTTAATTATCTAGCATAGACCTGATTTGAGTATCACTAATTTATTGCTTTACCTAAAAGAGTGGTGAGTTCTTCACTCTCGGTATTAAAGCTAGTTATGTATCATTTGGGAATTGGGATGTATTCTGATCCATTTTCTTTGCAAATAAAAATACATCTTATTGAAAGGATTATGAGAATAATCAATTTTTAGATAATGCTTATTCGATATATTTGTAATTTTATAAAAAAAAACGTAAAAGATTTTTAACGTATGGAAACGGCAGAGAGTAAGTATTACTAATAGGTAAACAATAAAGATTAAAGAACATGTGATATGAGATTATTAGTTAACGTAGCTTACTTAATACAATGAAATACATAAAAACAAACTTGTGTATCTACTTTTTATCCAATATTACAACCTTACAAACTTTTTTACCTCTTTCTGTTTATACACATTTTATCAAAAATTTGTATTTTCCGTATCTACCTGTCAGTTTGTAATATTATCCACAAACATAAACTATATACGTGAATTTTCACGTATTTCATTGCTACATAGTATAATTTGATCTATAACTAATCCCAAAATATGTGCATTTTTATGATGTTCTCCTTCATGTTCATTTTCTCTGAACTATCATGGATGAATGCCAATTATATTACAGCTACAATTTGTTTGTAAACAAGTTCCTTTGATTCATTAAGATGATCACATAATCAACAACTTTGGAGCAAAAAAATATTTGAAATTGGTTCCTAAATAAATAAATACAAAGTGCTGGTGTAAAAAAACATATGAAACTGTGGTATGATATAATCTTCTCCACGCTAACTTTAACTAACTACAAAAGATATGAGCAATTCAATGAGTAAATTCAACCTGTATAAAAAGAATGGCGATATTCATCTTGAATATTTCGGTTGTCTTCAAGTTATAGCCTACTTCAATGGAACTGCAGCTTCGTCCTGCTGTGCACGCCTTACACTTAATTCTCGTAAATTCTGTTGCAAGCATTAAAACAACAAATCAAATCAAGATATCCAAATCCACAATAATGTGTTATTTGGAAAATAAGCAAAATCATGGCTTGGTCTATAAATTTTCTTTATAAATATCAAGATGTTGCATAGGATTAGGAAATTAAAATTCATTACCAGATGTTAGAAATGATTTTATTCGATCCAATCATTTGGTGGTTATATAACGTTTTTAATGGATAACATCCAATCATGAGCATTTTTCTAGAAAAAGAAAAAAACAAATACATCCAAACCTACTCCTAACTCTACACCACGGCTAATTTACATAAAGTCGCCATAGGCGGGGATCAATGACCTCAATAAAACAAAATAAAATAAAATAAATCATGAGCATCTGTTAAATAGGTTGGACAACTCAGGAGGAAAGTTGCCAAAGTGCAATCCCAGTACATAAAATCTACTCAATCAATTTACCAAAGTGTAAATAAAGCACATAAAATCTCTTGAATCAATTTATTCAAAACATTAGATTCTTAATGGAATAATTATCTTCATCAAAATTTACACACTGACTATTTATAACAGTTCTTGTACACTTGGTACGTTTTAGTCGGAATTTATTTTGACCAATCACCCAACCCACCAAGTGTGACAAATGTAGCATCATCACATAAAATGATTCCTCAGTCCTCACTATCTTGAACAAGTGATGAGTGAACCTACCATCAGTTAGTTCAAATTTTGGCCACAGGTTTGCAGCCTTAAGCCATTGAAAAGCTTGACCTTTGGCACAATTTAATACTAGATCTTGAGATTGACTCATGTATTTGATCCATATTTTATACAACAAATAGTTTGAAAGGTGTTTGCTTCAAACAAAACCGCATTGCTTTATGTTGACAAGCCATGCCTAGCAATTAAAACAACTAACAAGTAACAAATTTAGCATTTTCGAACTTTCCCAACAAACGTGATTGTCAATATGGAGTTCAATAATTAGTAACCTTTATTGTCATTAAATGCTTGATCACCATTTTTTTATTTTCAACCTACGCCTAATTCAACTTGCATACTCTGGAGTTCAATACGGATGACTAGAGTAGTATCCCAAATCATATGAATACTAAGCTCTTATATGCATAAATGCCACTGATTTGAAAATAGTGTGTGTGTATAACATGATGATTACTATCAACAATGTAGATACTACCAATAATGCAACAAGTTGAAAATAGTTCAAAAGTAATTATGTTAATTATAGTTTGTTTACTTCAAGTGTAACAATCACGTTATAATGCAAAAGCAACCGAAGAATCGAGGGCTTTAGATACAGTACTCACCGTTGAATGAAAGCGAGGAGGATGAAGATCAACAGAGTGAAACGACATCTTCGCGATCTCCGATATCGCAGCATCTCGCACTTCAGGTGCATCGCTCGTCAAATCTTCATAAGCAGCGACAAACGCCTCCTGCCAGAACCGAGGCAGTTTGATCCTCCGGCTATTGGTGTACACATCCCACATATGCTTCACCACCTTCTCTCGTTCCTCAATCTCCTAATCAAAGCCACAAATCAGATCAATCAATCAAAACAAACACACAAACGCACAGAGAGGGAAAAGCACGAACAAGGACGTCGAAATCGTCATAGATAGGAGATCCACCGGCGAATTCATCGGATAACTGGTTGAGATTACCGACGGAGAGGTGGAGGGTGACTGTACCGGTGAAAATCGACCAGAATGCAAGGAGAACAATGGCGGAGAGGATCCAGAACTTGTACCGACCTCTTCTGAATATGCTGGAATCTAGGGTTTCCTTCTTGTTAGCAATCAACACCGATGATGAATGTGTTGGTGTAGGTGTTGTTATCGGTAGGGGATCCTCATCCCTCATTGTTGCTCCAATTTGAACAAACGAAATTGGCAAGTGAGATCGAATTTGCTTGATTCAATCAGTGTTCATCATGAGCCTGTGATGAAACACACAATGCTCAGAAGATGATGAAGGTGCATGCACAGTGGTTATGGGCTATGGGATCGATCCTTCATCGTTGTCAATGGATTTTGTTGCAGAAGTTAAAAGTGTTTTCAGATTGTGAAATTTCAAGATTTGGGGGTAATGTATCACGGCACTGTTCGTTACTTCGTTAGGGCTCGCAAAAAGCGGTTGTACCCATGGGTGGCCCAGATGAATATTTGCTTTTAAAGCCCAAAAGTATGTCAATAACTTAATATCATAAAAATAAATAAATAAATAAAATAAGTTGATAAGTGCTATATCAATTGGTTTCGAAAGAAACAGATTTACTAACTTTCAATAATCCAATGTTAACGTCATAGGTTTGGGTATCACTTGATGCAATATGTTTCAGACAGATCAGGCTTCGGCTTCCCTTACATGTTGGGCGGACAAGATCACAAACTTTGTCACAGAGCGTGGGTGACTTTTCGTTAGTGATTTTACCTGGATGACCGGCTTGTAGTATTAGTTAGTCGTTCAAAATTATATATATATAATAAAATTAACTAACCTATTTTCACTTCTCACTCAAAGTCACGTAAAATCCATACACATGTACATAACTATATAAAAAGTTCTTTAAACTTAATTTTCTTATACTAAATAATCTTTTCAAATCAATGGATTATAAAAACACAAAGTAAAAAATGATTATCTCATGGGAGTCCATTAATTATCAAAAGATGATAATATCACTTTCAAAGTCATTAAGAATTGAGGTGTGAACTATACCATCTATTCAAAAGTCATAAACTTTAAAATCCTAAAACCATAAAATCCATTTAAAATTTTCAAAAGTTTAAAACAAAAGAAAAGTACTTATAAAATATAATAAAATTCAAAAGTCATTATTCATTCTAATTTTTAAAAGCAAAGTATTAACTTTAACTTTTTTACATTTACTTTGATAAAATGATTCTATATACGCATTGTCGTAGACTCGTAGTGGATTCCAAAAAAGTTTTGAGCTTTCGGTTGGAAGGATGCAATGAATAGACTTCCTACAAAAGACAACCTGATAAAAGAAGCACCTTGAAAAATTTATTGTTTGTGTTGGCTGCTTAGAGCATGATGAAACTGCATACCACTTGTTTGTAGGGTGCTTCTTTGCAAAGCATCTTTGGGAGGAGGTTTGGAAGTGGTGTGGCATCACGACAACAAAAGGAGAAAGAGCCTTTTAGCTACTACAATTTTTGGATTCATTGAAAGTGGCTAAGCGAAGAGAAAGCTAAAAATAAAAAGCAGACAGGAACAATTTTATCTGGCCATGCCCGAAGTCGTTACCTTAACCACAAGGATAATGTGAAAGGACTCAATTCCTTCTTTCTTCCCCACTCTAATCCTCGATCAAACTTGCGTTCCCCAGGCGCAATGAAATGGGCTAGAGATGCGCGAAGCAACCGGTTTGCACGTGGGACGAGTTTCTGCCTCATACAGCTCGGGCAAGACAGCCAATTAGAAATGTCACAAAATCCCCCGCGCTTCGGGGATGACTAAAATTTGTTTTTCAATCGGAAGTGGTGCGTAGCAGGGCGAAAGGCAAGGTCACATCCTTCCTATGGCCAAGGTAAGCCCCATCGGTAGGCCTAATTTGGCCCTCACTTCCTCACTCAACTCACTCAGACGCTCGCCTCACGTCACTTTGCTCTGCAAGAAGATAAATGGGGCCGAGGGCCTTATTATCTTATACAGCAAGCTTGGGTTTTCTTGCTACAGACGAGAGCTATTTTTTTCGGGTAAGAACATGCAAGCAGAAGCTCGCCTTCGTTCCTCGGATTGGGAAAAGAGATCGGGATTGGGGTTTTCCTGGTTGATGCAACGAAAAAGAAATAGAAAAGATCGATCGGCTGGTAACTGACTAGTCGGGGTAGGTTCGAATCCTACTTGAAAAGCGTCCCTGAACTTTTTTGATGAGCTATGGAGTATAATCGTATATGGAAGGCGCGTAACATCAAGATCTTTGATAATAAAAACTTTCAAGTAAAACAAACAAGAAATTCAAATGAAACTCGTATCTTTGGATTAAAAACAGGATGAGAATAGATTGTCTAGGTTGGTCTTTAAGGTGTAATAATGTATTAGAAAACCTAAAGGGTGTGTAGGTGAATGCATTTGCTTTCTCTATCATCTTGTTAAATTAAAAAACCTAAAGATGTAGTGTGAAGTTTTTAAAACTTGGTTTTGAAACGTATATTAGTTTTACACATTTCATTATAATGAACCAAAATTTTGTATGTTTGATATTTTGGTTTTATCACCATTCAAACACCTTAAAATTAATAAAAAGAGAAGCTTTAATAAAAACTAAAATGTAAAAATAATAGACGGGATGAAAAAACGTAAAAGTTTTAAAGTGATTTAGTTTTACACATTTCATAATTACGAACATAATTTTTATATGTTTGTTATATTGGTTTTATCACCATTCATAACATCTTAAAATTAATAAAAAGATAAGTTTCAAGAAAAACTGAAATGTAAGCATAATAGACGGGATGAAAAAGCGTAGAAGTTTTAAAGTGATTTAATTTTACACGTTTCATAATTATGAACCTATATTTTATATATTTGTTATATTGGTTTTATCACCATTCGTAACATCTTAAAATTAATAATAAAGAAGTTTAAATAAAACTGAAATGTAAGAATAATAGACGGGACGAAAAAGCGTAGAAGTTTTAAAGTGGTTTCGTTTTACATGTTTCATAAGTTTGAGCCTAAATTTTATATGTTTGTTACATTGGTTTTATCACCATTTGTTAGGTCTAGAACTCATATATGTATAGGTTTAGATGATAGATCAACTCTTATAATCATATTGTGTAATTATTATTTTTATAATATAATGTTCTGGATTGACTTATAAGATAAACTATATTATATGTGTGTTGATTTATGTATGATTGCAGGAAACATTAGACTTGGTCAATTTGGAAAATTGACTAAGTGTTAGAACAAACTGCGGATGAATAAGTGTTTCTCCGTAGATGTTTTCAGGAGCATAACTGATGTGCTTCCGTAGATCTTCTATGGAAGAACATCAGTTGAACAAGGCTAAAGAACAAGTGAAGCTACTGAAGGAGAGATTGCCACTGAAGAACTAGTACAAGAACTCCTGCGGAAGCACAATCACAAAAGAACAAGCTCCGAAGACTAAAGTGTTGCTGCGGAAGACTAAGTTCCTGCGGAAGAATAAATTCCTACGGAAGACTATTTAACACTTCAAGTTGTCAACAGAAAGTAAACAAGTCAACGTGGCAGAGCAACATCATTAATGGTGATGGAAGACATTTATTTCAAGCAAATATTTCACGTCATATCAACATCAGTTTTCAAATTTAATTCACTGTAAATCGCGAACTCCTATGCCGATAAATAAGGCAAGGATACGCATAGCTATAGGAAGTTAGCTTAAGTATAGCAACTAGATAGCAAAAGATCAGCAATTAATTAGGAACAGAATAGGAACATGATCTCTATATATTGATAGAAACGAGATCATTAGTAAAAGGACGAAAAACACAGAACAACAATAGCAACTTATCAATAGCAACAGAGCATTACAATCGATTGATTGTGATTGTTGAACAATTCTTGGTTTGTGCGTTGTTATATTTATGATTGTTCTATTCACTGTTGATCAATTTGATATTAATCATCCATTAAACATCAAGTGTTGATAATTCCGCAATCAGCACTTGTTCAAATCAATCTGAGAATTCCTGTTTCGATCATTGGATTCACAAGTGGTATCAGAGCCTGGTGCTCATTGATCTAGATCAATTGATCTATCTATTTGATTTGTTTAATTGGGTTTATTCAAACACAATTGTTGCTTTTTGATATTTAACAAAATTAATTAACATGAGCAATTCAGTGATTGGTGCGTATCAACCTCCGAAGTTGGAAAACAAATCTGATTTCAAAACTTGGAAAATCAGGTTCAGGAATCATGTTAATTATATAGATTCTGATCTATGGGTTTCGATTACAGAAGGTCCATATATTCCTCCTGCCTTAGGACCGGATTATAAAGACAATAATCAACCCATAAGTCTGAAAAATCTGTCACCTGATGACGCAAAGAAAGTCAAAATCGATATCAAAGCCTATAGTATGCTTACTATGGGTTTGCCTGAAGATCTATTGATCAGGTGTGAATCATATAAAACAACACACTCGTTATGGAAAATCCTGCACACTCTGTGTGAAGGAAGTGATGAGATTAGAAGCATAAAGAAGGATACACTTCGCTCACAGTATGAAACTTTTCAACATATTACGGGTGAGTCAGTCCCTCAACAACTCCACAGATTTATGTAACTGGTTACAGAGATGAATATCTTTGAACTGAAGTACAGCAACGAGGAGTTAAATAAAAAGATGCTTCATGCACTACCAGAAAGTTGGACACAGACTGTGTCTATGTTCAAAAACACACTGGATTTGAAGTCGATAGGACTAGACACTCTGGTTGAAAAGGTAGAAGCTTTGGAGTTAGACGAGAAGACAAGAAACAAGACCATTAAAGCACCTATAGAACCGTACCAATTCAAGGAATTAAAGGGTATTGGAAGTGCGTTCATCTCCAATGAAGATGAAGACAACTCATGTGTTGAGAGTGACAATGAAGAGGTAACAAGCTTTTATGCTGCCAAGTCTTCCAAATTAAGCTCTCAAAACAATCAAAACAAAAAGTCAAAAGGAAATGCTGATGACTCCAAGATCAAAAAGAGCAGCGATCAAACAAAACCAATCATTGTGGTTCTAGAATCTGAAGAACAAAAGACAGCTTTTGCAGCATTCAGTTCAAGCTTCCAGGCTTACTTGGGTAGCACTTTGACTCCTGCCCACTTCTGTCAACAGGACCTTGAAGAACTTCATCCTGATGAAGTAGAAGAGATGGATCTGCAATGGCAGATGGCAATGATAGCTTACAGAGCTAAAATGTACATAAAAAGGAACAAGGGACTGTCAGTAGGAGGAAGATCAACTAAGATAGGTGTTGACAAATCCAAAGTGAGATGCTTCAAGTGCAATCTCTATGGGCACTTCTCAAGGGAATGCAATAGCAATCAGCAGCAAACAAATGACTCTAGACAATCAAGTCAAAGGAGTTTCACACAACCTCAGCTGACCAACTCATCCTCACCCTCAACAAACAACTCATCAGGTACCAATAATTCTAAAGAACCTGGTTGAATTATTTTGCAGGATGGTACCTGTGATTGGAGCATGTATGAAAAGGATGTAATGGAAGAAAATCAAGCACTGATGGCCAACATGGAAAACAAGATTCCACCAATGGCCAGAGAGGTAAGAGAAAGGTTATGTTCTTCCACCTGTGTTGATGAAGTTGAAAGATATAAAACTCATGCTCAACAATTGGCTGATAAAGTAAAAGAAACTTTGCTTTTAAATGAATCACATGTAAGAGAACACAAACTTTATCAAGTAAAAATCAAATTATTACAAAAAGATTTAGATAAACTTATGTCTGAAAATTACAATCTGAAAGCACAAGTTGAGCATTTGACTATTTCATAAAGTCTATGTCAGATCATGCATCTACTAAAGTGAAACTTCAGAAATTCCAATTGTTATCACAACAGTATGAGAAACTGTTAAACTCTCATATTGAGTCAAAGAATAAATCTGGATTGGGATTTCATGCTGTTGTACCACCGGTAAATGACAACTACACCACCCTACCTGAGTCCATGACTAACAGTTTATCAAATCATTTCGTGTCTAGCACAAAAACTGAGTCAAAAGATGAAAATAATGAAGTGGTAAATAATGACTCTGAGTCAAGTGAAACTGATTAATCTCAATCAGAACTTTCAAAACAAAATGAATCAGAATTTGATTATGATAACTGTGATGATCTCAATGAGGGTGATAAGCCTAAAATTACTAGTTTGGGTAAGGGAAAAACTGTGATGAAAGAACATCTAATTCCTAAAGTGTTGGATGAAATAAAACCTCCTTATCCACCAAAACAAAGAAATTTGTTGAAGACCATTTACACAAGAATTGGTGAACTGAATGAAGGCATTCATGTACTCAACCAACACAACAGCAATTCAGCAAAAAGAACCAAAGAAGAAAAACTCACCTCCGCAGATCACCTGCAGAAGAAGAATTTAGATAAATCCGTAGAAAAGTATAAGAAACATGTTCCAAAACAGTAACCCGTAGAAGGAATACGGAAGAAGAAAACATCTGCGGAAGCATCCAATGAACAAAGAATTAAGAGACAACAAAAACTGGATGCTCATAAACAAGAACCCTTTGACATCATGTCAGGTAAGGGTAAAGAATCATCAGCTGAAAAATTGAAAAGGAATTAAAAAAGCAAAAGAAGGAAATGATCAAGAAAAAGACAAAGGGAAAAGCTGATTCTGACAGTGAAGCTGAAGAGAAGTATTGTAAATGGTGTGATATGCACAACCATAGCACAGAAGAATGCTACTTCAGCAGCTATTGCTCAATATGCAATATGAACAATCACATGACTTCTGATTGTTACTTTAATAAATATTGTGCAATATGCAACAAACATAATCATTCCACTCAAGAATGTTTCTTCAACAAAAAGAACAAAACAAAGGTATTCAAGAAGCAACAAACAGAAAATACTGAATCAGACTCACAATCTTCTGAGTATGATGATTCAAAGGTTTCAAAACAAAAGAAGCAGCAATAAAAGCAGAAGAATTCAAAGACAAAGAAAACATCTCTTGAGAATCAAACAAAGAAAATGAAAGAAAGACATGTTCAAATCAAGACACCTCACAAAAAGGTAGAATTGTAGTAAGATGATGACTTCTTTGATCACTTTGGAAAAGGTGACCATGTGCCTCAGTCTAAATCAAAGGATGCAGAAACATTTTTAGGGCAAGCCTCAATCTCAAGTCTAATGAAAAAGGCACTGAAAGAAGAAGTGATTGAGCAAGTCAGTATGAACCAAGATGAAAGCACCACATCATCATCATCAAAAGAATCATCCTCACCCAAAACAAAACATAATGAAACAATTGAAACTAAAAATAATTTAGTAACATCAAGGCTCATCCATGAAAAAATAACTATATTAGATAACAATGGCAAGCCCAAGACCATCAAGGCTTGGGCTCCACGTTCTAATTAATTTCATTATGTTTTGCAGGAACATTCAGGGAGGGCTGACAACAAGTGGTATGTTGACAGTGGCTGTTCCAGGCACATGACAGAAAACTATTCTCTCCTCCATGATTTCAAACATCAACATGCTTCATATGTAGCATTTGGTGGGGATAAGAAGGGAGGTAAAATCATTGGTGAAGGAATGGTAACAAATGGTGTACTCAAGTTTGAGAAAGTTAATTTTTATGAAAATTTACAATTCAATTTGTTAAGTGTCTCTCAAATTTGTGATCAAAACTATACCACATTCTTTGATAACACTGACTGTTATATTCTTAAGCCAGGTTTCAAAATCCCAGAAGACTGGATCCTTCTTAAAGCACCAAGAAAAGGCAACACTTATGTGTTGGACATGAACAACGCATCAATAACAAGCAAAGAAACATGCCTGATTTCTAAGTCATCAGAAGATGAATCTTAATTATGGCATAGAAGGATGGCTCATTACAACATGAAAAACATGAATAAATTTGTGAAAAATGACTTAGTCATTGGTGTTCCAAAGAAAGAATTTTACTGTTCTAATCACTGGTCATCATGTTCTAAAGGAAAACAACACAAAGTATCACATAAATCCAAAACAATTAATACTAACACAACACCACTGAAGTTATTGCACATCGATCTCTTTGGTCCAACCAATGTGTTAAGCATTGGAAAAAGGCAATACTGCTTGGTGATTGTTGATGATTTCACTAGATTTACTTGGGTATTTTTCTTAAAACATAAAAGTGAAACATCAGAAATTTTAATGGAGTTTATCACCAAGATAGAAAATCAACTTGATCTAAAAGTAAAAAGTTTAAGAAGTGATAATAGAACTGAATTTGTTAATTATATTTTAGACTCTTTTTACAGAGACAAAAGGATAGTTAGATAATTCAGTGCTCCAAAAACTCCACAACAGAATGGAGTTGCTGAAAGAAGAAACAAGACTCTAATTGAAGCAGCAAGAACAATGTTGGCTGATTCAAAGCTCCCAATAACATTTTGGGCTGAAGCAGTGAATACAACATGCACTGTTCAAAACAGAACCTTAATATTCAAAGAACACAACAAAACACCCTATGAATTTTTGTTTAAATAAAAACCTTTCATAGGATATCTTAGAGCTTTTGGGTGTCATATGTCTGTCTTAAACACTAAAGAACAATTAGGAAAGTTTGCTGAAAAGGCATATGATGGTTTCTTTGTTGGGTATTCATCAACATCTAAATCATACAGAGTATATATTCCACATGACAACATTGTGGAAGAAACTCCTATTATGTCTTTTGATTCATCCATGTTTACACAATCTGTAAAAGGATCATCTTGGCTGTTTGATATAGATGCATTAACAAACTCATTTAACATTGGTTACTTGAATGTGACAGGTCCTGCGGATACATCTTATCCTTATGTTCCTCCAAACATGGGTGAAATGCCATTGACAGCTGATCCACCAAGAGCAGTTCAGACACACAATCAAAGTGTTGTTGATGTTGAACATACAACTCAAACAGGCTATGATCATCTTGATGGAAATGAGAATTCAATATCAACAGAAGTACCAGTTACATCAGTGGAAGTTCCCTCTCCAACAGAAGTTCCTTCTTCAACAGAAATGCATCCTACTTCTGTAGTTATTCCAACTTCCGAAGCTGATCCACCTTCATCACCTGAGGATCCAAACACAACAGAGATCATGCCGACTACTTCTACACATGCAAATAAACCAATTACAACATCAGCAACTGATCCTTCAACTGCTGTGGAAGTTATAAACACATCTGCAGAAACATAAGTGCATGAAGATGGACATCATTCAGCTTCACAAGATCAACATACAGAGGAGTTTGACTACTTTGTTGATTCCTCATCCCAGCTGACTCTATCTCCATCAACTAATATCACCAACTTGGATTTATCTATCCAAGTTCATAATGTTCCAACAGTTAGAACTCACAACGATCATCCAATTGACAATATGATTGGTGAACTTAATAGCAGAACTACAAGAAGACAAGGGGGAGCAGCCAACATTTGTCTGTTCTCTTGTTTTCTATCACAAGTAGTTGCTCCAAACATAACTGAAGCATTAAAAGACAACAGCTGGATTGAAGAAATGCAAGAAGAGCTTTAACAATTCAGAAAGCAAAAGGTCTGGAATCTAGTTGATCTTCCTGAAGGCCAACATCCAATTGGCACTAGGTGGTTATTCAAGAACACGCTAGATGACAGAGGAATAATTGTTAGAAACAAAGCAATGCTAATTGCACAAGGCTACACACAAGAAGAAGGGATAGATTATGATGAAGTCTTTGCACCAGTTGCAAGGATTGAAGCCATCAGAGTATTTCTAGCCTATGCCGCCTACAAGAAGTTCACAGTTTACCAAATGGATGTAAAGTGTGCCTTGTTATATGGTAAAATTGATGAAGAAGTCTATGTTTCCCAACCCCCAGGCTTTGAAGACCCTGACTACCCTCACAGGGTGTACAAGCTTAACAAAAAATTGTATGGTCTTCATCAAGCACCAAGAAAATGGTATGACACATTGTCTGCATTCCTACTGAAGCATGGCTACAGAAGAGGAACCATTGATCAAACTTTGTTTCTCAAACATAAACATCAAGATCTCTTAGCTGTCCAAATATATATTGATGACATCATCTTTGGATCAACAAACAAGAGATTATGTGAAGACTTTGAAGTTTTGATGCAATTTGAGTTTCAGATGAGTTCAATAGGAGAACTAACTTTCTTCCTGGGTCTACAAGTTCATCAGAAACCAGATGGTATTTTCATCAATCAAGAGAAATATGTACTTGAAACACTAAAGAAATACAATCTTGCTAAATCTTCATCATGCAAAACACCAGCATCTACCATAGATAAGATAGTACCAGATCCTACAGGGAAGTCTGTTGACCAAAGATTATACAGATCTATGATAGGATCCTTAATGTACTTGACTGTCAGTAGACCTGACATAATGTTTGTTGTGTGTGTTTGTGCTAGGTACCAAGCAGATCCAAAGGAGTCACACTTAATGCAGTGAAGAGAATTTTCAGATATCTTAAAGGGAATCCAGCACTTGGACTTTAGTATCCCAAAGAAGGAGACTTCAAACTGTATGCGTACTCAGACAGTGACTATGGAGGTTGCAACAACAACAGAAAATCAACAACTGGAGGTTGTCAATTCCTCGGACCAAGACTTGTTTCTTGGCAGTGCAAAAAGTAGAAAAATGTTTCATTATCCACAACTGAGGCTGAGTACATAGCTGCTTCAGCTGGGTGCTCTCAAGTTTTATGGATGCAAAACCAACTACTTGATTATGGTTATAATTTTCTTCATACACCAATCCACATAGATAACTCAGCTGCTATGTTTATCACTGTTAATCCAGTGCAACATAGTAAAACTAAACATATAGAAATCAGATACCATTTTTTGAGAGACTGTTCAGAAAAGGGACTAATCAAGTTGATCAAAGTGGACATAACAAATCAGCTTGCTGATTTATTCACTAAAGCCTTTGATTCAGTTAGATTTAATTTCTTAATTGAATCATTAGGCATGATCAATTTAGATTAAGTCTTAATCAACATAATGAAAAGATAATGAAAAGCATGTTCTTCCATTATAGTTTTAATATGAACATCTACGGAAGAACAAACTTGTTCATCCGTAAATTGTTATTAAAACATATAAAAATACAAACCTATTGTCTTATTTACATATTTTATTGAATAAGCAGTTCATATAATGGGAAATGATAGTACACTATACATTTGCTTACTTTCCTCATTTATCAAACAATTCATATAGACTGATCAGATGTGATTTGATATATGAGTAGGTTCAGCTTGAGTTGAAACTAAACAAGACATGCATAACATAATGTTAAGGTGACAAACTGTGGCTACTTCCATTTTGAGGAGCAAGGAAGTAAGTCTTATCCTACTGTGATCAACTTACTCACCTAAGCACACTATGTTGTAACACTTTATAACCTCTATCTTTACACATCATGAACTCTCTGTTTTGCGTAAGCAAAGACCTGAGTTCCTGGGCACCTCTGTTTTACGTAAGTAAAGACCTGGTGTCCTGATGCTTAGTAACAAAAGATTCCAAAAGGAACAGCTCTAAAAGAATCCATGGTGAACAACTGTATATTAATTCAGAGCTTACAAATCATATCAGCATTAATAAGATTTCAAAGAAATCTTAAGATAGAGCTTATAACTTACGGAACATAGTTTTAAGTGTGAAAAGTGATAAATTGACTCATCTACGGAGGACAAACTTCAATGTGAATTGAATGTGGAGTCCCTACTTGTCCTTCTTTAAAAAAATTTAAAACATGATAAATAGCATGACAAGTTGAATATGCACTCTTGTTTGAATTTATAAGGATCAATATACTTGCAATCAACACTAGATCTGTCTTCTTTCATCAACCAATACTATCATTGGGAAGTTTCTTGTCATTGGGAAGTTTCTTAGTGTTATAGGATGATCCCATTATATGATATCAATGCTTGTAAATAATTTCTAGTTTTGTTCTTTTCTTTGCAAATTAGTTGGACAGATAATGTTTTTCATGCTATTCTTTATAAATTTTTGATAAATGCATAATTTTATGATTAATCACAAATTTAGGGGGAGTAGTAGATCAACATGAAAATCTGAGTATCAAATGTGTTACATTTTTAAATGAAGAAAGTTGGAACTTGAGCACTAACTTGGCTGCAGGATATCTGAAGGTTTTAACCAAATCAATTTTGCATAATTGCCATGAAGCAGAGTCAACAAGGTCCAATAGCAAACAACAAATGATCTAACATTGTGTTTCAAAAAGAACAATAATCGCCTTTTCGTAGATTGGTAACCTACGGATAAAACAGCAAATTCATAACAAATTTTGTCTTCCGTAGATGTTCCTGCGAAAGCATAAGCTTGTGGATAACCTCGGAAGGGTAAAAAGGGTAAATGGGTCCCACGTCATTAAGATTAGGTTAAACAGCCTGGAAAAGTATGAAAAAGGGCATCTCGACCGTTGGCCTTTCCCACTTGCAAAACACTTTCAGACATAGAAATCCGGTCATCCAAAACCCCCTCTTCATCTTCTACATTGAACACTACTCAAACACCACAGTCACCATGACTAATCGGTTTGTAAAAGACCATAATGTCTGTGCATTTCTGAATCCAGATGTGGAGGACAAATGCAGAGACATTATAAGATACTTAATAAGAACAAGACTCTACTATGCACTAACTACAGATCCTGTTATCTATCAAACACACATGATAGATTTCTGGGACTCGGTAAGGGTGGAGGAAGAAGATGAATCACACGTCATATATGCTACCGTCAGAAATCTACAACTGCGGATTGATGAACGCATAATCCGGAGGGCACTGGAATTCAGAGATGCTGAAGAAGGCCACCCTGATGTATTCGACCATGAATACATTCAGAAAGTATTTGGATTGATGGGCTATGATGGTGACTACCGAAACGGTGAGATCAAGAAGGGGAGGTTGAGCAAACCGTACAGATTCTTGTGCCACACTTATCTGAAGTGTATCTCCAATCGAAAGTCAGGATTGGATAGGTTCTCTAGGCATATTTATTCAAGAATTATTAGGATCCTTAAGGGGAGAAAGCACAATTATTCCAAGTACATCCTAGGCTGCCTATGTGATCACATAAGGGTGTAGAAAGAGAACAAGATGTACATGTTCCCAAGATTCCTTCAACTCATCATCAATGATCAACTGCCAAACATTGCAAGAGATGGTGATGTCTGCTTACAAGCTCACTTGGGAAGATCACTCCTGAACAAGCTGACAGGACAATACCAGGGAGGAGATGTAGAGATGTTCGCTCATGTCCTAGATGAGGCAGAGGACATACCTCAGGAACTATTATGGGTTGAAGAACCTTAACAGCATAGTCCACCAGCTGAATTCCCTAAACTATCCCAACATCAAACACCAGCAGCCGAATCTCCTAAAGCTCATCATCAAGAACATCAACCATCATTATAATCAATCCACTTGATATCCTCTTCAAGTGAACACACACAACAAATCTCTCCTGATTACTCTCAAACCACGGCTAACGCAACTTCAACTGAAGTAGTTGGTGAGGAGGTTGTTCAGTTCTCACCCATACACTCCCTAACATCCCATGACTCCGTTGCCACTGAGCCAATCTCACCATAACTCATCCAATCACCGACTGATCCAATTGTGTCTCCCACACCTACGGAACCTGTCTCATCATCAGTAAGCCCTGCACACACTGAGATACTCAATCTGAAGGAGGTTGACGAGGTTCAAGAAGGCACAACTGAGGAGATCTGTGTAGAAGATGAAGGGGAGAAAGATAAGAATGTTAAACAAGAGGAGAGGAGATATGTTGACATCATTGCTTATAATGAAGATGACTTGAATAAAGAAGAGATTGATGTGAGTAAGAGCTACCTGGTAGAAAAATACAACAATTTGATCATTAAAAGCAACAGGAAGTTAGAAAAGTTGAGAAAAATAAAGAAAGAGCTGATAGAGAAAGACAGAAGGATAGCTAAGAAAGATCCTACAATCACTAGTTTGGAAGGAAGGTTGAAAAGGCTGAGAGAAGATGTGGAGATAGATGATGAAGTGATAGATGCTTTGAATGACTTAATTGAGGAACACTCAGATTAGTTGAAAGCAAAAGATGCTGAGATTGAATCATTAAAGAAAAAGTTGGCTGAAGGTGAAATGAGCAAAATAGGAGAAAGTAAAGTGAGAAAAACTGATGAACCAACAATCACTTACAGTAGAAAAAGGAAGTACCTGATTAAAACCTAAGAGGCTGCTGGTGAACCTGAAGACACAACAAAAAGATCAAAAACATTATCACCAGAGCACATAGCATTAGCAGAACCAATTAAAGAAGACAACGATGAAGAATGGGAACAGTTAACCACTGAAGACATCCTAGAGGAGAGAGCCCAAAGCTCAATGTTCATGGATCTTATCAACAATGGATTCCTATATGACCTGGTAGAGAAGATGAACATAGGAGAGATGATTCAAGCTTTAAAAGAATTTGATGCTGCAAGACTGATGCTCCCAGTCTGCACATATGAAACGTTCTCCAAGTATGAAGCAATAGAGAAAATCAAGAAAGACTTGGGTCACTGTGACACCCAGAAGCTCACTAGGTACAACATGACATATTGGCTGCAAAGCCATAACTATGAGCCTTATGAGCTAAAAGGAAGAACAGTTGGCGAGCTCAAAAAAATAATGGAATATGTAATGAAGATTGAGCTAGATACAGGAGTAAAATTCAGGACTGGGGCTCCTAATCCTACTTATCAACAAAAATCAAAATAAACTCCTCCTGAGCCAACTGTAGTTGATAGCAGAGACATGCCTAGAGGAAAGGAAAAGTTGATAAGAGAGCCAAGGGATGTAATTCCTAACAAGATATGGCCTCTGGGAACTGCTGTGAGGGAGATTACTAAACAAAAAACAAGTCTGATTCAACTGTTTGATCAGATGACTACCCCAAGGTCAGTAGAAGATCATCAGATAATTGCATGGAAATTTGATGCTGAATGGGATTGTGTTATGATAAAGAGAGCATCTGGAATGATACAATACTTCCCATTAGTGGAAACCATCCTCACACTTCCAGATGCAGATCTAACTACTCTGCAAAGCACCCGTATCACAAACTACCCAATCAGTCCAAGGGGTAGAGACTTCTCCGGTACTATGGCCAGACTCAGGCATAAATTCAAGGCTGATGTGCTGAAGGAAGCAAAAAGAGAAGATGTTGAGCACAGGAGAAGAAAGCAAAGGCAACAAAGGTCTCATTCCAGTTCTCATCTGGTTGATGCAGAATTTCTACAGAGAACTGGATATGAAGACTTGACTGATGCTGCAATCAAAGTCATTGAAGGAAATTAGTACACGTGCCCTATCACTGAATGGGGGTATGTCGAGAAGACAAAGGAGTTGGTACTGCAGAGAAATGATCCACAAAAGAAAGCATCAAGTATCAGATTATTTGATCCTGTGGAGATCAAACTGCTGCACCCAAGCTATGTCTCATACTTACATGATAAATGCTTCCGAAAGTTGCATAACCAAACTGCTCAGAATGACTTGTGCTTATATGTTCATCTGATTCAAGTCATAGGCAAACTACATGCTAAGGCACACAAGAGGAGAAAGTTTGAGGCTGGGCAGTTAATGGGAACAGAGATCAAGCCCATAACTAAATTAAGAATTTCAGAATAGGATGAATTGGAGGTGGTGTCTAACAATAGTGTTGTTACAACACTCACCACTGAAGAGGATATACTGGGATTGAAATACAAGACATTAAAGAGAATGGGAAGACGGCAGATCAAGTATAAGTATGTAGATCAAAGAAATGTCGTGGAATATTTCAAGTCAAAGATTTTGGCAAGAGTTCAAGAGCTAAAGGGCCTAAACCCATGATTACTAGAGTCTAAACCTAAGGGGGAGTATTGTTAGGTCTAGAACTCATGTATGTATAGGTTTAGATGATAGATCAACTCTTGTAATCATATTGTGTAATTATTATTTTTATAATATAATGTTCTGGATTGACTTATAAGATAAACTATATTATATGTGTGTTGATTTATGTATGATTGCAGAAAACATTAGACTTGGTCAATTTAGAAAATTGACTAAGTGTTAGAACAAACTGCGGATGAATAAGTGTTTCTCCGTAGATGTTCTCAGGAGCATAACTGATGTGCTTCCGTAGATCTCCTACGGAAGAACATCAGTTGAACAAGGCTAAAGAACAAGTGAAGCTACTGAAGGAGATATTGCCACTGAAGAACTAGTACAAGAACTCCTGTGGAAGCACAATCACAGAAGAACAAGCCCCAAAGACTAAAGTGTTACTGCGGAAGACTAAGTTCCTGCGGAAGAATAAATTCCTACGGAAGACTATTTAACACTTCAAGTTGTCAACAGAAAGTAAACAAGTCAACATGGCTAAGCAACATCATTAATGGCGATGGAAGATAACTATTTCAAGCAAATATTTCACGTTATATCAACATCAGTTTTCAAATTTAATTCATTATAAATCGTGAACTCCTATGCCGATAAATAAGGCAAGGATACGCATAGCTATAGGAAGTTAGCTTAAGTATAACAACTAGATAGCGAAAGATCATCAATTAATTAGGAACAGAATAGGAACATGATCTCTATATATTGATAGAAACGAGATCATTAGTAAAAGGACGAAAAACACAAAACAACAATAGCAACTTATCAATAGCAACAGAGTATTACAATCGATTGATTGTGATTGTTGAACAATTCTTGGTTTGTGCGTTGTTATATTTATGATTGTTCTATTCACTGTTGATCAATTTGATATTAATCATCCATTAAACATCAAGTGTTGATAATTCCGCAATCAGCACTTGTTAAAATCAATCTGATAATTTCTGTTTCGATCCTTGGATTCACACCATTCATAACAACTTAAAATTAATAAAAAGAGAAGTTTCGAAAAACACAGGCATGTAAGAATAATATACTGAATGAAAAAGCTTAGAAGTTTTAAAGTGGTTAATTTGAGGGATCGGAAGACACGTATCTTAAACTAGAAGTACTAATTTTGCCAAATCAACACCAACTTTGGTATGGCGATGACATACATATTGACATGCAACTATAATATGCAAGTAATCAAGTATGCAACGGGGGATGCCGGATCGAGCTATTATCTATCAATCATCTACAATCTGTTATTATTCAAATTTGAATATAAATTTACTCTATAAATTTGTTTAGCACTGACCAAATATTTTCATTACAAAATTAAAATGAATAATTTTAATCGTATATTTAGCTAGATACTTAGAATTATCTATTTACTCAACTCATAAGAAAAAATTATATATTGAATAATATGATAATCTAAATAGCTTCTATTGTTAATCTTTAATAAATAAATGAAACACCATCACGTCCAGACACTCTACATAGACGACACATCACCCGAATATTTCACTCACGCTCACTCACTAAAACAAAGAAATAGTTTCATTCCTCTCAATTTAAAATAAAAATAGAAATAAATTAAATGATTGTGTGTAGAAGATCAAGATAATTTCTTTAAGGCAAATTGAATTTTAATAATCCAAATTATTGTTTATAGCCCGATAATAATTCATATTATTAATTTGACCAGCAATAATCGTAACTTTCACTTTTGTTACCAACAACAGTCCCTGTCATATAATTTTCAAATTTTTACGTTTGATTTGTATTTAATTTAGGCTCAACTTAACTTGTATGTTTTTTTCATTACGTTCATAATAATTATTGCGACTGGAATCGAGTTTAAATCAAACGTAAAAAGTTGAAAGTTATATAATTGAGACTGTTATTGGTAATAAAAATGAAAGTTGAGGGTATTACTGGTCAACTTAATAGTATGGGTTATTATCGACCAATAAGTAATAGTTTGGATTATTAAAATTCAATTTGTTTTTTTAAAGCACATTAAAACTTCATGATCACTTACTCACTCCCTCTAACACCTCTTAACGTTTAGAAGGAGTGGTTTCAAATCCATTAACATGCCACATCAACTCTCGTACCAAAGACATGATAGTATACAAGATGGCCTTATGATCAATACTATTACATTGATTTTAGCACATACGAATATAACAAATGAACTTATGATCAGTGATATTACATTAATTTTTTTGTAAAACTAGATTAATATTGTAACATCCATTTACATCCAAAAATTCTAACTCTAATGTATTGTTTGAAGAAGGTTTGCACGAATTTCTTAAAATATCGTAACATAAAAATGAATTAAATCAAGTAAGGTGCTAAACTTGTAAAAGTGAACGACTTGTTCGCTCGTGAAACCTCCCACCCACAACAACAGCCCGAGTTATTCGCTATTGATTAAGTTACACGTGTATATATATGTGATATACTTGTCATTTCAATTGATTTGTATCACAAAAAACATTGCAACCCTAAACAACATCTGAAGAAAACACCATACAGACAGCAGTGATCGATTGTCGACTTTGAGTTCTACATTTCGGGTTTTCGTAATTGTAATCGAGGTAATTCTCTATTTCCGGCTTTAAAAGTATTAAATTGTTTGCATTATAAACGTCTTGATGTTGTTTGGTTCGGTTTCGGTGAGTGGAAAACGTGTGCATTTGTGTAGATCGTCGTTTATAGCGATATATTGGTTGATTTTATATATAAAATGACTGAAAATTTTGATGAAATCATGGAAGAAGATGTTTAATTGAATAAGAAATTCGTAAGAAAGGTAATGTAAAATTTTATTTCTGGTGGGGTATACTAGGGTTACTATTAGAACGACTAAAAGTCTGTAAATCATGGTAAAGATAATTGTTTGAAACTGTATTTGTGAATGTTAAGGTCTTTGATTTGACATTTCTGATGATTATCCTTAATTCACATAAGTGAAAGTTTTGGTTGATTAGTATATTCAACTAGAGGATATTGTTAGGAGGTAGGGCTTTCATGATTTGTTGGATTGAAGTGCCAATGTAAATGGATGAGCTTGAGTCAAGACTGGTTTGTTAAGGCTCGTAAAATGAGCATAGTCGAACCCGTCACAAGTTTGCTTAATATTTACGAGGATAGATCGGTTTCACCAAGATCTCATGTATATTTTTTAATTATCATATATGATTCATCTAAGCTATTGGATCACACCTTAAATGTAACACCCAAGATTTTATGATTTTAGACAAAGTTTAGAGTTTCTTTAATATAACTATCAAGTACTAGAATTAAGTATAAACTTCACGAATAGCGTGTTAAAGGAAGAAACATGAAGGTTAGAATGTAGATATGTTAGATTTAAAATTTAAAATTTAAAATTTAAGAATTTGTTAAAGAAGAATACGCTTCTAATTAAGGTGAAGATTATTCTCCCCTAATACTCGGCATATTTTGATTACATATACAACCTTAGGTTTTAATTTCAATCACAAAGGTTAAAACGCACTCTAGCTAGAGAGGATTGGTGCCAGAGGATACCCAAAGGGAGGCATTCATCGAGGTGGCGTGGGGTCTAACTTTGGTGACAATTGGTATAAGTTTTGGTATAAGTTTTAGTATAATTTTGAGGTAAACCTCACTTATAGTTTTTACATTCATTATCATTGTATATACTTGATAGAAACAACAAACAATGGAGTTTAGGATCACTGTCATGAAGCTCTAAGAAGCTTGAAAGGTTAATTATGGTGTTTTACTTTTAGAGCGTATGTGAGGACGAAGAAGTAAAGAGTTATCATCTAATTTATGGACCTAATTTCATTAAAATGACATATAGTTTCTTTTTGTCCATTGGAATCCAAAACACACATATGAGAATTGCATGTGAAATGTTTTTATATGATTTTGAAATGATCAACAAATGATAAAAATTATCTTTTCACAGCAATTAGTCATTTTTCTTTCAAAAGTAATGTGTACTTACAGGTTAGTTAAAATAATTTAAACGTAATTTAACAGGTAAAGAAATCACAAGAACACTTTATTTTCGTATGATACAATGAATTTATTATTCTTTTACAACCATGTTACAATAAACGACAAGTATTGGTACAACACCCCATTTCATAAACTATTAAATAATACTTACATTACACTTTTAAACTAACAACTAAGAATTTACACCACTAAAAGAAAGTTTCTAAAATCTTTTACTTTTGAGAAAACTTGTACCTCACTAAATTACACGTCCTCAGCCCACTGGTCCACGTGTACCTCACTAAATTCCTTTTATAAAACATATGTTATTTCAAGTGTTACATGGTTATAAAATGTTTTATCAAGTTATCAACGACTAAGAGTAACTGTTAGCGTAGAGAACACTCAAAAAAATTCGAAAAAACTGCCAAATTGACTGTTGACCTTGACCTTAAGCAATAGAAAACACGATTAAATTGGACTCACTCTCATCGTTACATGCAAAGAAGAGTTTCGGAAGGTACAAAGCAAATTCTTCACACACGTATAAACCTCTCATTTCCTTCGTATTTTTGCAGTTAACTCATTCAGATATTTGATAATTGTGATCTCACTCATCAATTCGATCTTTTGTCTAGTAAGTTCTTTAACCCCCTTTTCAACCACATTCATGCATGAATCATGATCAATCTGTTTTCTTCAACGTTTTCGCTATTTGTTTTGAATTTGTACGAAAGATTTCATGATTGTTCGTCTGTTTGCATAAATTTGTTGGGTTTTGATTTCGATAACGAGATCAGGTCATGGGTTTTGATTTTGTCTTTGATTTGTTGATTGATTTTTTCTCATCTGTTTGTTATGAGTAAACCCTAATTACTTTCCCTTTGACTTTTAAAGAGTCGTTTTTCATACACTGGTGGCACTAGATTAAGATATCTACGTAGTGTAGGGTGTTTGATGATTGATGGGTTTTTGCTCTTTTTTATTCAATTATTGTTTTGGATTTCATGTATTGATGATATGATATCCACCTTTACTTTTCTTTTCCTTTTGTTTTTACTTTTTGTGAAGCTTTTGATGTATGATGAACATCTTGTTGTCATATTAGTTCTCAATTAGCTTCTTGTTCAGTTGTATTCATCTGATATTAACTTGTAACGATAGGTTTAATTCGATGGAGTCGAAGGAGGAGGTTCATAGCGATGGATCTTATGAGTTAGTCAACTTAGATGATTATGCTAGTGAAACAGATCATCTGAACGTGGAAGCCGATCGTTCTAGCAGCATGGTACAGTTCTGTTGACACGACTTGTTATTGTTTTTATTATTATTGTTGTTGTTGTTGGTATAGGTGATTTGATATTCTCATTATGCTTGTATTGTTTATATGATTCAAGGAGAAAGAAGAAGTAATATTAAGGTCACATGTAGTTTATGCCAGCAGAAACCTGCAAGAAAATAACGAGCAGGAGAATTGGTATAAACCAATGACATCAGAATCTTTATTTCATTTCAGGGTCTATCGGACGACGGTTCTTATGATTTACTTTGCTCTGAGTTGTCGGATACACTTGTTTTGACAGAAGACGAGGCTTTTTACAACATTGTTGTGTCAAAAATGAAAGCTTTTTCAACTGGATCAGCAAAGGGTAACATGGAATTCAAAAGTAAAACTGATTCTTATCCTACAGAAGGAGAAGTGCGATTGGGAAGTGCGTCTGATTCTGTACTCAAGAAAGGCGACATGGGAATAGAAGATGCAAATGATTCTGATCATACGGAAGAAGAAAGAGACATGGGATGCGATATTGAAACCAATTCTGATTCAAAAGTGCAACCAATTCCTCATCAGGTCAAGAAGGTAGCTACTTATCTACTTACCCTGTCCTTATTGAGTTTATAATCACTTGATATAAAGTTTTGTGAAACAATCTGTTTCAAGGTGGTTCAACTTTTAGAATCGAAACAGAGGTATGTTAGGTTATTTTGTAAAATGATCATACTATCATAAAAATATGAACTTTTACCTGAATTTTTGTTTACCATGTATGTTCTCATTTGCTTCATCAACAATTTACAGGGTAAAAAGCGCGACTTAATGGCCATGCTTTCTGAGAGCTCGGATCTTTGCTTGTTTGAATTCCCTGCTCAAATCAAGCTAAAAGATGACATAAAAGAAGTTGCAAAGAATCACATCACACGTTACCTTCCAGCCAAATCATTATTCAAATGTAGACAGGTCTCTAAAGAATGGAATAGATGGATATCCAGCCCATTTTTCACACATATGCAAAGTCATCACTTCAGAAAAACCTCGGGTTTCTTCCAAAATTCAAAATCAACACCTATTCGTTTCATCTCACTCGAGAATTCGGCTTATGGAGTTCCATACCCTTCTCTAAGTTTCCTTCCGGAGCATGTTTCCATTAAAAGCTCTTGCAATGGTTTGCTTCTTTGCCAAGATTCTATCTTCGGATCCGAATTATACATTTGTAACCCTGCAAATAAGCAGTGGATCAGACTCCCTCCTCCTAGTTGTTACCATGGAGTTGACTCCAAAATGGTTCTTGCTTTTGAACCTTCTTCGCTCAACTTTGAACCACATTATCAAGTTATATGTCTGTTCTCCGTTTCCTATCCTGATGCGGGACCCATTGTGCATTTTGATGTATACGACTCAATAACAAAATCTTGGTGGGAGCCTGATATGTTATGCCCAGAATTGGATGCAGGAGACTTAAAAAGTGATGGGATTTTTGTCAATGGAGTTGCTTATTGGGAAACCATAGGTGGCGAGTTATTAGCCTGTGATTTGAACAATGGGATCTACAGTGTTCAAAAGCTTCCGATTGCTGAAGGCGGTGCATTGTCCAACATCCATGGGGAATTATGCTATGTAAGGCCAGAATATGATCATTCCATGAAGTCATGCATATTGGGTGTATATGGTGGTGGTGTTATGTCCTTGAAGAAGACCATTTATATTCCTGTTGATCGTGTTGAAAACTGGGAGTTTGTTTTTTGCACAGTTGTGGGTAATTCATGTGATGATGTAATAGCTTTGGTGGTGAAGGCGCCTCACGGGCACAGGTGTCTTTATGTTTATCATTTGACAGATGATAGAGTTCAAGGACCAGAGGTTTTCAGTCACTCTGAGAAGTTGTTTCCTTATGTTAACAGCCTCGTTTCTATAGATGCTTGATCATCGTCGAATGTTTTTTTTCGTAAGTGGTGGCTGGTGTACATCTATTACTATTAAACTTTTTTGGGATGTTGGATGTTTTTCTCTTGACATGTGAGTTTGTTCTTTTATGTTGGTTGTTTCTATGCTTCATATGCTCGAGCAGACGAGTACTAACATATTCATAAGTAGGTTTTAAAATTGGTAATGGTTTAAATATCTCCTTAAATCGTGATGTGATTGCTTTTATAATGAATTATTTCGATCATGCTCTTTAAAGTTTAATTGTATAATTCACAAAGAAAAATTTGTACTAAAATCACCACCAAAGACGATTCTTATCTGTAGTTATCTAGATACAACAATAGAAAAACACTCAGCGAAACTCTGTTATTGTTGATATGTGACGACCTAGCTATCGTAGATGAGTAGTTAACATTTTGATAAAGTGAAAGTGAGATGTGCACATTCAACCCATATGGGTTGTGAATAAGGACCTTGCTAGCCTTTCACACAACAATTATTCTATATATTAAAAAAGGAAGGCGATGAACAGAAAGTTGAGGTCATTTTGGTAATTTGGTTATTTCCTTCGAAACCTGAGAAGAGAAAAAGAAACACGGCGACAAAGAGGAACACCATGGCAACAGATCCATCAACGAAGCAAGGTTGTAGATAAGATGGCAGAGTCGAAGGTGTCAACGACTGCTGTAACGAGTCCGCGAAGCCGATTAGGAAATTCGCAGGTTATTTTGTCACCACTATCGGTAAGTTACCGGTCATCTCTTCCTCTTCTTTGTTTCTCCACATAGTAGAATCATTCGTCTTACGCTAGCCAGCTGAACTTCGGCTTGAGACCCGCCTTTCTTCCTCCTCTGCGTCCGCCCTGTTTTACGAGGTTTGTTCTTCTATCTGCTGCATGTGTTCTTTTAGGGTTTTTTGGGTTGTTTGGTTCGTGCGTCTTTGTTCACTATGGGTTTCGCCTTGAAATCTGTGTTAGAAAATATGAGCCTGGGATGAAGCTGAATTGTGCGATATTTCTTTAATTCCCGGTCTGAATTTGATGGGTTGCTAACCATGTTTGATCGATTTCCAGTTCTACTTTCAGCGATTGTTGGCTGACATGGTAAATTGATGTGGTTCGTAGCTCTTGTAAGATGTGTGTGTGTTAATTTTGTCTTCCTTGAAATTACTGATTGAATTGTTGCATGTTGTTCTTCCATACTGGATGTTAGGTTCAACAGCTATGGCAGAACCGAAACCTTGCCTATTGAACCATCCAACCGGTTGTTTTGTTCACGGATGATATTATCATTTAGTGCCCCGATATTGATGTTGTGCTTAAAGACTGGTGTAGTGGTGCTGTAGGGGTTATTTAAAGGGTAGTACTCGTCACACTTTCAATATTACTGTTAGGCGTGTGATTTTCAGGATCTCAGCCACTAGTTACATCAAACGACACGTTAAATATAAAACATAGTTATTTGTTAACGTTTAAAGTATTCCAAAAGCGGAGTTATTAACGTAAACATAATAGTAATTGCGGAAGCATAAATAAATCTTAAATCTTTAAACGGCGCAATACGCGCAAACCAAATAAATGAAACTTATTTAAAAGCTGTAAATAAATCACGTGTGACGATGAATGCATGAATGAAGTGTTCCTAAGCGTGCGCGTCTTGTGAACCTGAAAGAAACATGCTAAAGTGTCAACACAAGGTTGGTGAGTCCACAGGTTTTGATAAATAGAACAAGTAATAACCGATACAGTAACAAAGTAATATCCGTAGGTAGCTAACCTACTTAACAAGTTACATAGTGTATGAAGTTCGCAACCGACGCTGACAATGAACATAATGCCTCGGCTGTGGCTACCAAACCACAGCAAAAGAAAATTAGGTCGATTAAACACCCGTTCGACCACCGGTCGTGTTAGCGCGACTAGCCCGGGTGGGGTTTGTCAAACCCAGTAGATCTACTAATTACCCCGCTGAAGAACATATATTAACGGTTCGAAAAGTGAGGACTTAAATTGGTACAACACTAGTAAACATGCGATCATTACAGTAATACTGAATCAAATGAAAATACGTTGAACACATGTTTCTTTCCCCCAATGAAAACAAGTAAAACGGGGCTGAGAACTCACCTTAGATGCACAGCAACAAGTAAACGAAAGCACAAAGATTAGAGTTCCGGTTAACCTGAATGTATATTTATTATATAATTAATATTAAATATTAATTATTAACAATGTGATCGTACGGTTTCGCGTTCACGGCTCGGTTACGGTTCCAGTTAACAATCTCCCACTCAAAAGCAAGCACCGTCAAAATTGTATAAAACCCCATTATTCTCACGTATACTAATTTATGTTTGAAGGTGCTTATTATATAAAAAAAATATTTTTTCATTTAATATCTTATTAGAATGGAATCCATTCGATTCATAATACGTCCCTTACACCTCACCAACGCAAATACGACCCAACATGACACAGCACGTAACATATTACCCCATAATACATTATATATATACATTCACACATAATATATATAACTCACACACATAGTACATATATATATATATATATATATATATATATATATATATATATATATATATATATATTACACTCATACACACAAAATATAAACACACACAATATATAAATATACTATACACGTACACATAGTATATATAATATTCACACATAAATATATTATATAATCTATCTGGCACATACATTATGCAAACTACATATGCATACAAAGCATAATATCCTTGCATGCCTACTGTCATACACACAATTACATGCACCCAACCCAATTCATGCCCCCATGCGCCCATAAAAAGAAAACCAATTCATGCATGTATGCATATCATACACACGACACACATACAATACATGCTCATGCAAACAAAACCCACATCATCTCCTCATTCGTCCAACACAAACAAACCCATATAACCGTAGCCTACATACCACCAACCACCCCTTCATGCGCCCCAACCCAACATTCCATTACAACAAAAAAAAATAAGGCAGGGGGCTTCCACGTGCACCCCACCCCCATGCACAAAATCCAAATCCACACATGAGCACATACATCACGCACGCATACATACTCACTTAAGCACATCCGCCACCCAAATCCCTGCATCCCCGAACAAAACATACTGCCACCACTGCAAACATATACATGCATGCAATCGCACACACACAGAACATATACATATAGACGTTCATAATTACAAACGGAGCACGCGCACGGAAGACACACCGAACTAACCGACCACCCATAACCGTGAACAAGAACCGTGGGCGAAACGTAACGAACCGCAACGAATGACGAAAAGAAATCATACCGTACGGGCTGCTAGGTCGGTTTCGCGGCTGCCGAGGTGCACTGCTGCGGAGAGGGGTGCCTTCCGGTGACAGAGGGTGGCGGTCGATGGCAAGGGAGAGGATGGCCTTCGAAGTGGAAGAGCGACGAAGAGGTTGCGATTAGGGTTATTGGTGATTGATGGTGTTTGTTAAATGAAAACCGAGAGAGGGGGGTTATAAATTGAGATGGGGAGTCTGTTGTGGGGACGTGGGTTTGGGGTTGGGTACTTTAAATGAATGTATATGTTATGGATTGTCAATTTGTGTCCCTCATTTAAGTTAATTATCAATTAGGTTAGTTAACTTTAGTTGGTTTAGCATTAACATTTATTAATAGTTATAAATATAATCGTAATTATCTAATAATAATGGGATTGGTTTAATTAGATTATCAGGCATGCGTTGGATACGGTGACGAAGTTAACTTGAAAAATTTCGGGTTGTCACAGTACTGGTAGTGGTGATACTAAGAGAGAAGGATTAAAGAAAGACGTTACATATGTAAGTGAGGTTTGTTTGTGGTTTCTAGGGTAACATCACTCATGTGGTATATATTTTTATTTTATGGTAAATCATGATGTATATACTATTATTTTGTTCACTTTACCAGCCTGTTGCAGTTATTAAGATTAAAATGATAGATTTTACTCTTGTGTGAGTTATTGACACAATTCAATAAAAGCCTAACCATTTATTGTTGTTTGCGTTCATATAGTTGTTTGTTTAATTGTTTGGCTTACTGAATACCATTTGGATTGAATTTTGTTTATACTTAATTTTTTTAGGTTGTTCCATTTGATCCATTAGACATAAAAACATAACTTACCTTATCTACGCTATTATATATCTATATAATTTGAAACTCTTAGCTACAAGAAACTTTTAGCTTTTGTGTTTTGGCCACACAAATTTTTTGGTTTTAATATTTGGTTTTTTTTATTTGCCTTGCCTTATGACATGTATTTAGGTTTATATAAAAAGTGAGTGTAGTAATTAAAAATTGTTTTAATTACCTATTTATTTAACTTGCATCATAAAAGACAAGCGGAGGAAACGAGCATAAATTATCATTTAGAAATATTAGTGTTCGTTAATGATTTATTATTTTTTGATCCACCAAGTTATTTGATGTATTCGGGTTTTAAGTCGTAGTGATAGCCCTTAAGATATTTTTTTTTGTATTCTAGCTTTCATATTTAAGTCCATGATGTAATTACCCGCGCAACGCGCATTGAGATATTTCTAGTATAATGAAATTTAAAATATATCAAAGTGTTTGGTTAGAGTTAGGTAAAATAATATACTATATATTATTAAAAATACATGCCGGTTAGCACAAGGTTGTATCATCTCCGTTCAATTTGACCACTAAAATTTTTGAATTTAACATATTGGGCACCAATCTTGTACATGGCACATTCAAACATTTTTTGTATATTTCACCTACTTAAAGGTAACTCAATTTAACATTCCATTTGTTTGGTAGTTAAAAAATAATATACACTGTGAATAAGATATGTAATGTTGATTTAATTTAGTTTTTATTTTCCTTTCTTAATTTATTTTTGTTTTATTTAAGATAGCTTCTAAGAAAACATATTTTAATTGTTTCCGGCTCATCTTATGCTATTTGTCCACAAGTCTTTGTTTTGAGATAACTTGTATCATCAAAAATTTATAAAAACCCGTAAGTTTTATCTTTTATTTATTTATTGTTTTTTACACACTTAAGTTGGTAATTTAATGTGTTTTTCCCCTACATAACACAAGCTTTCTCTTAACAAACTTATACAATATTATATTTTTCTTAACACACTTATTTATCTTCTTGCAACCATTCTCTTAAATCCTCTCCAATCTTATATTTTTTCTTTACACACCTATTTCTCTTATTGCAACCATCCTCTTAAATCCTCTCCAATCTTATATTTTTCCTAACACACTTATTTCTCTTCTTGTAACCATCCTCTTAAATCCTCTCAATTTAAGTGTGTTAAGAAAAATATAAGATTAGAGAGGAATTTTAAGAGGATGCTTTGCAAGAAGAGAAATAAGTGTGTTAAAAAAATATAAAATTGTATAAGTTTGTTAAGAGAAAACTTGTATAATATAGGAGAAAAACACATTAAATTACCAATTTAAAGTGTGTAAAAACAATAACTGAAAAAAATAATAAAACTTACGGATTTTTATCAATTTTTGGTAAATACTTTTTAAATTTTTTTAATTATAAATAAAATAATAATTCTAAGCGAATAGTGGCATTTTTGTAATTATGGGCGATGAAAACCCATGACCTCGCCTAGTCAGCGAGGAGAGAGCCACGTCAGCGAGGAATCCATCAAATTGCCACGTCGGCGAGGAAATAGGTGGTTTCCTCGCCTAGTCAGCTTTTTGGCGATGCATTATGGATTTCCTCGCTCACATGGCGAGGAATGGACACGTGTCTCATTTTCATTGAGGTTTTTCATGTAAATTATTTTTAATGGTTATATTAGTATTTTGAGTTGGTCAAATGTCTAGATTGATAATTTCCCTCTTTTCTTTTGGTTTCAAATGAACCACTAACCAACACGTCAAGTTGCTGATTTTATATTTTTACTTTGCTTTTCTTCATTTTAATTTACAATAATATAACATAATCAAAATACAAGTTTTCATGATATTATAAATCACATTATGAGTTATGACTATCAATCAACTGTATCTATGACCAGATAAAAATCATGTATATCTATGACCTGATCAGAAATGGGCCGTTCTTGATAGGGCCAAAAGGCCCAATTCCCGATTCTCAAATACCCAAACACAGAAAAAAAGAACTCGACCCGACATCTTTACATCCAATCTATCGTCTACAACCAAAACCCTTACATCCCGTTTAGGCTGCAGCTAATAACAAAATCGATCTCCCTTTCCACCATCTACTATCAAAATCGCTTTGATTCATCGGTCTAAAGATCTCACCTGTTAATATCACGTTGAAATTCGAACACTCTTTGATCTGATTTTGGAAAACATGGGGGATTACAATGATCCGTTCATGCGCGGCAACAACGCCGCCGTGCAGGCTCGTACGAAGCAACAGAATCGTGCTAATCTTATGCAAATGAAACTGGTATGTTTATATGCTCGAATCACTGGCTTTGATTTTGTTTTAGTTGAAGTTTGTTTGTAGGATTTTTTCGTGGCCCTAGGTTTTTGTGTGATGTGATTGGATTTAAGATATAGGTGTGTAGTTGGTGTTTTCCGCAGCGAATTTGAAAACTGATTTGGTTAATAGTAGTATAGTACTATTATACTGTTTTTAATTTTAGATTTTGATTGTAATTAGGGCTCCGATTGAGTGTAGGTGATGTGCGGCTGGATTGTTAAGCATTAGATTGTGTTAACAGTTTTAAGGTTGATTGAATGATTTGGAGTTGCTTTCTGGCTTTGTAATTTATGCTCCATCTGTGAATACTTTATATTGCAGATTGGGCAGAGTCATCCGACAGGATTGACTAATAATTTGTTAAAGCTTTTTGAGCCACGACCTCCTCTGGAGTATAAGCCACCACCTGAGAAGAGAAAATGTCCACCATACTCGGGTATGAAATACATGTTTTATAATTTAACCTTTTATCATACGGTGTTGGTGTTTTCTTGTTTAGAGGATCTAATCGTTTTCTTCTGTTTTGAAAGGCATGGCGCAGTTTGTAAGCAAATTTGCTGAGCCCACTGACCCTGAATATGCTTCACCTGTTGAAAAGGGTGAAACTCCTGTAAGTTGTTGCATTTCTCTAGTCTCTACCTTTACATTTGCTGAACTTTTAATCACATCTGGTCATCTATGATTGACATAATCTATTGTGAATAATTAAAAGTCAATTTTCATGATTTACATCAGAAGGTGGTAGGTACTATGACACAGAAGGAAAAATGAAAACAAATCTACCATTTATGTGATTTTTTAATTTATATATGTTTTATGCTTCTGGGAAGCTGTAATGGTCGGTATTTAAGTTCTTAAAAGCGTTCTACTGCATCTTCAGAAGGATGTCACTTTTTTTCTGATTGAACACCTATTCTTTTGTGTTTAGTCTTTAGATGAGTATATCTAATAAGTACGGATGATGTTATAAAGGTAACTATATATTTACCTTTTTATGTTATTTTGTTGATTTCTGTTGTGGGTCAGGGCCAAAGGAGGGCTAGAATTCACCAGCTACGGCTTGAAGAAGGTGCAAAAAAGGCTGCTGAGGAACTTGAGAAATGTAAGAAGGCATCTTTTTATTTTTTTTGTTTTTTAGTTGATAAGTTCTATAAGGTTTTTGTGGCTTAAATATGTGTGTCTTATTCATGTTTGTTTATGCAGATGATCCGAACAGTGACCCAAATATATCTGGAGATCCCTACAAGACATTGTTTGTAGCTAGACTTGTGAGTAATACAGCCTTTTGCATAGATGGCTTTTTAGACTTTTTATTTATTTATTTAACTAAATTGGTGTTCTTTACTTGCAGAACTATGAGACAACTGAGAGCAGAATTAAAAGGGAGTTTGAGGCATATGGTCCCATCAAACGGGTAGGTTTTGTAGAGTACCCTGAAAAGGGTCTCAAGGTTATACCCTATTGTTCGGTAAGAGGTTTGGTTTTGTGATAGTGGACAACATACTTGTGCTGTTATCTACAAATAACCTTTTCAGAAATGACACTCGCAGATTTTCAGAAAAATCACATTAGAAATATTGATGATGAGTGATATTTTTAGACAAAGTTTTATGCAATTGTTGACAAATTTTGAAAAATTTTAGTAGCTGTATTATTTCCAAAATGTGCTATATATATAAACCATTGAATTGTTTAATCCGTGATTCTTCATTGGGAAAACTATGTGTGAAATATAGAGTTTAGTTTCTGCATTTACAACAAAATAACAATAATAATGATGCCGTGATGGTAATTTGATCTGCTGGCTGTGCCACCTCTATCTTTTGGACACGATTTATCATGTGGTTTTTGAAAGATGAACTTGGAGTATTTGTAAGTGTGACTTTCAATCATCAGTGTTATTTACACTCGGTGCGTTTTTGTGAATTATGATGGTAGCATACATCAACTAAAGGGTATGGTAGGTTTGAGAAAATTATATGCCTTTGTTGCTCTGAATTTTGGGTAGTATTTGTTGGAGTTCAGTGAAAAACTGTAGTTGTTCCTCAGGTATTACTGGCTACCCACTTTACCCACCCTGTTAGTTACCCCCCCCCCCCCCCCTTTTTTTTTATATTTTTGATGAAATTACATTTTCAAGAATCTGGGATTTGGGTATTCTAGAAGCTTAAGGTAATAAAAGGTACTTTATGTTCCACGGGTTGTACCATATCCTACTTGAGCAGCTGAAAGATGCACATATGCCATTTGCCCATAAATTTCTGCAACAAATGAAGACTGTCAACTTTTCGGTAAATTATATAGGGAGTGTATCTCTTCTCTTCTCTTCTAAGTTCAGTATTTGCATTCTTGCTACTGAAATTTTGCTTTTTGTGAGTTCAGTATTTGCACCTCCTATAAAAAATCATTTCAGAAGTTGAGAAGGTTTCGTGGTATTTTATATTAGCGTAAGTTATAGTAATTGTTTTTATTATACATATAGTCCCTGGTAAGGGGAGGGTAGTATGTTCTCAAGACATGGTAAATTGGCCAAAGTTATTGTGCGACTCTATTGCAAGTGATGGCGATCATGCATCTTGCCTGGGAGCCTGTATTAATGAAAGGTGAGCACGGCTATTGAGGCTTTGTGCCCGTTTGCCGTGCATTAGGAATTTTTTATCTGCTAACCTTTTTAATGACATTAAACTTGCTAGATTGGAGCAAGCTATTTTAGTTAATATTCTATCAAAATTATTTGGGTGTTTATACCTTTTGAGTTTTTTTCTAACCCCTATGAGTTTCAGGTTCGCTTGATTGCTGATAAAGAGACCAACAAACCAAGAGGATATGCTTTCATAGAGTACATGCATACACGTGATATGAAAGGTTTTCTTTTGTCTATACTATTCTGATGATCCTTTCTATTTTGGGTAGCAAAATGGGTGGGTTGGATAACAGGATAAGCATATTTTAGCTGCTGTTTTTTCTTAAGTTTTGGTAAAAATCACGCTAGTTGTCATATCAAGAAGTTTTGTTACAATAATAGGCTCATCTTTTCTTATAGAAAGATGCAGGAGGTTCTATACATTTGAATGCTCTTTGATTGACTTTTAATCCTTTCCACTGATTTGTTTTTCCTTTTGAGTCATATGTGTTGCTTGTTTGCCTATGGCCATTTGGGTTTTTCTTGTCTAAATTGTTGTGCATGGTTTGTTTTTGATGGTTTAGTTTATGTTGATTAGACATTGCATACTTTATGCTATGCTTTGCTATTGATTGCTTTGGTTTATTGTTTGTTCTAGTAGTGGGGGTCTCTCTAGAAAAACAACGGTTAAAAATTGTTTTTATTTTTGAGTCTGGTAACTTAATATACTCCGCATGATGCATGATTAAGATTGCAAAACATAAACCCAGTCAACCCATTTATACGTGAGCATTTTGACTAAATATTTTTACTAAAATAGTCATTGATGTTTTTTATTACAAATTACCACGTGATGCATGATTAGACCGTTGCAGTTTTTTAGTTAAATGGTAACTCAATTAATACTTAGCCGCCTTTGCACCGAATAGACTTGCAACCAATAACACATTGACATGTTAAACTCGCAAAATTTAGCCACTTTATGCCAATCAAACATTGGTGGAGAAGTCTACTCTTTTTTTGTTGTTAAACTCGCAACCAAACACACCTTGACACATAATTGGCGCAATACTTGCTATTTAATTAAAAAATGCATGTCTATTTGTTCAGTATATCCAATATTGCTATTTATATGATTTTCTCTTATTATTATTATCATCATCATCATTTGTATATTGGATTGTTGAGTTGTATGATGTGGATGTATAGCTGCTTATAAACAAGCGGATGGAAGGAAGATTGATAACAGAAGGGTGCTTGTGGATGTGGAACGTGGCAGAACTGTTCCTAATTGGCGACCGCGTAGACTTGGTGGTGGACTTGGAACATCTAGGGTTGGAGGTGAAGAAGTTAACCAGAAGTACTCTGGGAGGTAAACTGTCTCATTTTCTTCATTAACTAGGGTGGCATTTGATTTTTTGTTCTGGAATCACAATGGGTATGAGTTTGAGATCACATGAAACTGGAATGACTTACGAGTTCAATTTATGGCATCAATGTTGGCCTGTTGGGTTTAGCAATAAAGAAAAGAAAATCAATCATCTTTCAGGCATCACCTTGTAAAGAAATTAACAATGGAGAAATTCCAAACATGGATTGCCCAAGTCCTTATCCCATTCTTACTGCAGAAATCTCATAAATAATTTTTGAAAAATGTTAAACCCAAAACATTGCCAAATAGTTTCCAACTCATTCGTCTTTTTCTTCATCCGATCTTGAGATGTTATGGCCAAAATATCATTACCCAAATCAATGGTAAACTTAGAATTTCTAGGCTCCTGTGTTTCATATTTCTAGGCTCCTATTTGTTCTTTTCTTTCTAATTTGCCAACATGATTATTATGATGGTCAGAGAACAACAGCAATCAGGAGGGGCTACACGATCTGCAGAGCCAAGAGCACATGAAGAACGTGACAGGTAATTGTCTATTAAAAAATTTAATTTCACACCTCTCTAATTGCAGTGGTTTTATGTTATTTTTTATTTATTGCAATATATCAGGGAGAGGGAGAAGTCACGCGAACGGGTAAAGGAGAGGGAACGTGAGAAGTCTCGTGAGCGGTCTCATGATAGACCAAGGGACAGGGAACACCGAGAAGATAGACACCATCGGGACCGTGACAGAAAGTCGGACCGAGGTGATCGTGACCGAGACCGAGACCGTAGTGGACGTGACCGACACCGCGATCGAGACCGTAGTGGTCGTGACCGTGATCGTAGTGGCCGTGACCGTGACCGTGACCGAGACCATGATCGCTACCTTGAAAAGGATCGGGAAGGTGGTGATGTTGAACATTTGGACCATGACCGTGGGAGGTCACGTGATAAGGACTATGATTATGACCGGGCTGATAGACACGAGAGAGACAAACATGGGGAAAGGCAAAAGAGCTATGACCGTGGGGACCCAGAGGAATGGTATGACCAGCCTGAACTTGGGGGTAATAAGCGGGTTGACACTGAACAGGATCTTGGAGGTTATGACTACTATGATCAAGAACTATATGATCATCAAGATCGTGCTCATGACCATGATCGTTATGATCAGATGAATGAAGACAACTATGAACCAGGAAAGCTTGATCCACGTGACAAGGATCGTGATCACGAGTATAGGCGATCAGACAGGTCACTTTCACGGGAGTACGAATACTGAAGTAGTTCAAATTATAAAATGCGTGTATGTGTTCGTTTGTTCACCGTTTGTTTTGGATTTTGTTGCATGTTCTCTTGACCTTTGGCCTCTTTTTGGACTTGCATTATTGTTTCTGTTTCTAGATGTTCGATTGTTCTTTATGTTGCATGTGAAAATTTCAAGTTGTAATATGCAGTGGAACTTGTTTGACGTTTTAAAGAGAGTGTGTTTCAACTGGCTTATGTTTCTCCTTGATCTTTCCGTTCTTTGCTGGATTCTAACATTCTGAATCTTACATAAATAGATGAACACGGATCTTTTATCATGATTCACAAATCTTTGATTGCCGCTCACTCGCTCAGAATCTTTGTTGAGTTCACAGCCCTTATGATCAGATTGTTCTGCATTCTGATTGTCTATATTTTGATGATGGGTGGTCATTCTGAGTTCTGGATAAAAGATCAAAGAGTTCACAAAAATCTTTTATATATGAAAAATATTAATGTATTTTTGTAAGAAAAACATTAAATATATTAGGTTTATATATATATAATGTTAAGGTATTCGACTAAAACCTAATTGCTTAAAATGAATGTTTGTGGCTGCTTATTTTTTATTTGTGGCTTATGACCATTGATTTATTTTAATCTTCAATCCAAATTGATTTTAACTAACATGTCTATTGAATTATTTCCACGCTTGATCTATTCCTCTCTGGAACTAACCTATCCTCCTTGTACCAGTAAAGAATCTGAAAAGCAGAGGTCGTAAACTTGAATCACCGAATTGATGAACGTGACAACGTGGTGAATGGTGATCGGGAGGAAAAACAACCTACCGGATGTAGGGGACGGTGTTCCCGTCCAGTAAGTCTTTTTGACGAGTCGGTATAAGAATTCACCAAATACAACTCTCAGTGGCCCCAAAAGAAAAATTTATGTTGGAAGAGATTTTAGTTTGAAAATCATTTGGAGATGTTTGCATTTATTTTATTAATAAAAAACAATCTAAAAAATTAATTTACTTTTAATCTAAGAAAGTATTCTCTTGTTCCTTATATTTTCAAGTTCCTAGTGAATATATATTATCTATTAAAACATTAATTAAAAAATGTTTTAAACCACCCCCCCCCACCCACCCCACCCCACCCCACCCCACCCCTAACAAGATTCGTTCGAACCACAAAACCACGATCCTTAAAACTAACGCAATAGGGAATATCCAATAATAGCTCTAGTAAACCCGTATACAAAGCCGACCCAATTGGTCTCCAAGTGAAGCAATAGCTTGGGGCTCCCACTCCATAAGAGCCCTCAGTTTGAGTATGATTATAATTAATTTGGGTTTTAATGTCTGGTGAGTAGAACGACCCATGTAATTTGTAAGGGAAGAATAATAATAGGCGATAGAAAATTAGGTTAGGGAAGGCAGGAGGTGAAGAACCGATGGTCCATAAGCGATGATGAACAGATTTGTTCGAATCGTCCCTCTTTGAATCAGTGAACTTCTTGAACACTGAAAGGGTACAACTAATTACTCATACAATCAGAATTCGAAGACGGAGCTTTGAAGTTAGGAATTCGAATCATCTAAGTCGTTGATTATGTTTTGAAATTCGCTAGGGTGCGTTATCTGTAAGTGTTGAATCTTTACTATTCAATAATGGTTGTAGTTATCTTTTTTGACGTTGTTTTAATGAAAAGATACATGTATTTGTCACTTTTCTTATATTAACAAGACCCTAGTTGTGGATTTTTTAAAAAAATTGATCTTTTAGATTGTTTGTTAATTGCTCGAGCGTGCTGTTTGATTGGTTTTGCCAGGAACTATAATGGAATAATCAGTTTTAAAAGTATCGCCAACAATTAGTTTACAATTGAAAAATCAAGTTTAGCTATCAATCTCACCGGTGTTTTGGGTTGAAGTGGTTGATTTGTATGTTTTGAATTCAATACATAAAAAATATTTCTTTCTAGAAATTGAGCTTTGGATATTAGACACAACAAGCTGTATTTTAAATCTCTTTGGCAATGGGAAGGTTACTAAAGGAACTTATGACACGAAACATTTCCAAACATTTTGCCAAAAGGTTACTTGTGTTACTCAACTGGAGGTTTGCCAACTCCATATTTATTGTTTGAATAGAATTTTAAAATATATATTTTCTAACATTTTTACGCTTACATGTTTCTTTTAAAGATTGCATGTTGTGATTTATTATATGTTTTCAGTTTGTCGATTTGTTGTGATTTCACATGCTATTCTACTTATTGTTTAATAAAAGCAACACCATACATGAAATCCCATTAGGTACAATCATCATACTTGAGATAGTTAATTTCATAAGGAAAACACATATGTTTTTCAAAAAAGTCCCAAATTTTGGTTTCGCTTTAGACTCCCGAAATGGTTAAGCTGGCCCGTATATTACACGAGTTGAATAATAAAAGGATATGATTGAATTTTTTTAATTATAAAACGATATTTTAAAATAAGATATGATTGAAATTACGTATAATTAGGGACTACAAATAATAAAATAATGATATCAACTTTTTGTACTTTTGTTTTTTTTTAAAACAAATTAAGCATTTAAAAAAAAATTTAAAAATGCTATATTCTAAAATTTTCTTATTATAACTCCCAGTTTTAATTATTTTTAGTTTATAAAATGATGATTTTTTTTGAAAACACAAATTCTGAATATTTTATATTTAAAAAAAAAGTTTGATGTTTTAGAAAAAAAAATTATATATAATTTTTTTTCTTTATATATAATATTAATAAAAAGATATTTTTTTTAATTTATTAAAAAACTATTTTTATTCTAAAAGAGTACTAAATAATATAGATAGTAATTATTGTAGTTATTTAATAGGCGAGATAAACAAAAAAAAATTAATAAAAAAAATATGATGCTAACACGTGTCATTAAAAACTATCATTTTATTAGAGTAATAAGATTATAAATGATTAAAAAGCATCAAAGATCCTAAAAATAAAATACAAAAGGATTTGAAACTAATTCGTTTTTCTAAGACAAATTTATCATACTTTTTATGAGTAAATTACATAGATGGTCCCTGGGGTATGCACGTATTACAATTTTAATCCCTACTTTCAATAAATTGCAGATGAGAGCCTGAACTATGTAAGAAGTGCACGCTGACGGTCCTTGACACTAACAAAGGTTAAGTTTTATCCTCTTCTCCACATTCAACACCCACCATCGCCACCTCTACCCTCATCCCACCGCCGCCGCCGCCTCTACCCTCATCCCACCGCCGCCGCCGCCTCTACCCCTAACTAACACCACCGTCGCCGCCTGCAACCTCAACCCACCACCACTGTCGCCCCCTACATATATTAATAATATATGTATATATACATCATCTTCCTCACTTCAACACCACCACCGTCAACCCATCACTACCGGCAACTAACCACCATCTCCCAGCCACCATACCACCACCACCACCACCATCACCATCCTTAAACCACCACCGTAATCATCATACCGTCCCTACTACCACCGTTTGAGCACACCACCCAAATCCAATAGATCGAATCTTCAAACCACCACAAAATCCAACGACCACCGCTAACACGACCTCCGTCACCATCATCGGCAACGCCAACACACCGGGCACCCTTACCTTGTTTCCCCGCCTACATCATCGCAACCACCACCATCTACATCATCGCACCAACTACATAAACGCCGACCGCCACCACCTGCAACGGTCACCACCGATGGTGGAAAAGAAGAGGAGAGAGAGTGTGTGCGTTTGTGTGAGAGAGAGATACGAGGGTGGTGATGGTGGTTAGATCTGGTTCCGTCGGAGATGGCCGGAGGCGGTGCCGTCCGCCGGTCGCTGGCGTGGGAAGGGTGGTAGTTGGAGTTGCAGAGGTGGGGGTTGGGGACTAAGCAGACGACGGATTGTCGGACTTGCGGCGGCGGAGCACGGTGGTCAACGTGGGGGAAAGGTGGATGGCGTCGGAGGTCCACTGGAGAAGAAGGTGGCAACAGGGGGGTCGCTGGACTTCTGGTGGCGGTGGGGTTGCCGGACTTGCGGCGGCGGTAGGTCGCCGTTGATTTGGAAGGGGAGGGTGTGGATTTGGTTTTTGTGTGTGTGCGATATATATATATACATATATTTATGTGTGTGTGTGTATATAGTTAATTAATTTTAAAGTTAAGGGTACTATGGTCATTTCATTTAGACTTAACTGGTTAAGTTAACCTCTGTTAGTGCTAAGAACTACGTGTGTGCAAAACATGCATACTTCAAGCCCTTATTTGTAATTTTTTAAAAATAACGACTAAAGTTACAATACAAACAAACCCTAAGGACTGTCCGTGTAATTTACTCTGCTTTTAATTTTAAATTACATCAAACAAATTTACCTCATCCTTAAGTTTAAACCTAAAAACTTTTCCAAAATCCTACCAAATAGGTTAACCCTACGTTGCATCAAATCAATTCTTGCGTTCTCATATCCTAATACTAAAAAGTCTAAAATACTAAAAAAAAGTACATAATTAAATATACATGCCAGCTCATAATAACAAGATTTGTTCTAGCACCGCAACAAACTGCTTCTATCGATCCCGCAATCTCAGCCGTCCATTTATCTTTCTGTCTATTATAAATTCCAATTATTGTTAATCTCCTCCCACTCCAACAAATCTAATGATGATCCATCCTCACCCTTTGTTCATTAATTCTTTGATGTCAGCGTTTGATCTCACCGATTATCATCTAATCATAGATGCATTGTGTTATCATTGTCGGGTTTGATGTCGACCCATATGATCAGATATGAGATATTGCCTTCCTCAAGAGACACATGGTAAAATTTCCCCTTTTGATTTTATCTTTAGATGCGAGTTCTTGTGGTTGTTATCTGTTTAATTGATCAATGACTCGTCTTTTGAATAGTTTCATCGTTTTTTTTACTCATGGTATTACTTGATTTTGATGGTGTAACGTCAGACTACTGAAGATTGTTGTTATGTTTGTTGCTCACCAGACTCCATCAACCACAGGATCAAATTCTGTATCGTTTGACAAGGTTTCTTGAATGATCGGGGGGATTAGTGTCAAAGATTAAACCCTAATGGCAGTGGAATCATGAAGATAATTTGCAGTATGAAGTATGCAATTCTATGTTACTCTTGTTTGTTAATTGGCCTTTGCCATGATGGGTGCGCTCGCATGGCAGGTCACAAGATCGAATAAAAATCAAATCTTTTTTGTTTTCGGGGGGAGATCGCATGGTGTTTTACCAGGTTCTCTTCCCAAATGTGTGTGTGTGTGTTGTGGTCTCTTGTTGTTGCTAAAAGCTGCATACAAAGTAAAAGTGCACACCTGCAAGTGCATCAACAAACAAACATCCAGTGCAGTCCTCAGACGAAACGAATAAATAACCGCATGACAAAAGGTACATTTAGCCACATTTTGCATATCTCAAACAATTTAGCCACGAAAATTGCATTCGTTACAGCTTATTAATCATGCTCATTCGCACGCGTGTTAGTGATTATGCATATCATTATCAATCAAGAATTATGGGTCTCAAGTCTTAACTTAGTTGCCTGTTGATACAATTTGGGCCCATTAACATATTTATACATCATTACTTTCCAACCAGATTAAGAGTAGGCAATGGGAAGTGCAAAACCATGGTTTATTCATATAACGTATTGGAGTCTCAAAACGTGTATTCCTTCTTACAAATATGATGTATAGATAGATACAATATTGTCATGTGACTACCATGAACTATATCATATAGTTAAGCATAATACTCACTCATTGTTGATCATTGTTCTAAAACTCAATTGTTTTGTTTTGGTGCGAATGACGTTTGAGTTGTTTTGAGTTCTCAGTTATCCATCATAATTTTTGTTGGTCAGGTTTAGTAGTTTTGAACCTTGTTGATCATTGTTCTCAAACTGAATTGTTTTGTGGCTTTTTAATAGAGATGTATTATTGTGTTAGTTTTAGGCTTTTGTAACAAGGTTATTGTATATCATCCTCTACCTGAATTTTAAAGTGATACCTACACTGATACCGCTTCTGTTGGAAGCTCAAGATGCAAGATGATCACTTTTTGTGGGCATAGCAAACAGAATTATTAAGGCAGGTGATGATGGTTTATCTTAAAACTGGAGTCTGTAAGTGATATATTTATAGTTATAGACTTATTGAAGATCCAGATGAAATATCCACTCATACATGCATGAACAAGTGACAAGTGAGTAACTAAGCCTTCACCTTTTGTTGCAAGTTTATATATGTATTTGGGTTCCTAGTCTATGTGTTCTTTTTGATGTGTGTTTCTGCTCTTATTATTAATTTTTCTATAGCATTCTATGTGAGTTGGAGCTTGTAGTTCTTGACCTTTTCTTAATCTACATACATGCAGTGACTCAAAGGTAGTTTAATTTTCATATTATATTTTGTAACTACTGTATTTATTTATTTATTACTATGAGTAATCATATGCTTATTTTGCAAACAGTATTATTGGTTAAATAGATAAAGAGCTATGATTTTTGAATGCAAGGATGTGTAAGTGTGTTTGTTATGGTTGTTTAGGTTTGTAAGTTACATGTATTGTTTGATAATTTTTTAAAACTAGTTAGATTGTCTAAAAAAAGTTCTATTGGTTTATTAGGAAAGAAGAGGGTACCAAATTTTGATAAATTGGAAGATCTGTGAGCTCGGAAGTTGGTAAGAGCAATCTAGGATGGCGGTGTCAACCACTTGCCTTTCGAAGAAGTTGGTGGTTCGAACCCACCCAGATCTGAGTGGCTTAGTCCTCTATGTGTCCTATATTCATCTCTATACTTGTTTTGTTTCTTCCCTTTCTGAACAAGTTCATATCTTATTAGCTTTTAAGTAACCTGCAATAGTACATATCAGGTTGTATTTTTACTTGCTTTGAGTGTATAAAATGGTCAAGCCGCCTCTACTCGCATCCCTAAAACCATCATTTCAATCAATGAGCACCCATCACTTCTTTATTATCCATTATTTGGTTAACTTGGTTTTATGTTATAGATGCCAAAGCACCAAACATATATCTATTTTTTTGGAAATGTTGGAGTTCTGGAATTTGTGATTTTATTACCTCAGCTTTATAAATGCACCCACAGCAGGGGGGCCTAAAAACTGCCAAAGCCTACTCTAAAAAGTAAAAATTCCCACGAGATGTACCCTCTCACATGCAATCTGTTTTTGGGCTTTCTGGCACAAGAAATTCTTCCTCTCCTCCATATATACCTTGCAATCCTTTCGGGCAGCAAACGTTGCCTTAAAATGTAAATGGCTTTGGCGGTTCAAGAAGGAGCCGAACAAAGCATCAACGGCCCTTGGAAACATATGGTAAAATCTTTGGGGGGTTCTACAATCTTTAGGCTTGGATGCAAGCTTGATCACATACGCTGTTGGAGACTTCTACAACACCAAATTCATTAGACAACAATTTTAGGAAATTCAGCTCCACATTCACAACCGAATATTCAGTTGTGCTAGAGAGGTTCCAATAAAGGTATATATTTTTGGGCGACAAAGCTAGCACTCGCGTAAAGAGGTATCCTAAATGATACATTCTGCTCTCTATGCTTCTTTCCGGAATTACTATCTGTATCGTTTTACAAAATATAAGATTACCATTGACAAGGCGTTAATTATTAGATATATATTTTTTTTTCTAAAGAATGAAATTAAGCTTGATCTAGTCGCTATAAATATTTTTATATACCTTTTTTAAAACATTTTGTTCTAACTTGAATCTAATTTCATTAGAACCTTTGACTTAAACGCATCAAAAGTATAAATATTTTTATATACCTTCTTTTAAACATTTTGTTCTAACTTGAATCTAATTTCATTAGAACCTTTGACTTAAACGCATCAAAAGTTTTTAATCGATACTTTCGGAGTCAATATCTATATGCCAGCTTAGAGTAAGAGGTTGTTTGTTTTAGGTTTTTAATAGCTCAGATGTATGAATGGTTCAGATATTTACTTTTAAATGGTTAAACATCATATTAAGTCTGAATGATTAAGACCTCTTATCTGAATTGGTTAGAAATTTGTCTTTCAAAAACATCTTCTGCTTCCGCAACAAAACCGCCTCTCTACGGGATATTCGGATACACCCAATGCCACCTAGCAAAATCTCAGCCGTCCATCGTCCTTTTCTGTATTATAAATTGCAAACAAATCCCCTAAATTTCATTTTCATATTTGCCTCCTTTTCCAAGAAACCCTAATTTATATAGAGAGATCGATGAGTGCTTATTTTTCTCGTTACTGATTTATTGCGGTTACATGTAGAAGTTGATACATTCGATTCGGTCGTTCGATCTGCCCTATGATCTACACTCATGGATGGCCAGAGGGCTTTGGCTATATGGTAACTTTCGATTTATGAGTTCATCTTTAGATGCGAGTTCATGCTGTAAAACTTTGTTGCTCATATAGGCTTATTGGTTATTTATTTGCGTGGTAGTTCCGTATCTGGTTTAATTGTATAGTTATTTCTCTTGTGAATCATTTGATTGATTGTCTTCTTCATGTTGGCGATAGGTGTAACAATAGTACCATACGATTGTATCTGCTGTAACTTCACGTTGCTGATAATTTCTATCATCTTCTGAGGGTCAACAGGTTCTGGCAACATAGAGCTCGCGATCTGTTTCATTTTAGTTGATCATGTTCTTGAAGTGTTGAAGGAGTTATTATCCGAGACGAAATTAAATCATTGTGGAAGCTCTTAAGGATGTGTTGATGAGAAGTTTCATTATGAAGTGTTCATCAGGTTTGTATTTAGATCTAAGCTTTGATTTTGATGGGCCACTCTATTGGGGTGCTCTATGATATGCTTGTTTGTCATTTGGCCTTTGCCATGATGGGTGAGCTCGCATGGCAGGTCTCGAGATCCTAATAAAAAGAACATATTTTGTTTTTGGGGGAGATCGCATGGCGTTTGCCGGGTTCTCTTCCCAGGTGTGTTTGTCGTGTGCGTGCGTGTGTATGCCTTTGTTATTTTATCGTCGATTTCCAAATGTCCCGACAATGCTAAGTATTGGAACTTCATCAGCAAATGAACGTTCCGGCGATTAAGTACTCCAACTACAGGAGGTACATTCAGCCAAAAAAAATCCAATCTCTCAAACTTGGATATTCATATTAATGAGACTAAACACCATCTGCTGAGGGATCTGTTGTTTTTTAGGTGTTGTTCTTTACATTTTATCTTGAGCTGTTACTAGCATTCAAGAATTTATATCCTCAATCTAGCATATTCAAGAATTTAGTCAGCTGTTTTCTGAGATATATTTAAATTTCAGCATCATCAAACATACTTGAGGTATCCAGTGTGAAGGGCTAAAACAGAGGTAAATCTGGATCAATCTTATTCGTATCATACATTCCCATCAATATTACATTGAATATGTTCAAGCTATGAAGGGTCTCTAACATAATTAGCTAAAAGAATGGTATATTTTTGGCATATTTATTATTTCAGACATCCCCATGGACCCCACCAATATATATCTTAATGCTTGATCTATGGTATTATCTTAACTGCAAGCTTAAACAACATTCTTAGTTTTCAAATTTTAACAACTTTCAAACACACCACTTTCAAAGAATCAGCATGGTATTTGCAAAGTCTTGATGATGGAACCGATATATTAGTTTTGAATGAAATTTGGTTTGAACATAAAGATTCTGATATGTTATCCATGTATAAATCTTGGTGTTTTGGTTCTTTGTATTGTTACGCATTGTTTCAAACCTGGTACACAATTTCAACCTTTTGTATCCTTTGATATTGAAGTTGGTCGTATCAATTGGATATGAAGTTCATAAGTTTCTGTATCATTCTTCATGTGCCTTTGTTTTAGTCTTTGAGTTCCTGCAAATCTGCAATAAGGTTTCTGTTCTCTGCTTGGCTTTGCCTGCTATCTGTTTCTTGTTGGAAGCTCATCAAGATGATTATTGTTGGAGCTTGCATATGATGATGGATGCTGCAGTCCATCTGTCATGGATATCTGCTTGATAGTTCTCATTGTACTGGGACCTGTGATGACCTTTGTTCATAATAAATTCAAGTCGCTCTGGGTTCTGTTTTTTTTTTATTGTTGATTTGCTTGTCGTCTATACTTTAGCTTTACTATTAGATACTTGATTATCTGCCCATTTTCCATGACATGTGATGTGGCTGGCTTGTTTTCTAAAGCATTTACATCCTCAAAATCTGTTTTTGAAGAAGGGGAAGGAGAAGGAGCCCTCGACCAGCAACCGATAGAGGAGGATTTATTCAATCACATAGTTTGGGCTCCTAAAATTCCTCTTTTGAATCAATTGATTGTTGTTTTCATGTACTGTTTTCCTCGTATATGTGAAGAATTCATTTGTTGCTCCAAACATGTTGGCGATAGGTGGAAGAATAACAATAGAGCCATACAATTGTACTTGCTTTGACATCTGGTTGCTGAACATTTCGTCAACTTCTGATGCTCAACAGGTTCCGTTAATATATAACTTGAGATTTGCTTCATTTCAGTTGATCGGGTTCTTGATGTATTGAAGCAATTATTGTCTCAACCGAAATTGATTCATTGTGGAAGTCTTCAAATGATGTGTTGATGAGAAGTTGCAGTGTGAAGTGTTCATCAGGTTTGTATGTAAATCTTAGCTTGATTTGATGTGCCTATTTATAGGATGCTCTAGCCTCTATGTCATACAAGTTCATTAGTTGGCCTTTGCCATGATGGGTGAGCTCACATGGCAGGTCACGAGATCTTAATAAAAAGTAACATTTATGGTTTTGGGGGGAAATCGCATGGCGTTTTGCCAGGTTCTCTCCCCAGGTCTGTTTGTCGTGTGTGTACGGCCTTTGTTATTTCATTATCATTTTTCAGAGTTGCGTACAATGCCATATACAAGAACTTAATTCCGCAAACAACTGAAGGTACATTTAGCCAAAAAAAGTTAATATCTGGAATTTGGATATTCATATCCTTATAGACTGAAATACACCATATATCATGCTGAGGGCTCCGTTGTATCCTTATTGTTCTTCAGATTTTATCTCAAGCTGCTATTATCATTGAAGAATTTATGTTCTCAATCTAACGACTTGACAATACGATTGTTTTTAACATATATTTAAATTTCATTGTCATTTAAGCACGCTTGAGATATCTGGTTTGAAGCATATTTTTGGCTAATTCTTATTAATACAGACTCCCATAAATATTTTTATAAACTCTCAATTTACGAAGGTCTTCATCACAATTAGCTGTTATCCAAGAAAATTTTAAATTCCAGCATCATCCAATTAGACTTCGGACATATGCAGAGTGAAAGGCTAACCTATGGTAAAGTTGGCTTATTTTTATTATTTGCAGGCACTCCCATCAATATTTATATAAATGCTTGCGTTATGAAAGTCTGATTTATATTATTTAATCAGCTAACATAACGTTATTGTTAGTTTTGAAAACTAGTTCCAGCAAGGTACTCTGCAATTTTTGATGATGAGCTATATCTTATATTTAAGTGTAATCTTGATTTGAACATTAAGTTTCTGTCATGTCGTCCATGTATTCATTTTGGTGCTTGTGTTCATTTATGTTATTACACATTGTTTTGAGTTGGATGCACCTGATTTCAACTTTTTTGTAGCCATTGATATTGGAGTTGGTATCATTCTTCATGGATTGGATATGTAGTCCCTATATTTGTATCATTCTTCATGTCCCTTTGGTTTGGTGTATGGGTTCTTGCAAGTTGCAATTAAGGTTTTTTTGATTTCTACATGGCTTTGCCTGCTCTCCGTTTCTTGCTGGAAGCCTAAGGTTTATTTTGTGGCTTGCGTATTCTAAAAGCTGAGGATTAGCTCAGTTGGTCCATGAAAAGCAACATCATATCCAAAACAATTTGGAGCATTCGTATGATGATGGAAGCTTCAGTCCATCCGCCGAGGATTTCTGCTTGATAGTTCTCCTTGTTCTGGGACCAGCGGTGATTTTTTTCTGAAACAAATTGAAGTCGCTCTGGCTTTTGGTTTGTTTCTTATTGTTGTTTTTGCTAGGTTTTTATACTTGTGCTGACCATTTTGATACGTGGTCATCTGTCATTCTGCCCTTTTGTGATGACATATGTTCTTGTCTGGCTCTGGCTTGTCTACTAACTTTTAGTAAGATTATGATGGGGAGGTCCCAATACCCAACAACTCAGCAGGTCTAGCCCAAGTTTGGCAGGCACAAGCCCAAAACCGGACACAAGCCCAATTCAGAGCTGGATCACTTTAGCCCAATTGGAGCAGCCAAACACGTGAATCAGCAACATCAGTTCAGGCCCCACGTTTATTTCACAGCATGCTATATTGTTATCTTTCTTTTTAATGTTTTTAATTTGTTTTCTTCAAGTATTTCCTTTAACTTTGAAGTAGTCAAAGTAGTTATTTTAAAATTCCACAAGTGTAGAGAACGTGGGTAGTCATGCTCTTGTCAGTTATTTCTTTTAGTTATGTATTGGAAAATTGGAAATGCAAAGACAGACTTGAATTTCCTAAACTTTTATTCTCTGTACTCGGAGAGTATTTTCCTTGCTATTCTAATTTCTTGGCAGGAGGTTAGAAGGTGATCTGGGAAGTCTAATTTCTAATTCTCGTGGTGTGTCTGTATCGGGAATTTGGGTTAGAAATTTCTGCCTTCAACTAATTCTTGGGTGGTGTTTATTCTCGCTGAGATCCGTTGTGTTTTTGTACTTGATCTTTTCGGGTATTTCGATCCGTTCAATTAGCTCAGTTGCCATCATTTGGTATCAGAGCTATGGATACCCGAAGTTTTGATTTGAAGAAGATTTGGAGACTATGGATAATGACAAGGAGATGGCTCAAAAAATGCAGGCGATGCAGGACCAAATTCAGGAATTGATTGTCACTCGTATCCAAGAAGAAGGGTCCCCATCAGACGAGTCGGTCAACAAAGGGGGTGCGGGTGGATGGCACCCGAATGACATCAAAGTTGACATTCCTGAATATGATGGAAAGTTGGATCCAGACGAGTTCGTGGAGTGGTTGCGAACTGTGGAACGGGTCTTTGATTATAAGCAAACGACCGAGGATAATAAGGTTAAAAATTGCCGCCCTCAAGCTTCGCAAGTATGCGTCCACATGGTGGTCGAATACATGTTTGAAACGTGAACTCAACGGGAAGATGAAGATCCAGACGTGGCCAAAGATGAAGGCAAAGATGAAACAAAAATTCTTACCTGCATATTATATTCAGCATAGTTTCTCCCAATTGCACGCGTTGAAGCAAGGGACTGGTACTGCTGAAGAATATTCTCGTGAGTTTGAATACCTTTTGATGAAGTGTGATATACCTGAGGATGATCCTCAGACTCTTGTTCGCTATCTAGGAGGGCTGGAATCACGAGTTGCCAATGTCGTTGAATTACATTCCTATCAAACCCTAGCTAAATTAACTTTGTTTAGCCCACAAAGTGGATACCCCGCAATGGACCAAAAGTAAAATTGAGCTCAACCATCCCTCTTTTAAGCCTAACTCATATTCTAAGCCCACAACAACCCCTAAATCATTCACCCCTTCAAACCCAAAACCGACCTCCATCCCCAATTCCACCACAGAATCTGCTAGAGCCCCTCGCCGTTGTTTCCGTTGTCAAGGTCTAGGGCACATCGCCTCTGAGTCCCCAAGCAAGAAGATTATTTCACTGGCTGATTTCGAACTTGCAGGTGGTTTCGAATATGGGTCTGATTCGAGCACAGCCCTCATATCACCGTCTGAACTTGAAGAAACGGTGACCGGACCCGACGACTGTCAATGCTTGGTTGTTCGCCGGACGTTGAGCACGACCTCAGATCATGAAGGAAACCTCCAGCGGGAGTCCATTTTTCATACCCGCTGCACAATTTCGCAGAAGGTTTGCTCCGTGATAATCGACGGGGGTAGCTGTACTAATGTCGCTTCTCAAACCTTGGTCACCAAACTGAACCTACCCACTCAACCCCACCCTTCTCCATACGTAATTCAGTGGCTTAATCAGGGAAAAAGGATACGCGTGTCACACCGATTACTGTTATCCATAAGCATTGGTAAGAATTATACCGACGAACTTTAGTGTGATGTGATCCCGATGGACGCGCGTCATGTATTATTGGGACGTCCATGGCAATTTGACCGGCGAGCTATTCATGATGGATATCTCAACACGTACTCTTTTGTTCACAACAATTGCAAGATCATACCAACCCCAATCGTTCCTTCAGCAACCTCCCCAAAACCCACGACAAACTTGAGCACTTTGTTGCAATTCGAACACCATGAATATGATTCTGTTAAAGAGATTGTCTTGTTGGGCCTTGATGAAGAAGAAAATTAGCCTCTGTCCATAATATCCCCTCTTATCCAGCCCCTTCTACAATCCTACCCCTAAGTTTTTCCTAATGAAATTCCCCTTGGCCTACCCCCTAAGCGTTCGATCCAGCACAAAATTGACCTCATCCCAGGTTTCGTTTTACCTAATAAACCTGCCTATCGCACTAACCCTCAGGAAACAATTGAAATCAGAACCCAGGTTGACAAATTGTTGGAAAAGGGGCTAATTTGCGAGTCCCTTAGCCCGTGTGTAGTTCCCACCCTACTTGTTCCAAAGAAGAACGGGGAGTGGCGAATGTGTATGGATAGCCGCTCCATAAACAAAATTACCATCAAATACCATTCCCCATACCGAGGCTGAATGATCTATTGGATGAACTTCATGGCGCCATAGTATTTTCCAAGGTCGACTTGCGAAGTGGCTATCATCAGATTCGCATTTATGAAGGAGACGAGTGGAAAACAGCTTTCAAAACGAAGGAGGGGTTATATGAGTGGCTTGTCATGCCGTTCGGGTTATCAAATGCACCTAGTACCTTCATGCGCCTAATGAACCACGTATTGAAGCCATTTTTGGGTCGCTTTATTGTTGTTTATTTTGATGATATCCTTGTGTATAGCCGTACTACGGATGAACACCAAACCCACCTGTCCCAGTTATTCACAGTGCTTGATCGGGAAAAACTTTACGGGAATTTGGAAAAATGTGAGTTTTTTACCACCCAGGTCACATTTCTTGGTTATCTTGTTTCAGCACAGGGAATACAAGTTGATGAAAAGAAAATTCAAGCCATTCATGACTGGCCGGTACCCACGTCTATTCAGCAAGTTCGAAGTTTCCATGGTCTCGCCTCATTTTACCGTCGTTTCATCAAGAATTTCAGTACCATTGTAGCTCCAATGACCGAAGTGACCAAATTCAAACAGTTTACCTGGACACCACAAGCCCAGCTAGCTTTTGATGAACTTAAGAGACAACTATCCTCCACTCCAGTGTTGGCGCTGCCTTGTTTCAGTGAGGTGTAGGTTGAATGTGACGCATCAGGAGTGGGAATAGGGGTTGTTTTGTCACAGTTAGGACGACCAATTGCTTATTTTAGTGAAAAGCTCAACGACGCTAAGAGGCGATATTCAACATATGACAAAGAATTTTATGCAATCATTCGGGCTTTGGACCATTGGCAACATTATTTGATCTCCAAAGAATTCATTCTGCATTCGGACCATGAAGCTTTAAAGTACATTCAAGGTCAGCAAAAATTGCAGCCCCGGCACGCCAAATGGGTCGAGTTTTTACAAGCATTTACCTTCACCATTAAGCACAAATCGGGTCGACTCAACAAGGGAGCCGATGCCCTCTCCCGTAGGTACTCTCTACTCACGTTGCTTCAACCAAAAATTCTAGGGTTTAATCTTTTGTAGGATGAATATCCATCAGACCCTGACTTTGGGGATCTGTTTACAAGCTGTCAATCACATGCCAAGGGTGATTATCACATTCATGATGGGTTTCTATTTAAGAGACAGCGGCTCTGCATCCCTCGTCAGTGTTTGATTACTAATCATCAAAGAAGCACATGAAGGCGGGTTGGCAGGTCACTTGGGAACCGACAAGACACTCCATATTTTGCGCAACCATTTTTTCTGGCCAAGGATGAACAAAGATGTTGAGCACTTCATCAAACGTTGTCTACCTTGTCATCGAGCCAAAAGTCATTCTTCCCCACATGGGTTGTACTTGCCCCTACCCGTACCTGTTGCACCTTGGGAAGACGCGAGTCTTGATTTTATCACAGGCTTACCACGTACTCAACGTCAAAAGGATTCGGTTATGGTAGTGGTGGATCGATTTTCCAAAATGGCTCATTTTGTCGCATGCCACACTACATATGATGCTGTCCAGATTGCCAATCTGTATTTTAAAGAAATAGTTCGTCTGCACGGTGTTCCAAAGACGATGGTCAGTGATCGCGATGTTAAATTCCTAAGTCACTTTTGGATGACACTATGGCGCAAATTGGGCACTAAGCTGAAATTTAGCACGTCAAGTCACCCGCAAACCGATGGGCAGACTGAAGTTACCAACCGGACCCTTGGTTCACTACTTCACGCACTCATCACTACTAACATGAAGCAGTGGGAAGATTTATTACCGCGGGCTGAATTCGCTTATAACCGAGCTCCTAATAAAACAACGGGCATCAGCCCATTTATGGCAGTTTATGGTTTAAACCCCTCTACCCCTCTTAATCTCGCTGTACTTGACACGTCCTCAAAATTCAGTCAAAAGGCCTGTGATTTAGCAGCTGATCTCAAGACCATTCATCAGCGCATTCATGATAAAATCACGAACACCAACGAGCTGTGAAATACAAGCGCGATAAAAACAGAAAACACATCCTTTTCAAACCGGGTGATCTTGTGTGGCTGCACTTTAGGAAGGAACGTTTTCCTTCAAAACGACGTTCTAAATTAAGTCCCTGGTCGGATGGTCCGTTCAAAGTTCTTGCTAAGGTCAATGATAATGCGTATAAAATTGACCTCCCGGGTGATTCTGGAATTTCAGCAACCTTTAATGTTGCAGACCTCCAACCATACTTTGATCCTGATGATCCTATTCCAAGTTTGAGGCCAAACTTCTTCAAAGATGGTGAGGATGATGGGGAGGTCCCAATACCCAACAACTCAGCAGGTTTAGGCCCAAGTTTGGCGGACACAAGCCCAAAACCGGACACAAGCCCAATTCAGAGCTGGATCACTTTAGCCCAGTTGGAGCAGCCAAACACGTGAATCAGCAACATCAGTTCAGGCCCCACGTTTATTTCACAACATGCTATATTGTTATCTTTCTTTTTAATGTTTTTAATTTGTTTTCTTCAAGTATTTCCAACTTTGAAGTAGTCAAAGTAGTTATTTTAAAATTTCACAAGTGTAGAGAGCGTGGGGTAGTCATGCTCTTGTCAGTTATTTTTTTTAGTTATGTACTTGAAAATTGGAAATGCAAAGACAGACTTGAATTTTCTAAATTTTTATTCTCTGTACTCGGAGAGTATTTTCCTTGCTATTCTAATTTCTTGGCAGGAGGTTAGAAGGTGATCTGGGAAGTCTAATTTCTAATTCTCGTGGTGTGTCTGTATCGGGAATTCGGGTTAGAAATTTCTGCCTTCAACGATTTCTTGGGTGGTGTTTATTCTCGCTGAGATCCGTTGTGTTTTTGTACTTGATCTTTTCGGGTATTTCGATCCGTTCAATTAGCTCAGTTGCCATCAGATTACATCTTAATTTTTAGGTCGAAGGCCTAAATGACGATTCTTCGTTGTTCTTCTTAGCATCTACAAAGCATAAACAAAGTGATCTTAGGAACTTGAGTAATTTAGTTGAAATAAGGCTAGTTGGTGAATTGTTGCATCAAATTGTTTGCAATCTATGTACAATTTCATCATGCTAAAACAGGAAAACGAAGGCATAACCGGGATAATCTTTGCTTCATGTATCATATATTGTTCTGATTCTGTATGTATATATCTGTGACTGATTTTATAATTGCACCTTTTTGACAGTGTTCTCTGGGATGGGGTTGTATTTGCTTTCATTTTATTTACAGCTTAACTCAAGTCTGTTGAAATTATGGAGTGTTCATAAACTGACTGTAGGATCCAAATGAAGCAAGTCAGCTGGTTTGATATGTATCTGACATGCGTATGGTTGGGTTGCTGGTTTGGGGGTTTCGCTGTCTGCCCATGAGTAAGCCTTTAAAACAGACCACTGAAGCAATCCTGCTCCGGTGATCACCTTGCTGAAATTTTGTCTAAACGTGGATTTCACAAGCATTCATTGTTTTCTAACCCATATTACATGTGTAGTGCTCCGTCTGTAGTGTGTATGTCTTAAATTTCAAGTCACTCTCATCTGGTAAGAGCGTCTTGGACGGCCTTTGCTTTTCTAAGAGTTGGTGGTTTAAGTCCACAGCGTCTTGTTGGCTTTAAGGTTATCATTGTTTTCTTTTCGGGTCTTTGCTTATGAAAATGTTTTGTAAAACGAAAAAATGAAGTTTAATACAAATATATCATTCTTAAGGAGATTTTATACAATAGTTAATTAATTTGTGGGGAGAGATGAGAAGGGTTTTAAACCAAATAAAGAGGGGACATCTGTGTGCCGTATAGGCATTGGGTTACAAGTACAAGCAAGTCTAGGCGGGACAATTTATTTGTCGGGCAAAAATATGGTTTGTGGTCTGTTTTCGATTTATCATTTGACATCTCATACGCTTTTGGTTTCTGCTCACGTCCTGTAGAATATGGATGCCAACTAAACTGATTAGAATCTAAGAAGTTCTGGCAATGGCATCCTCTTTGAAAACCATTAGGTGATGTTGGTGCTGACTACTCTAGCTACAAATACAATTACATTTCTTCATTACAAGCTTCAAGGAATTCTTTAAATCCGGACGTGAATCTAGAATGAATTCTTGTCTACCATATTCTAAAGATTTCAAAACGGGATGATCTCTACTTAATGAGGTACAATAAGTTATTTTAATATAATTTTTAGAGTAAGTTTTGCTATAGTGGTTAGCCACAAGTTGTCATATACATACATCCCTCTGCTTGAAAAATATACTTATCAGATTTCAATTCTTTTGGTTGATTCTAAGTGAATTCATTTCAAATTCAGTTTCAATTTTTTTCTCAGACTAAACAAAATAAGAGTAACATTCAATTTTAAATGAAATAATTTTTGCAAACCAAACAATTAAAAGGCAAATTTCTCATTCCAATTTTATTAATTTAAACAAGTCAAACACATCATACTCGTTATAAATAGGACAAGTATTTTGTAGAATTGGTATTAATTCTAAAAGCAAATTCTTGCATCCAGTAAGCATATGTTGCACAATCAAAGTAAGGATAACCGATGATAAAGGGTATCGCTTGGTGATTGATCTTGCACGAACATAATTTTTAAATTTGTTTTTCTTTTACCTGAAACGTTTCTAGAGATTGTTGCTTCTATAACAAAAAGCTCGAAACTAAAATATCCATACGTCCATAATTATCATTATCATAAAGGTTAATTTATATGGTATTAATACAACTCATAAGACGACCAGCTCACTTTATTTTTAAACCCAAATTTTAGCTATTACAACCTAATCAGCCCACCCTACACGGTAAATGAGATGAAATCACACATCTAGCAAATGTATACCGCACGTATGCTAATACTGCATCATTACAAAATCAAAACACTGTTACAAAAACAGATATGTTTCTCCTAATATAACATGGTTTCTGAAAAAACAAGTTGTATTCTTCAAGCACTCAAGAAAATAACAAGTCTCGGTATGTAGCAACAAAACCCAGGTGGAGGTAGGACATTACAGGATACAAAAGTTAATATTCATCTAAGCAAAAACACAACTTTTCATGCCATAATTGTAGAACGTTACTAGGCTTTGGACGACCGACCTTTCAAAAGGAAACATTTGGTTGTGCAGAAAGCAAAACAACACGAAGCTTACTGTACAATTAAGTTGGTAATGCTTAGAGTTCACTCGAGTAAATGCACTCGTCAACAAGTTGCCTAAGGTTAGGATTCTCCATGGCAGCAACAGTTCTTTCCTTGTCATTTAATTGCTTGTTAACTGCAAACAATTGTTATCGTTATAATATAACAAACCAGGTATCAAGTATGATTTATAGTTATGAGTTGTATATGCCTTTACCTGCTTCTTCATCTGCATGGGATCCAGGGGCTACTTTGATGTCTACCTGTAACATTTGAGCATCAAATGATATAAGACCAACAATGGAGGGCCGTTTCATCAACGGCAATATAAGGGAGATGAAAATGACATTCTAAAATCACCCCAGAAAATGCAATGTTTAACTTGCTGTTTTCTGATAGTCAAACCCCTAAAATACGTTTTAACAAGAGCAAAATATAGAAACTATGTAGTGTTTGTGAATTGGCAGAAAGTAAATCTTGCTTACTGTAATCTTCCTAAGACCAAATGTTAAAATAGCTGACCTTAAAATGTGGAGGGAAACAATCCTTAAGTTTGATTCTCAAGCATAGACCGATGACTGTTGCCATACTGCAGTGCTGAATGGTTGGGGTGAAAGTTATCCTAAGATAGAACAAGTGAAACATCATAACTAATAATATACCGTGCAGCGTAGATAAGCTTAATTACATGCCATACACATACTACAACGTTGTTAAGTAAGTCTATGAGACAATAAATCGGATAAATGCACCTAGAGGTGCACATTTTAACTGGTTAGTGCATTTTACAAGCTTCATAGAACATGGTGTTCAAGGCTGCACCTTTCGATATTTTGAGACGCTAATTCACAGCGCTTAATTGATGCAGGTCAAATAATATGTTGCAAAAAGGAGGGTCACAAGAACAAAACAATTGACTGAATAATCAATGAGTACAAAATTTGCAGAGTTAGGATAATAATATTGGAGAGGACTGTTATAAAATTCCAAAATACCAAGTACACCAAAAGGGCAATAAATTCTTTTTGACAATCTTAAGGGCGCCAAGTGTCCAACGCAAGTAGCACGACATGTAGGGTCAATTGCTCCACAACCAAGCATCCGGTTAAAAAACTATGATCATACACAAAAGGAAACCAACAAACTTTTGGTACTGATTAACTTTTCATACCCATTTCAAAAGATTTCTGTTTTCTACCCAATTTACCATGTTCTGGTTTACATTTTTCTTTCACCAGGTCCGACCACTATGCAGTCGGTTGTATACCAGATCAAGCAAAAAAATATACCGAACACACACAACAAAGGGTACTAGTTGCTTGAGTAAATCATCACTGGACTATACATACCTTGATTACCTTCCACTAGATCCGCATCAGTTATGATTATCTTTCATAACTTTGTAAATAACAGTTAACAATAACTTAAGGTGATTTTAAAGTGGATTTCCAGTTATGAGACTGGGAGTGAGAAAGAAAGAAAGAAAGAAACTAATGTAACCCTACATTACCAATGTTTAACCTGAATTTATTATTGGGGGTTCTGTACCCACACCCTCTCACGCTAACCACAAACCAATGACAAATCATACGAGTTCGCATAAATAATAGGTAATACGGATCGTATGAGATGTTGTAATAATTTGTCATACGAGACCATAGAGTCAAAAATTTTAGAGTGAATCATTATTTTCCTTCTTATGATTTAGTCACATTTGTTATTTTCATACAAAAAGTTTTTATTTTTATTTTTTTAAGGTTTTAAAAATTTGTCATTTTCATCTAAAATATTAACTTCATTAATTTAAAATGTCAAAAGGAAAACGACAATTCACTCTAACTTTTATAATGCAAAATGCATACCGTGGTAATACATACGGCCTGTATAAATGGTGTATGTATAGTAAGCTAAAACGAAAAGAAATATACTTAAATAGTAAAACCGAAGGGCTCATACGACCAACTATCTATAACTTTCTACCCGAGTACCCGACCTCCGTCCCGTGATTAGAGCCCATAATCGGCACTTGTCACGGTCTATTTTATTAATTCTAATTTAGTATATTACCAACACGATTTTAGTCAATGATAAGTATCAATAACTATCATATTCTAGATAATATAGGCACTATAAACAAAACATGCACCTAAAGTATCAATATTCATTTTCACAACATATTCATTCGAAGCATACTATTTTTATGTGATTTCGATTACATTTATTATTTTCATTCAAAAATGTTTTTTTTTGTATTTAGCTCTGTTTCATAAAACTTTAGCTTTATTATTTTAAAATGTTAAATATTTTTTGTTAAAATGATACATATGTAAGTTTTCATGTAAAAATGAAATCCTAATTTATGTTTACGTGCGGGTAAAATTTCTTTACGAAATTCATGTTTTTTTTATTTATGAAAAATTTCTTTCACAGAATTCATGTTTTTTTTAATTTATGAAAATAACAACCTTTTCGAATCTTAGAGAGCTGAATGAAAATGACAAATATGAACGGAAAACAAACAATCACTCGCGAAATTAAAATTTAAAACCATCAGAGATAAACTCACAGTATTCTGCCGAGCTTCTCATCGACGGTGACAGACTCCTCCGAGAGAACACTCAGCTGCTCCAACGAATACGGATGCTCCGGATCCCTAATGTCCCTCACTATATGTATCCATCCATCAAAAGTCAAAGATCACATCATCATCATCACCTAATAACAAATTAGCAAAAACAAAAACAGAAATCGAATCATTCTGCAATTCACATCAGAAAACAACGAATCGATTGCAAAAAAGGATATCATAAATGTCAAGAGGATCAACGGCATCATGATCAACATCAGGTCGATTGATTCTCTCTTTCTTCTCACGTACGATCGGATTTGCGTTAATGAGTCCTAGAGTCATGGTTGGGTGAAATCAATGAGTTAGAGTTGAGTTAATGGGGATGAGAGAGTTGGTGGTTGTTTATTGGTGTGTGAGTGGTTTCAGGTTCCAGTTTTGCCCCTGGAGAAACTAGGTGCTTGTGCCCACAGATAATAATAATAATAATAATAATAATCATAATAATATTTCTAATTGTTAATCGTTTACTAAAAGGGGAATACTTGACTTGACTGCAATGGCCTTTGGAGTTTAGACACATGACCTTACTGTTTTGAATTTGATTTTGCTATTTTTCCCATCTAGCTTCAAAATTTAGTTGCTACAGGGTTGCTACAGGGCGTAGAAGACAAAACGACGAACAACAGAAATCCATTATGAATCTAACACTCAGAGACTCTAGGTAAATACCAACACCATGCTATCTACTAAATGCTCATACAAATCAGCAAAAGTATAGGTGTTTAGCATTTAAACATCTAACTCTGTTTCTAGATTTCTTTCTAAATGTTATTTATACTACAAACTGTGCACAGTAGTGTTACATTGAAATTTGGTTTGAAAACACTTTAAACCAAATGTCCATGGTTTTTATGGTTTATTATACGTCAAGGATGGTTTAAAGAAAGTATCAGTGTTATTGTTAATAAAGTTTTAACACGATGGATGAATCTATTGAATTATTTATTTAACATTTTAAATTAATGTGCTTTAACTCTGTTTTTACTTTTGCTCACACACCTTTTTATTTTTATTTTTTACACAATGGTCTTTAGATAAGTAGTTTTGGGTGTTTTGACTTAATAGTTTTCCCATAAGTGTTATTCACATCGACTTTGTTACCGAGTTTGTGTGTCATATTTTTTCATAGTGTACCTGTTGGCTTGATCGAATTTGTTCACAGGTCACGGGTATGAGTCACCAAACAACTAACGGGTCACGGGTGTGGAATTGATCCATGTTGACCGAGTTTCAAGGAGTGTGGACTTGGGGAACACGTGAACCTTGGAGTTGTTATAAAAATTAGCAAGTAGCAGACTCTATTTTATCTAGCATGTGTTTATTTTGTTTGATCATTATAAAGAGTAGTACTTTATTTCCTTCTAATATTTGTTAGAGAGTTAAAAAGAAATGCATCATATTTTAATGATTCATAGTGTGTGTGGTGTGTGTTTTAAGAGGGGCCTGAACCAACAGTACTATTGTGTGTAACTTTAATGTTCATGTCTAAATGTTTCATAGATACAATCATGCGTTTAGTTTCTTGGTATTCCTCACTCTCTCTCATTTGTGATGTATGCAGGTTTGTCAACAATTGTGCATGTTCATCAATGCTTAAATGCATGGTGATCAAAGTTACAGAGCTAAACTTGCAAGCACCTCCATCTACAACTACTGCAACAAATGTTACAACCCCAACCACACCACGACTACCGACACAAACAGAAACAAGATCAAGCAACTCCACAACAGACCTTTCAACCGGTACGTCAAAACTGCTACAACCCTATTAGAAACCACACAAGATTAACACCCGGAAACAAGATAAGCAATACAAAAAGGGCTAGATACCCATATTAAAAATATGATGAAAGAACAAGAAGAAAGTTTTTTGGGCCACATCTGTCACACCCTCAATTTCCACAAACGGGGTATTACCGTTAGGCGTGTGATATACCAGGATCTCAGCCACTAGTTACACCAAACGACACATCAATTACAAAACACAATTACTCATTAACATCTGAAATTTTCAAACACAGAGTTAATAATGTAAACGTGAAAATAATTGCGGAAGCGTAATAATTTGTAAATCAAATGGCGCAGACACGCGCAAACCAAATAAAGTATAATGGATAGAGATTTATAAATCGTTCGTTAGACCCCAATGATGATGAATGCATTAGTGGGATGCTCCTAATCATGCGCACCTAAAGAACCTGAAAGAAACATGCTAAAGTGTCAACACAAGGTTGGTGAGTTCACAGGTTTAACAGAAAACAGTAAGTAATAGTAATGAAATCCAAATTAAGTAATCAAAGCATATAAGTAGGTAGCTAGCCTACATCAAGTCATTATGTGTATGAATTTCGCGACCAAACTGACGGTAATAATGTAATGAATCCCCCGGCTGTGGATACCAGACCACAGCACAATAAAACAGGCTAACCATTCACCCGTTTGATCTCCAGTCAAGCTAGGGCGACTAGCCCGGGCGGGGTTTGTCAAACCCAGTAGATCTACTAACAATCACCTCGCTAATATCATATTGACGGTCCGAATGGGGCATAGTGGTATCATAATAGTAAACCAGTATATACAGTATTACCAATCTAAACTACCGTACATCTTATAAAAATCAGCATGTTTCTCTCCCCCAAAAGAGAGTATAGTATGAAAGTGAGGCTGTAAACTCACCTTAAGGTGCACGACAGACAAATGAAATCAAATACCACAACGGTAACCTCAACCTATTACACAAATAGGTTTATAAGTTTGTGCACAAAACGAGCTTATGATGTCCAAGTCATATCACACAATGTTCAACCCAATTCAACGTATAACATCAAGCTTTACCAACAATTCACACAAGAATCCATTACAAATCATCTATACACTATTTGGGATGAAACCACTTGGAGGTGCTCTAAGATTCATGGGATTACTCCTCAAATCATTTATTTTGATCATAACCTCATCAAAATACAAACCATGTATCAAAACACATGACCCTTTGTTTGCTGTCAAAAAGGACAGTTTTGACCTACCTTCACTAAAAAGGCAATAACTCGAGTTTTACACGCCCAAATTGAGTATGGTTGGATTTTCTGGAAACTAGACTAAAAAATACACAATTCGGACTCAAGAAACGCAGTGATTGAGTTTATTATCATCAAGTTACAACGTGCACAAGTTGACTAACAGAATCTGCCAAAATCATGAAATATTCAAGTTTACACAAAACAAGCATCCTAAAATTGACCAATGACTTCACAAGACCATGATATCATTTAAAAAAAAGTTTGGACACTCATCCAAGTGTCTTTGCACGAACCCAAGCGTTATCAAGACTCAAACCATACGATTTATACCCAAACCCTTTCCAATGATCATTACCCGATCCGATAACTTCATTATCACATAACAATCGACAAACTCAACCCATTTGCCCCCACTTTAATCGACTTCCAGCCCCAATATCAACCCTAATCCGAATTTATATCAATCATAGCACAATACCTATGATTTCTAACAAGGAACAAAGTAATAACATGACCGAATCAAAGAATAACACACACAACACACATGAACAACAAAACGCAGCCCTAGAAAATTGACTTTTACCTTATAATTCAAAGTGGGCAGAAGCAAATCGCGTTGTAGAGGCTTGAGGATCAAGAGTGTGAGCTTATGAGAAGAGGAGAGGGTCGATTAGGGGATGAATGGTGGTGATCGTGGCGGTTTGGTGGTGGAGAAGGGAGGATCGGTCGAAAGGGAGGAGGGAGAGGGGTTTCACAGTCGATTGGGGGGGGGGGGAATTAGGGTTTTGCATGGGGTGTGTGCATTATCTTGCATGTAAAGGGTCATTCGTGGGCTTTCGTGTTAGGCCAGGTGAACATGTGATGACTACAAGTATTTAACATCAACTACCAACACTGCCACGCTCAAAATTGTTTTCCAAAGCTGTTTAGTTGGTAATTACAATAACAATTATTTATTTATAATAATAATAATTATTATTTATTAATCAAAATTTGGTTAATCATAGATTAACAAAACTCATCATAATGGAGGAAGGTTAAGTTAAGGGAACGAGGTTAACTTGAGAACTAGGGTTGTCACAACATCAGCCAAACTATCCTAAGAAATCAACTCTTTTGAAGTAGTGCTAATTAACCTGTAGCACTGCCTTTTTGAGACATATCGGACACAATCAAGCAATCATAAGAAGTTATGCTTGCTCTATATTTTGTAATGTAACTATTATGTCAGTCTTAGAAAGCCAAGTCCATTGTATGAATACTCTGAAAATATAACTGCTCCATATTTTGTAATATAACAATTAAGCCGGCTTTGGGAACCAGGTTCTCACTACATAGCAGAGAGTATAGCAACCCAAGCATAACCATAAACTCAGTCAGCCAAAAAAAATTTCTGCCGTCGCAACGCGCGTATGGTATTAAACTAGTAATATTAATAAAGCAATGGGAATGAATAGAGAATTTTAGAGTTATTCAATTTTGGCCACAACACTTTAAGATTGTTGTTTTGTACTCTAAGGTTTAAGTATGCATAACATCATTCAATGTTTTATAGATAGAAGTGTGTTTGTGGGAGAGGATGATGGGTAGAGGTGGTCGGCAAGGCCGGCCTCGGGTGTTGCGTCATCCGGCCTTGTAACATAGTCGTCGTCACCGGTGGTGGCTGCTTGATAAGAGAAATTTGGATAGTCGTAGGACGCCTTGGTCATCGTTGGCCTCCCTTTTGCTGTTTATGGTGGCGTTGGCGATGGTGGTCATTGTGATGGCATTTGTTTCCTCGATTGCATTTCAAGCTTGGTTTGTGATAGCGGAGATGGTACGACATCAGTTGTCTCTCTGCCTCCCATTTAGATTGAGGTGGAGTCAACAGCGGCGTTGGCGATGGTACGACTACCTTTGTTGTCTCTCTACGTCACAATCTGTTCGCTACCCTTTTAGAATTTTCAAACGCAACACTTTCCGTGCCTTCTAATCCTTATATATACCTTTGTGCAGTGTCGTGACTGTTTTACACACGCCGCGAAGCGCGGGTAAGTTACTAACTTGTTTTAATAAATTCACTCAAATTCTAAGGACTTTTCTTTTTTAAATTTTAGAAGGCATAAGAAATAAAGAAAAGCACATATTAATCAATTCAAGAATAGATGAAATAGGAATTGAGCGGCCACCAATAAACAAAAGTTAGAAAGCTGCTTCTTGAATCTTTGAATAATGGTATCTCAACTAGAAAACGTTTTCTGCATCATACTTGAGCTAACATGAATACCAGTCATATTGATATCCCTAGTTATACCACTATCCTTAAAAAATTGATCAAACAATTTATTACAAAATTTCAAACATGATCCGATCTAATCTTTTAACTTTCTTCCTGGTCTGGTTCTTCACAAGAATTGTCCATTCTTTGAACCTCTTAAAAGTCATATGTGTATGTTTTAACACATAAATTCATACCGTTCTTGAGAAATCATCTACTACGGAAAGAAATACCTTGGATCACCCACTGATACATGCTTTGAGAGTCCTCAAAGATTCGTATGCACATAATCCAGTATTCCTTTGGTAGTTTGTGTATTTCTACCAAAGCTTACCCTGTGTGCCTTCTCCATTACACAGTGCTCACAAAATCTCCTGTCAAGACTTTTCAAGATTTTAAATACTTATTGTTTATGCAACTCAACAAGCCATTAAGTACTAAAGTGGACCATCTTGTTATGCCAAAGCATAGTAGAATTGCTTTGCTTTTCATCTACATATGACACAGGTCCTTCTACTATATTTTCACTCAATACATATACATTATTATCTAGTTCTTTTCCCCAAAAGTAATACCATAAACTCACTTATCACTTTACCCTTTCCATTCTTAAGACTCACATGAATACCAGACTTCTCAAATACTTCAAGAGAAATTAAATTTATGGACATTTCAAGGATGTACCTTATATTTAAATCAAACAAATAATAAGCTCCCAATGGCTCTTTGAATACGTATGTGCATCAATGGAGATGCTTATATCTATACATGTATGTTTATTTATCAAATACGACTAATCATAACGTAAACAAAGAAAGTTGATAGCCCTAGTCCTTCAGCTACGTGTTCTGACATCATCTACCGGACCGAAAATTTATAATACTGAGCCGAAAATTTACACTACCCCCGAACCGAAAATTAACACTACTGACGAAAAAAAAGAGAGGGGCGGGGGCTCTTTCCGGCCCTCAATATGCTTCGCCTATGCCCACCACCACTTTTGGTTTCACATATTTTTCATTCCATTTTTAATATTAAAACAAACAAACGTATTCAGTAAAATCCACACTTAGTAAAATTAGTGATATGGTATGGAAAGGGAGATGATAACAAACATTTACTCTATGATAGGAGTTAGATATGCTACTCTCAATTTAAATGTTGTCCGTCTCTAAATTGCATGCACTATGAGAACAAGATTAATGTCATAAGCTTCCCCGTCTTTGTTTTATTCATCACTTGTCTTCTTTGTCTTCATGGCTTTGCACTACGCTATTGTCTGGGTTTAAATTTTAAGGGTTTCTTGGGTTTAAATTTTAAAACTAATATATACGAAGGGATGATATTGATTCCCTAATTATTGAGCATCATAGATATCTTTTGTGTGTGCTATGAATTCATTTTAGAACTAGTAATATATTAATAATTATATAATACATTTGTAGTTATAGCAGACACACATATCTATTTTACAACCGCCCTTGTTTTCCTTCCATTACCTCTAATAATCTTTTATGTATCATGTACAAGTGTATTATATGGTTCTCGTGCTTCTTTCGGTTTCTAAGCATATTATGTATACACACCAACACATATTATGTGTATATATAAACCAACACTAAGAAGGGATGTTAACAACTACTTGGGTAGAGACCGCTGAACATAATTTTGATGTGATGGGCTCGGATCTTTTGCATGATTTCATGTGAGGAGCCAACGGTGTCAATTATAACTGATTTATAACCTTCACACTACATCTTGTTATGTCACTTATTTGACGAAAGGAACAAGGTAAGCATTTATCATTTTATGATTAAAACAAAAGATATATTATAATTATAAGTTATATTAAAATTATTCGTGACAGACTGACGTACCTCCCTGGCTCCTTCCATTGTCCATACAATCTCACTTTTCTGATTACATGTAAAGGGGCTAAGCCAAGCCCATTATTATGCAAGGCATCTGAGTTTACATTTTATTGTATAAATTTACTAGGCTAGAGCCCGTGTGATACACGGATGATTTAAATAATCAGACTTCCATTAAACATTGATTACATATAATTTTTATAAATACAATATGATGTATCTAATTTTTAAAGCATAAAAGTTTGTGATATAGGAGGTTGGATTTGGGTGAGTAATGTATCATTAGATATTTAACTGATTTCTTTGAATGTTTTATTACTTAATAAAAATAAATTATTGTTGAATAAAAGTAATTAAAAAGAATATTATGATTGACAGGATGTATGGTAAAATATAAAAAATAAATGTATATAAATTTTGTAAGACAGATAGATTAATAAATTGCTGGCAATTACAAAATAGTTTAAACACTGAAAGAATATATTTAAATGTTTATCAATATGGTAAGTATGTAATATACTAAATTTTTAAAAAATGACATAAATAACCGTTAACTAACATTTAAAACAATATGGTAAACATGGTTGAATATATTGAAAATGATTATTTTTTATAATTAGAATATCAAGTATTAAATTATTTCCATATATATACTTTTTAGGTAGAATATAATATATGTATTTTATTTATTTCCCTCCGTAAATCCGGAATACAAAAACAACTCAATAAAGAGATTTCATATTTAATTTTGAATACAAAAACAACTCAATTAATTAATTCCATATTTAAGTTAAATATCAATTATTTCTCATATTAAAAAACACATAATTCATATTTCTAAATTGAATGTCATTTAATTCATTGCAGGTTTTTTAATTTTAAAGTCAAAGTTGTTTATATTGATTTAATCACTATTAATTCTTACCATAAATTGTACTAAAATTTCAATTTTAGTGAAATCCAAATTTCTTTTCTCCTCTTTTTTTATATTTAATCACAGAGTTTTAAAGTAAATATCACAAACATTATATATAATAATTAATATAAATCTTGATTTTTTAAAAGTTTATTAACACTTACTAAATTATAAAATGTCAATTATATTATGTACCTTCAAGCCTAATTACTACTTGTAAGGTTTTTGTATTACCATTGTGAATGTGAGTGTTTGAAGATTAAATAGGTACACAAAATATCTTACTAAATCAACACAAAACAAAGATAATCTAATTCAATTAATATACGAAAATTGAAATTAAAGTAATAAAATACAAACTGATGAACCCTAATCCTAATAATATCATTGTAGACACATACCTTGACAATCGCTAGATGAAGAAGCAATGCGAGGAAGCAGATTCGCAAGGCTGTTTAGATAAATGGTCAGCTAGGGTTTACAAAGATAATGAAAAGGAAATCAAAGTTCAGCCATCATCGATTAAGTTAGAGAATTGTGTTTAGGAAGAAGAATGAAAGATTAGGAGAAGAAGAATACCTGGTTAGAAGGTTTGCGTACCAGTGAAGATGGAAGAGTGTTTTGGATCTAGGGCTTTGTGTGTGAAAAAAAAGAGAGGATGAGATAACCAGGTATTCTAATGGGTTAAAAGGGTCTTCGTAAAAGGTAAATATGGGTCAAGATTTAGGCGGGATTTGAAAAAAGAGGTGGTGTAAGAGTTTGACACGTGTCAAAATGATGATTTAAGAGAATGACATGTGTCTTTAAAAACCTTGTTTTATTAGGGAGTATAGATTTTCTTCATATCACAATTAAACTGTTTTAGTGAATCAATCTTGACAATGGTCACAAACGATAATTAATTCATGAAATGTCTTTATTTAATAATGTTTTTTTAGTTTTGACGTATTAAACTTCTAACAGATGAATACAGAAACAAAACCCAAGATTAATTAGAATTGCGTAGGATTCTTGGACCCTAGTCTAGTTCTCATTACATTCACTTAGTTCCATTTTTACATGAATACATCACATAAGTTTTTAGTGAGCTCGAAAGTATTAAATTAGTAAATAGTATAATTAAAAAAGAAAATTAGTTGAATGGATTTCTAAAGTTAAAATGTAATTTGTTTCAACAATATAAATTAGGAGTTCTTCTACGTTACCAAATCAACATATGCTACATTTTTTTACCTTTTTAATTTTTTTAAAAGCTATGTGAAATATATAATTGAGAATAAAATATAAATTAATAAAACAAACCATAGTGATCAATTTGTCCTATATGTAATTAAAAAAATTAGTATTAAGCCCCCAGCGTTACGCGGGGCCGTATAACCATGTCAAGTAGCATCAATGTCACACCACCGTCAACGACTATCAACACTGGAAAAACTCGTATTAAAAAATAAAAACAAAAAATATAAACCGAACGAAAAATAGACACAAAAAATGTTAAACTACACACGTGAAACGTAATATATTAAAAATAATAACTAAGTCGATCTAGGACCCGCGCCTTGTGACAGGGCCGTTAAACGGAAACAATATGCGTATAAGCATTGAAACCACACGCACACGTTGCGACGTGTTAACTCGTAAAATTTAGAACGAAATGTAAAACGAAAATTTGTTCAAAATAAAAAGTATAGGGAATCAAAATTAAAAGTAAAAAATTATAGGGGTTAAATTGTAAAAGATGTAAAAGTATTAGGTTTAAAAATAAAAAAAAATAAAAAACAAAAAATTAAAAAAAAGAACACAAAAATAGATACATCTCACCAAGCTTAAAGTACAAACCATAATGCATAAAAAAATTAATAATTAATAATATATATAATAAGGACTTTTGTATTGAGTTATATGCTAGTATTAAGCCCCCATGCGTTGCAGTGGAGGGAGTAAAACCGTATCAAGTAACACTAATGCATATCATCACCAGTGATCACCAACACCAAAAAGCTTGTTTTAAAAAAGAAATTAAAAATTTGAAGAATAAAACCAAGCGAAAAGCATATGTAAAAACGTTAAACGTTGAACCACACGGACGAAAGGTAAAACACAAAAAATTCAATCTAGAACCAACGCTTTGCGTCGATGCCGTTAAACGGGGAAAATCTAAGTGTAAAAATGTTGAATCATACACGCACGCTGCGACGTGCTAACTCGTAAAATTTCGACTGAAATGTAAAATGAAAATTTTGTAAACTATGAAAAGTGTAGAAGATTAAAGTTGAAAGTAAAAATATATTAAGACTAATTTGTAAAAGATTTAAAAGTATTGGGTTAAAATAAAAAAATTCTAAAATTAACAAAAACGACAAAAGATGTGTACAACTCATTAAAAACATGCTAAAGCTCATGATAAATGCCAAAGTTGATAATTAGTATTTGATAATTGTATTGATTCGAATCAAATCAACCAAAATATCATCTGAATTCAAATCGTTTTAGTTTCAAATTAAAACCAACTTCAAATCTTGAATTCATATAAATTTAATTCAGATTTAAATTAGTTACAAACTCAAATAATCTGAATCGGTTGGCTTGAATAACTTGAAATTGGATTTGTTAACTACAAAATAATAACCTCATAAAACTTATTAATTTTTATTTTGATAATGATTTGAAGTCGGTTATTCTTAATTAACAAAATATATTACCTAAATACATCAATTATTTTTTACGTAAATTTGATACTTTTCAGAAGTTTGTGTGGTAGAGTTAAACCCATTTTTTGTTTTCTATATATATTTAATATATAAATTATGTTATTAAAATAAACAAAGAAAGAAAAGAAAAAAAGATGAAAAAATTAGAACCCCATAGAGTAGACAATAAGAAGTAGGAGTTGTCTTGGTTCAAAATCTTTAACTTTTTCCAAAGTACACAAGACTCTTATTAGGGGTTTCTCCCATAAAACCTCATATTCCACTTTTCTATCTCTCTCTTGTCTTCTTCATCAAACTTCCCTTTTCCTTTAAACTCATTTGCTACACTTCTTTAACATCACATTGGCCCCAAAAGCAACACCCCTCTCTCACTCATTCACACACATATTAATTAGAATGGTTTCTAGAGAGAGAAATAGGAAAGAATTGATTCACTAATTCATGTTGTTGTTTCTCCTTTTGAGAATTGTGTTTTTTAGCACTTCAAAACTCTCATTTATACGAGGATGCTTCTATCTACATTCACATTGGAAGATCTTTGTAGTAATCCGAACATTTACTTTGGTAATTATCGAAGATGACAAAGGAGCAGATTTAGTTAGTTTAGACAGTATATAAAAACGAGTAATACAAGTGTTTTATTTTTTATTTTTAAAGCCAATTAGATCGAGTCATGAGTTCTTAGCTACGGCTAGACCCTTGTGAGTTAACATGTCCATTATAATTTATACATGATAATGTCCTAAAGATAGAAAATAATATGATAATCTTTATATTTTTCAAATTACACAATTTTCTCGAAGTTATTTTCGATGAGCTGAAATATGTTTTCAAACTCTATGTTTTATTTTTATAGAATTATATTGTATAACATATATAAATTACCTGATATAATATATATATAATAAAATTTTAGTAGATGTGAAACACAAATAAAACATGGACAGTAAGATAACATATGCAAATTCTATATATCAGATGGACCAAATAGGCTCGACCTAGACTGGAATGAAAACCGAATCAATTAGGGAGCTCGAAACACTTGTCACGGTTAATTAGATAGATATGTATGGGACCAGGTATTGGATTGGTTTATAAAATTATTTACAACTTAATGACGGGTATGCTGAATCTTTGTTAGAGACTTGAAATATATTAAATTACTAAAAGTATAATAAAAATAGTTAGAAGGTGTAATAGAGTATTTGATGTATTTTGTGTTCACATGGTGAGTTAAAGATTGAGTTTTTGGCAATAACTTCCTAATGACTAATTTTTATAATTATATCTTCTAACCTGATCTTAATGAGTAAAGAATTCCTTACAAGTATGTGACACTATTTTATAATCAGATATAAAAATATGATTTCCAAAATCGTCGCACATCCAATCCGTTAACATTGTGCAAATATAATTTTCTTAAACCTGTTTTTTAAACATTACATCTAAATTACATCTAGAGTTTTAGAAGATAAAATCATCAAATCCTACGTTGTACAGGACTAAACTTACAACATCTTAGTAAAAAATACACTGCTTACCATGTTACATCATTAAATAGTTTCTTAAAAGTTAAAACTAAATAAAAACAATCCTTATGGGTCAAAATATACACACCATTTAAGAAATAAAAAGGAATTTAGTGATGAAGGAAGGTGAGTTGGATATTGTAGGTCCCCCATTGCGGCTGGGAACGAATTACGAAAGAATGCATGCGCTAATCATCATCATATACCATTAACTATCAACTATACTATAATATACGTGCATTTCTTTATCAACCCCAAACACACCCATCACAATTTCCATATATAATTAACATTGATTCAAGTTAATTTTACTATGCATGCATGCAAACCACTTTCCAACTCAGACTAAATCTTTCTTGATCAATTCATTTTATAAATTTCTTATTAGTTAAGCATAAAATAACAACAACAAAAAAAAAAACCATATAATGTTAGTACGTTATAAGTCACAAAACTAAGTTCTTACTTCCTTTAGATTATAGCTGTACAATACCATTGTTAAGGTTATAGTTCATATATAAGAGCTAACAAATAATTTTTCACAACGAGATAAAACGATAATCATGTATATTAGAAAAAAGAAAATTTGAAGGTAGATTATTCACGGATCTCAAGACGATCTGATTCTCTCGTTCTCCAAGTTTTGTGATGTTATGTTTGAATCTTTTTGTCGATTCGATCATATTCCAAAGGACTTGTGTTTGTTCTTTGGGGATGAGGACTATGACAGTGGCTGTCAATGTGGGCCCATTTCACTTTTGTTTGTTTTATTAAGGTGTTTTTGCCCAATATTTGTCCATAGATTACACCCCAAGTAACACAACATGGTCTTTTTGACCAATATGTTTGACTCACATGTCTATCTTATTCAATTTGGTTCAAATTATGTGCATCAAAATAAGTTTTCCATTACCACAATTGTTACTTTAGCAAGCTTTGTTCTTTGCAAGCAATAATTTGGTTATATTTTTAAATAATAAAATTGCATAAATGGTCACTGTGGTTTGATCAGATTGCTTGATTGATTTACAGACTTTGAAAATTACAAGATAGTCTAAACTTTTGTGTAATTATTACATGTTTGGCCTCTAAATTTTACAAAAGTGCAAAATTAGTCCAAACTTTTATGTGGTCGTTGTAATTTTGATCTCCAAAATTAAATTTATATGTTATTTCAAATTTTATAAAATACATAAAAAATGAATGAAGTTAGTGCCAGGTATCAAACATGCTATGATTACACAAAAGTATGGACCAAAAATGCAATGATTGCACAAAATTCAACGAGTTATTTTGTCTCGCTAGCTCTTTCTGTAAGATCCTTCCTTCTGCATGATAGTCATCCAATCGATTGATGAGAAGCATTCGTGAGGATGCCCAAAACAACTAAGATTTTATAATTTATATAACTATATTGAGTTTTTAGTTTATATAATTACCTTTATATAAATTTTCACTATGATATTTTAAAATTTTGAAAGTCACCAAGAAGATTAATTATTTATTTTCCCAAAAATGATAGTAGGACAATAATTTTATATTTCTTAGACCAAGAGTGTATTATTATGTCTTTTCCATATAAGTTTTTTATAACAATAATATTGGTCAAAGATTTAGTCGAAAACCCTGAGGAAAATAGGTTGCTTTGATGATTGCAGTAGTATCTACCGTTACCATCATCCCCTTTCTCTCTTTTATAATCATAACAAAATCTCTGGATTCTCTCTTTTTTTCTTTATCACTGTTCAGGAAGACTCAGTGTGTGTGACCCAGTGACCAACCCTGGTCCTGATCCCCACCCCCAGACCTAGCCAGTAGCCACTTTATTCCCCATCAAATGACTACAGTGCACCTGTACACTAGCCACCGGTTCCCGGTCTGAACCATCTCAAGACCAAACGAAAACATGAAAAATATTGAAATTTAAGGTCAAATATATAAAAGTTGATCCAAATCAGGAGTTTAAATCTTAATCTTTTCTAGTTTTCGACTCAATTAAGTTTATAAAAACTATAAGTGATGTGATATTGTTCATACAGTTCTTTATATCATATTAAATATTTATAAAACAAGTTATGAACATAAATGGTATGTACTATGTAGGGACAATGAGACGGGATTGGAACAAACATTGATAATTTACTTTCATAGCTTGCAAAATATCTCATACCTGATCTTATATGTATTGTCCGTATTGTAGAATTGAATTCTACATATGATATCATTTATACAAGTTTCAAATCAATTAATAGAATGAATTTAATAAAACTTATTTGAAGAAGATGATTTCATCTTCTGAGTATGAGATGATGAAAAAGTCATGATTAATCAAATTGAGAGTTTTGTTTGCTTTCAATTGATGGATTTAATTTTATGGTGTTAGGGTTTCTTTTTATTCTCTGATGATGATACGTAGAGAGAGAACAAAAAAGAAAAATAATTATTAATTAATTGGCAAAGAGATTCCTAAATCATTTTAACAACCAAATTTACATTAACTTTCATCAAATTATTTACCCTAAGTATTAGGACCACATACACATAGCCCAAATAAATGTCAAATGGTCAAAATACCACATAAATATTTCTAACATTCTCCCACTTGACCGCTAGACCATTTTACTAAACATCTATGTGTCATTATTAATATATAATATAACATTAATTGGTCAAGTGGTCAAAGTTGATCATTTTCATTAAACCTTCTTATAATAATATCAAAACAAATAGATACAATCATTTGCATTATTATCAATGCAAGACCCTATCCATTATGACATTGACACCATCACAAATTATGGGTTAGGTGATAAAAATATGTTTGTCTAAAATAAACATAATAGTGCACACATATATATATTCATAAGTATAAACAAACTTTACATATGAGTGAAGTATGTAAATAATATATTAAAAGTGTCTACATGACATTCATATATGGTCTTGCCTAAAGCCCATATTATGTTCATGATTAGTGAATACTTTAGGCGCTAGACCCTTAATTAGTGGATCCGCTAACATGTCATGCGTACTGATAAATTTAACACTAACACTTTGATCCTCCACTCGTTCTCGTACAAACAAATATATTGTGTTGAGGTATAGTCCAGCACCACTTGAGCTATTACTATTTGAAAAGCTCACCGTCGCGCTATTATCACAATAAATTTTCATAGGCCTCTGTATGGAAGTAACGATTTTGAGTCCCTTAATCAAATTTCTTACAAACATCGCGTGGCACGTGGCATTATAACATGCAACGTATTCTGCCATCATAGTCAAAGTAGTAGTCAACTGTTGTTTATGACTCTTCCATGATATGGGCCCACCTGGTAGCATGAAAATGTATCCCGAAGTAGACTTTTTATCGTCTTTACACTTCGCAAAATCAGAATCAGTATAGCTAATAACTTCAAGATCATCTGATCTCCTATAAGTCAACTTATACTCCTTTGTCCCTTGTAAATATCATAATACTTTCTTAGCAGCTTTCCAATGATCTAGACCAGGATTTGATTGATACCTGCCTAGCATGCCGGTTATATATACGATGTCGGGATGAGTGCACTTGAGCATACATTAAACTTCCCACAACGGAAGCATATGATATGAGTCTCATTTGTTCAATTTCTACCTCTGACTTAGGGCATTGATAAGACCCAAAACTATCACCCTTAACTACAGGTGCAACGGATGGAGAACAATGTTGCATATTGAATCTTTTAAGTATTCGCTCAATATATGCCTTTTGAGACAGTCCTAATGTCCCAATGCTTCGATTTTGATGAATTTCTATTCCAATCACATAAGAGGCTTCACCTAGATCTTTCATATCAAAATTAGCGGATAATAATTTTTTTGACTCATGCAACATGTCTAAATTATTACTTGCTAATAAGATGTCATCGACATATAATACAAGTATAACATATTTACTCCCACTTATCTTTAGATAAATGCATTGAACTACCTGATTTTTAGTGAATTGTGCCTTTTTATCACTTCATCAAATTCGATAATTATCGAGATGCTTGCTTTATCCCATAAATTAACTTATTCAATTTGCATACCATGTGTTCTTTGCCTTTAGGCTTAAAGCCTTCAAGTTGTTTCATGAACACATCTTCGTGTAAATCTCCATTTAAGAACGCGGTTTAAACATCCATTTTGATGTAGATCTATGTTAAAATGTGCTACTAAAGCCATGACTATTTTAAGGGAATCCTTTCTTGACACAGGAGAAAACGTCTCCTGATAATCAATTCCCTCCCTTTGAGTATAGCCTTTTAAAACATCAATTCCTTCCCTTTGAGTATAGCCTTTTGCAACCAAACACGCCTTATAACGTTTAATGTTTCCATGTTGGTCTAACTTAGTTTTATAGACCCACTTACAACCAATAGGTTTAGCACCCTTTGGTAATTCAGTAACTGTCCAAACATTATTTATCTTCATTGATTTCAACTCATCTTCCATGGCATTAAACCATTGAGTTGATTGGTCACAATTCATAGCCTCTTTGAATATAGTTGGGTCATCAATTTTACCCAAATCAAAATTAACCTCATGAAGGCAAGTTACATAGTCATCATAATTTATGGGTTGTCTAGGTCGAGAAGACCTTCTTAATTGTGGTTCTTGAGTCTCTTGTTCATTAACTTCATGAGATGTGATGGGATTTGATGTAAATGGTTCCTTAGTGTTAGCCGTATTTTCATTATATGAAACTAGTGAATCAATAGATGGTTCAAATGGCGGACTTATAGGCACTGGTATATGAATGATCGGTGCCACTTCAGTTTCTTCACGAAGATCTATTTGTCTACCACCATCACTCCCACTCAAGTTTGTAAACACAAGGAATTCAACATTTCTAGTCTCAACAATTCTAGGTGGACTTATAGGCACTGGTATATGAATGATCGGTGCCACTTCAGTTTCTTCACGAAGATCTATTTGTCTACCACCATCACTCCCACTCAAGTTTGTAAACACAAGGAATTCAACATTTCTAGTCTCAACAATTCTAGTGAAATGAGAAGGGCAGTAAAATCGGTATCCTTTTGAACGTTCAGGATATCCAATGAAAAAACAACTAATGGTTTTCATATCTAATTTCTTGGACTGTGGATTATAAAGTTTAGCTTCAGCTGGACATCCCTATACTTTAAGATAATTCAAATTAGGTTTCCTTCCTGTCCATATTTCAAAAGATGTCTTAGGGACAGACTTAGAAGGAATCCGATTAAGTATGTGGACGGCTGTCTTTAATGTCTCAGTCCAAAGAAATTTAGGGAGATCACAGTTAGCCAACATACTATGTACGGATGTACCATATCCATAAGGGTACAGTTACGCCTTTCAGCCACACCGTTTTGTTGAGGGGTTCCGGGCATGATGTACTGATTTATTATACCATGTCTTTTTACAAAACTCATAAAAAGACCTTGGACTTTGTCCTATATCGATGTGTCGACCATAGTATTCTCCACCCCTATCAGATCTCAAAACTTATATTTTTCGGTCTAGTTGATTCTCAACTTCAGCATTAAAAGTTTTAAAAGTTTCTAGAGATTCAGATTTTTCATGGATAAAAAACAAATACATATAACGCGAATAGTTATCAATAAAAGTAATAAATGACTTATGCCCTCCGATACCTATAGTAAATTAACCACATATGTTTGTATGGATCAAATCAAATAAATCTGTACTTCTTGTGGAACATCTCTTATTTGCTTTGGTCATTTTTCCCTTGATACATTGAACACATTTTTCAAAATCAGAAAAATCAAGTTTTGGGAGTACTTCATCTTTCACGAGTATGTTCATTCTTTCTCGTGAAATGTGGCCTAATCTTTGATGCCATAATTTAGAAGATGTCTCCGCATTTCTTTTTCTTTTATTTCTCATTAAATTGTCTTCTATGTTATAAGACAACAAGAATTCCGAAAATTTATGATCTAAAGACAACTTATAAAGGTCTCCATCCAATACACCACAACCAACAGTATGGGATTGAAACTTAAAATACATCTACCATGTCCAAAAGTAAATATATATCCATCATTATTTAATTTTGGAACAAAAATTAAGTTTCTAGTAATAGTTGGTACATATAAGGTTTTTGGTAAATTTAAAATGAAGCCCCCTACAAGAACTAAAGAAAGAGTCCCCACTGCTTTAACCTTAGCTACCAAGCCATTTCCCACTTTAACTGTTCGTTGGTTTCTTGCCAGCTTCCTTATTGTACGGAATCTCTGTAAACTATTAGAGATATGTACAATGGAACCAAAGTCAAACCACCATGTATTACAGGGAACATTGACATTAAATGATTCATAAATCATATGGTTTAGGGCAATACCTTTCTTTGCAAACCATTCTTTAAACTTTGGGCAATCCCTTTGAGTGTGCCCCTTTTTATGGTAAAAACGACATTTGGGAGTGCCTTTGAATGTGCTAGTACTTGCTCCAAGGGTAGAAAACTTATTAGGTTTTGACTTATTTCCCATTTCATCCTTGCCTTTAAATAAGCCCTTCTTCTTGGAGTCAGGAGTGGTTAGATGAGCAACATCACGTTTCTCTAGTTTTAAGCGTTCTTCTTCTTGAGCGCATATGAAAATCAGTTCGCTCATCTTCCATTTCTCCTTTTGAGTGTTATAGTTAATCTTGAAAAGATCAAACTGAGAAGGGAGAGATGTCATAATGAAGTGAACTAAAAAACCTTCACTGGTTTCTATGTCTAGAAATTTCAATTGGTTAGCCATGTCATTCATCATCATGATATGCTCACGCACACCACCAACCCCGTTGTACTTGGTTGTTAACATTCTAAGGATTAGGATACCAGCATTGGTTTTTGAAGTACCCTTGAATTGCTCCTCAACCAAGTTCGAGTAAACCTTAGCATTATCAGAATCAGGAATGGCTCTCCAAATGGTTGGAGATATTGAATTCTTGATTATCATGATACCTAGAGAGAGAACAAAGAAGAAGAATAATTATTAATTAATTGACGAATAGACTCCTAAATCATTTTAACCACCAAATTTACAAATCAGCCCCTTAGGATATTAACTTCCATCAAATTAGATACCCTAAGTATTAGGACCACACACACATAACCCAAATAAATATCAAATGGTCAAAATGCCACATAAATATTTCTAACACGTATGCCCACACACCTTAGTTTGTAAATAATTACTAACTTTATAACCCAAGAAGCTTAAATATATAGAAATCTAAAAAAATTCATGGATTGGTAAATTATTATATTAACAAATGACAAATAAAAATAAGATGTTTTTGGGGTTTTGTACAAATTTATGGATTAGTAAATTATTCTATTAACGGTAAATGAGTTTGTATGTTTTGATAAATCATGCCGGTATAAACCTCACATCATACCTTTTTTATATTCACGAAAACTGTTAAAGCCAATTCATGCGACCAAGTATCATACCCGAATATGTGTCTCAGATATTAAGCTTTGACTATACCGGTTTGACCTGGGTTTGTTCTCAGGGGTGAAGCTTTCAAGGGACCTGGGGGGACCCGACCTCCATTTTTCACTTAGAATTGAAATTTATGCGTATTTCGTCGCTTGATTTAGGTCCTGTAACTTTCGACTCCCTATAGATTTATTCAAGCTACGCCACTGCTTGTTTTCTATCCTCTCTATTCTGTCACGAAACCTATTTACAAAGGAATATTCTTTACTTGAAATGATTATAATTTTGAAGGTTAAGGGTATGATGTTAATTAAAGAAAAAGATTATACGCCTCGTGATCGGAGAAGTATATAGATCCATTGATGACTGTTCTCCCGGTCATGTGGCTTCTTTTGACCATCCCCTCAAAAAACAACCCCCGAAAATCCCTCTTTTTATTATTTCTATAACTTGAATCATTTGAGTATTTTTCTAGTTTTCCAAAACATTTTTTTTTATTTATAAAAAACTGATGTTTGATGAGTCTTGAATTTGGTTGATGAAAGTTATATTGATAATCCTTCTGTACTAAAGTGACATCAAATTAGTAACTAAAACTTAAATGTGACTAGATGAACTTTTAAAGTTGCTTGATAGTGTTTTCTTGTTATATAGGAATTATACGGTTTGGGTGATCATTCATAATGTTCGAGATTTGTAATCTATAACAACGGTGGTTGTATCTCAGTGTGGTAAGCGTTTATTCCTACAAAATATATCTTGGATCCAACTAGGATTTATATTTACATTTGTAATATATGTATAAAATTAGTCCAGCGTATCATGTTTTCATAGGATACATGGTATCTTCTAATATGCGAGAGAACACAACAGAAAATAGAGACCTAAAATATAATTATTTTTCGTTTCGGGTTTGGGATTGTATAAGTGATTGCCACACCCAAGATAAGCTTTAAAAAGTTATTTGAATAAAAGCAAATTAGATAATGAAACTTACAGACGACAAAAAGAATACAAAGCTAGAAAAGCAATCTATCATACCCATCATTGCATCCTATATATACTCCTATCCTTTTTCCCCTTTCTTAAGCATTTTTTAGTAAAATAATTAAAAAAATGTTAAGTGTATTTTAGCAACTTCATACTCACATATCTGCATTTTTTGTATATTACACAATTAGGCTATAAAATCATATTAATTTCATTTTATAATGAGCAAATTCATGAAAGAAAAAAACATATTCTGATAAACAAAATATGTTTATAAAATATAAGGTTTAAAATGTTAGAGCAATTAATGTAGGGAAAGTTTTCATCAGAAGTCGAACTATTCACCTTATTGGTTGACTAGTTGGACCGGTTTAAAAACCGGATAACGTTATAATTATATATATATGATACTATATATATAGTTATATATAATTCAATATAAGTATTCTATATGTGTATATTATAATTATATAAATTTTTTAGCAATAAACGTATATCCAATACTCCAATTTATCATTCAACCTATCTGTTAAATCTATTAAAATCCAAAAAAAAAAAGAAAAAAAATAAAAAATATTTCAAATTTGGTCCTACCCGGTTCTTGTCCAACGACTGAACCAGAACTGGCCGGTACGATGACTACAACGATTCGATGCAGCTCTTCGCTCCTACGTCCGATTTCCGGCTAGTCCGATCCGACCTTCAAAACACTGAGTGTAGGTTCCTTATATATTTGTAAATGTGTTTTCTATATTGTATAAAATGATTGTGGGTGTAGGTTGAAAAAAATATTACTGTTTATCTGTATATTTGGTAAGACACAGTCTATCTCTGTTAAATTAATATTTTTTTAAAGTGATTGTAAGTGAAAGAGTAAAAAAAATAATTAATAAAAGTATAAAAATATATTATATAATTAGAAAAGAAAAATAACTAATTTTCAATGTAATAAGATAAAAAATAAGTTTTAGATAATGAACAAGCCTTCCCAAAGAAAAAAATCAATGCAATGAACAAGACAAAAGAACAAAAAACCACATGTGGAATATTCAGTCTTACAACTCCACTTCCACTGGACCCACACAGGTACACCTATATAAACACCCCCAACCCTCACCCTTTCATTGCACTAAACCTCCCTTCTACTTCTTCATTGGTCCCACAATCTTCACTTATAGAAACTTGCACACGTTAACATCACCACACCCTCACATCAACACATCACACATTAACCATGAGTAGGTGCAATTGTTCAACCGTGATGGGTCCATGCTCCTGTGGTCTCTACCATTACCAACCAAACTCATTCTCCAACATATACCCAATAATGCCTTATGAGCAAGAGGTCATGTGTCCTCATGGTTCTTCACCTTCTTCCGTCGATTGCACTTTGTCATTGGGCACACCCTCCACTCGCTTGTCTAACGAGCGTGAGAAAACGCACCATGAAAAGCGTCGTGGGTCTAGTTGGTGGAACATCTTGCAACCTTCGACCCACTCGACCGCACCATCGGCTCATAAAGCCAATCATGGCGGTGAAAATAATTCCACCGCCTCTGATAGCCTATTTTCTAGACGGTGCGCTAATTGCGACACCACATCCACTCCACTTTGGAGGAATGGACCTCGCGGCCCTAAGGTACCTTTAATCCACATATAAGTTTTTTTTCAGTAACCGCTAACTAAACACTTTTCTAAATATACTTTTAAGTCTACACTGATGTTCACCATCAGTCTAGACTACTCAATCACTTAAAAAGAAACACTATTACTACACCGTAATACACTAATATTGCTACCACTGTTTTTTAGAACCGGACTGGTTGTACCAGAAAACGATTATACCTATTTGGTCCGTGTTAAGCAAGAATTCAAAATTTTCATTTTTTATCCTCTTCAAAATCTATTTCTTTTTTTAATTAGTTTAGTATTCTAAAATTCATGTTTTATACATATAAGTCATTATGTTTTTAATAATAGAAATCTGCATCAAAACATATATTATATTTACATTTGATATAAATCAGAAATATATAAATGGTTTTACTTTTTATTATTAATGATAGCATTTTATTTGTTCAGATTCTGAAAACACATTCATTACTGCACTACGTTTCATATAACTAATCCAAAAGAATTAACGTGCTTCGATTAACCTTGTTAAAGTAATTATTTTCTAATTATAAGTTTATAACTTGTTACATATTTGCAGTCATTGTGCAATGCATGTGGAATCAGATACAAGAAGGAGGAGAGACGAGCAAACGCCGCGGCGGCGGCGGCAGCCACAACCGGCAGCGATGCGACGGAAGGATATTATCACCACCACCTGTATACGATGAACAGTAACCAATGGGTTAATGATTACTCACAATCAACCCATAAAATGTCATCATGCTACTTACCGGCGGCGTCGAATGAGTACAGATTCATGGATGACGTCGAAGACAGAGATTCGATGTTTCTTTCATGGCGGCTCAACGTCACTGACAGACCAGGGCTTGTGCATGACTTTACCAGATGAAAAATTATAAATTATATAAGTTTAAGTGGAATATGACGTGGCGTGAGAGTCCCACCCGTGATGACGTGGAATGTGGGGTCGACCTTTCTGTTGTTCAAATTAAATTCTTTACGTTAGGAAGACGATGTAGTAGATCTTGTTTTCTTTTTGTTTCTTAAGCTTTAGTTTTATAAGTAGCAGCCTTTTTTTTCGCTTTTGATGGTCAAATTGTTTTCTTTTGTTTTTGCTACTTTACTTAATTGAATATCTTTAGTCTTATTTGTTCTTTTTGTCCACTTATCATTGCATTTGAATTACTTCCAACATGCCTACAAGAGTAAACTCGCTTTTGTGAACTGTTAGTTGGTAGTATTTTTAAACAGCTAACACCTAGTGTTTGCCTAGAATAAATAGAACTAACACCTAGAAATATTTTAGGTTAAACACTTCAAACTTTGTTCAAAACTTTTATCCGGGATAAAACCCATAACCTCTATTTTATATTTTAAAAGAGTTGCTAATGCATATATCAGCGTAGGGTAATGACAAGAAATTAATATTCAAATGAAACGAGTAGAAATGGATAGTTTTAATGCTTGTTTGTTTGTGAAATAGAAACAACACACAACAAACATAGGGCAAATCATTGAATTAAGATACAAAACACCACTTAATCCAACCTTAGGTTAGAGCATTCTTAGGTTTTTTATATTTATCCTTATAATTAAATTAATAATAATTATTTTTTTATTTTTTTAATTAAATAATATTTTTATACATTTATCCTTAATTTTTCTCTCTCCTCTACTAATAAAACATTTTCAAAATATTAAAATATTTATAAGGATTGAAGAGTAATTACTCAAATATACAGATGGATAATAACATTTTTTTCTCTACTTTACTCATAACCACTTACAACCATTTTTTAAAACATAAATAATACACTCACATAAACATAAAAAATCTGTTGTGAACGCTCTTAGTTCCAAAAATACCATTCAAGTTATCACACTTGAACTAGCACCAAAATACTTTAACTCACAAAACTGAGAGAAAACTTACAAAATTTTCACTAATTCACTCTCTGCCCTTGTCCTTTGATTCATGCTATAAGTAGTAGAAGATTACATAGTAACACCCATGTTTCTACATCTTAGAGTAGTGGATAAACTACTTTCTTGGAATTAGTCAAATAAAATATAACAACATGGAAATAAATTGTATGGAATAGAATTATCACAAAACGCATGAATGTAGTTAACATAACATTATTTGTTGCATGTTGGGTCGTGGATTGCATGGCTGGGTCTTCATGTATGAGTTTTATCTCGATCCGAACATACGCAACTAACCATGATAAACACTGTATGTCTATCACTTTCGACTCTGTCATCCGGGCTAGTCCCGTAATGGCTAGTAAATAAACCGTATCAATAAATATTGAAAATAAACATATGTTTAAAAATAAACTGTATAGATAATTGAAAATTACATATGTTTTTCTAAACAACCATCGTTCAATTTATGAGATAAGTTTTAAATTTATTTAGCAGCCCTAACTGCTACTATTTATACGTATTTATTTTAATTACAGAATTACTCGGTATGAATCAAAGAACTCTCCTGTAAAAGTCATAAACCTCTATAAATGACAAGTTTTGAAGTTTTAACTGTGATGCTTGCCGTGAGGTATACCATCAATGATATGATTGTAAGACTCTTTGAAATACAATTCTTGCAAACAATTTATAAGTTTTATTTTTGACTTTGACATTAAGTTTGAACCTTCAGTTTGACTTTATTAAATAGTTGTATGACTTATATTAAGTCTTTATTTATGGTTCTTTACTTCTTTTTGTATTGAAAATTTTCCTGCATACAGAAAGAGTTTATCATGTATGTCATAATCTCATGAGAATGATGTTCATTTTGTCATAATCTCATGTATGTCATAACAATAACATTGAGTTGATTCGTTGTGATAATTTTCTTTATTTTTTTTTTTCAAAAACCCCTCTTTACTTAATGTATTAGTAACAAAATATTTCAAGAGCGCCCATGTCTTTTAAACTATGACAGTCTATGGCTTTGTGGTTTAGCAGTATTGATAGTTACCCGCACACAAGGGGTGTGAGGTTAAATCCTACAAATTTTAATATAATGAATGTTAACTTCTTTAGTTAAAAAAATAGTCACATACTTATTATATTAATTTAATTCCTACAAAATTTAACCATTAAAGATGCACCATGTAACACACACGACAACAATATGTTTGACGTCCTCTCCCTGGTGAACCTGTTTCCTGACCTCCTCCATCTATCATCACGTTACACACCCGTAAGCGACATCTGCCTTCTCTCCTTCCCTTAGGCTTTGTTTTTTCCTCTTTTGACCGCTACGTGTTTATGGTGTGCTTGGATTGATGGTAAGAAAGTTAAAGAATAAAATGAAAATGATAGAAGTTGATTTAAGCCGGTCTAAGGGGGTATTTGGGATTCCGGAGAGAAGCTCCTTATTGATTTTTCAAAAGGAGTTTTGAATTTCATCTCCATCCAAACATAATTTCATCTTCTTTTGACTTATCTTTTTCTTAAAAGTCAAAAAGAGTTTTAAAGAAGCAATCCTAAACACCTACTAAGGCTTTGAGTTATAAAATTAAGAATCATATTCTTTAAACTGATATTTGGGATTCTCGCTAGTGACAGTGGGGATTCTTATTCTCATTGCCCCCCGTTACCATACTTATATATATTGTGATTCTTTTTATAATAAACTAAATATATGACATTAATTTTATATTATGACCATTAAACAAACTGAAGTGAAAAAAAAATATTGATATCTTGGTCATTTGGTTTAATCGACACTAGTGAAATTTGATGGCATTTTTTTTGCCTAAATGATTTAAATATTTATGGTAATTAATTAATTCTAATTTCTGTTGAAATATCAATTAATTCTAATTCTTCAAATTCACTATCATAAGAGCATCTCTAGTAACCTATGACCCAGTGGGTCTAGTGATATGATATTCGTTCGTCACAAAAATGCTGTGAATTTAAATTTTTTAAGATACGATGAGACGGTTTTAGTAAGCGAGCGAGCAATTGCATTTGGCACCTTGGCTACTATAAGGCTGTTTTTTCATATTGGATTTTTGTGCTATTTTCCCACCATATCTGGTCAGTATGCATGATGCAATTCGATCAAACAAAATATAAAGTTAGCTTCTTATACATGAAATTAATCGATACAAGCTATGAGGCTATAACTGTTATTTATAACAAGTCTGACATCGAATTTTAGCTTATATAGACCAAATCCAATAATATTACAATGCACACAGTACATGAAATCAACAGACATTACTATATGACAGATCTGCACGTGACAGTAAAAGTTTCATGTAGTGATCGACTAAATCACATTATTAATTTACCTCAATCACGTCGCCATTTGATCGATCTAGACTAACGTCTGTAGTTAGGAAAAGGAACATTGCCGGACTCTATATGCCTAAGGTCTTCAATCAACACCTCATAGTGTCTCTTCACTTCTTCTGCAGTTTTACCACCGACGGCCTTCGCGATCTTCTGCCACCGATCAGGGGTGTCTCTGTCGTACACCGCAAGGGCTCTCTCGAACAGTTTGTTCTGTTGGGGGGTCCACGTGGAGCTCGAGCTACTCGAGTACATTGAGCTCGATGCCATTGAGTTGAAAGAGGTCAAAGTGTTGCAGTCAAAGAAGAGGCTTGAAGTCAAGGGGTGGTTTGAAGAGTGTGTTCAGTTGAAGCTCCATATAAATAGGAGGAAAAGTTGGTGGGGTGTGTCCAGTTGGGTGAATATTTGCAAGAGGGCAAAATAATATACACGTCATCTTCTTTTGTGAACCACATAACGAGCATAAGAGTATCTCTAAGTTTGTTTATTAGATTTTAAATATCACTAATTTCTATAGAAAAAGTTGTATTTATTGTTAAGATTGCAAATGAGTGCAAAGTGTAGGACTCAACAAAGTTTGTCTATGACGTATTTGCACTGGCGAAGCTTCATAGGCGCCCGGGCCCGCCCCCTTTTTTTGCGTCATTAGTGCTCGGCAATGTAATTTTTTGGTCCGGTAGTGAAATTTTTTAATAAATATTAGTGTTCGCCCCCCCTAAAATAGTTTACTTTTGCCCCCGCCCCCTAAACCGTGGTTCAAGCTCCGCCACTTACGTATTTGGGTAATAAAGTTAAAACTTTCAAAGATGTCCGTTTGCTCACCGAAGCGAGTAAAATTGGAGAATTAGTAGCAACTAAAAGCCTCAAAGTAGTAAATATACTAGTACCCCATATAGTAACTATAGTATTTCATAACTTGAATCTCCTTGAGGGGACAACGTTAGCATGTATACTATTCTGAGTTTTCCCTTTGTGTTTATGGGCATTAGTTTTTTCTGTGCAAGTCAAATAGCGTTGACCATTTTCAGATTAGGTATTAACTGGTATTAAAACCCGTGCGTTGCGGTGGCGACGTAAAATCATAAAAATTAAGTATGTCGACTCATCGCGTGTTACGACCTGCTTCATGCGTTGCGGTGTAAACATGAGTCGGTCCTCACGCATAGTCATGTAAACATGACTTGATTTTGAATAAAATTATAGACTAAGGTAAAAACAACAACGTGCAAAATCGTGAATTTAAGTTAATAAAATTCAAAACATTGCATAAAAAATGAAATCATTTAATAAATTAATATTGAAACTTCAAAAATGATCTTAACCGTAAAAAAAACCAACACTGAAATGAACTTTTAATGTTGATAAAATTTATATAAAAAATCAAAACTGCAAAAAACCAAATCGAAACGACAAATTTGTTAAATAGATTAATAACAAAGAAAAGGAAATAATTTAGAAAAACAAATTTAAAAAGGATAAATGCAATAATCAAAGAAAAAAAAGAAGAAGATAAGCACCACAAGACTTTAACAGAGATTGAGTAGCTAAAATTAAAAGTGGAAAGCTCTAACCACCTTTCTAAAGTCGAATTTTTGCTATAATTCCAATCATTTGATATATATCTAAAAATCAAAGTCGTGTGTCACAATTTAATTGATCACCGACCTTGAGTTTTAAATTATATTAAATTAAACGAGTAATGATCATCATAGACTCTTATCCTTGTGTTGGATTTGGGGTGCATGCTGACCATTTTCCCCTAAACCTTTTTGGGTTTGGGTTTGGGTTTGGGTTTGGGCTTGGGCTTGGGCTTGGGCCGGTTAATCTGTTTTCTATTTCCATTTTAGTTTAAAGAATAGTGCACAAGTTATTGAGCTCTACGGCATGTAGCGGCGAAAGAGAAAATAAGACCAAAATTGTTAAGCTCACGCAAACATGATTGTGATCCAACCCGCAACCTGTTTTGAACCAGCTTATCAATAGTTGAACAGGTGCAACCACCATAACACCAAACCATTATGATTATTCATTAATTTCTTACTAAAATGATCATCATAGCATACCCACTGATTCGCATTGAAGTCAGTGACTATGAGTTTTTATCTGTAATCTATGACATTTTGGTTCAATGACCTCGCATGTCTTCGAACATTAACCCCTACAAATAATTTGCATAATAAAAGTTATATTGTTGAATTAGTAACTATGTTGCCTCTTCATTGTAAACTCTCGGTTCAGCCCTCTACGTAGCTTCTTTATATTTCTTTTACGCATGGGCCATAAGCAAACACAACAAATTTAAAATAATATCATTATTAGTTGGGTATGAGTTTCAAATCCTCAACCTCTGATGTAGGACGTATGATACAACCAGCTAGGCTAACAATTGACTATCATTAAACCAGTGTTCAATAATTAGCTAAACATGTACGAACAAGCTCTCTTCTATAAAAAGTTTACCATCTTGGGAAGCAATTTTAGAGGAAACTGAAGTAACCTTCTCAAAGTCACATATACACTCAAGTTGTAATTGAAATTATCTTCTCAAAGCCACATACCATGATAAATTTAAGAATTGTAGATCTACACTTAAATACTGTGACATCCGGTAATTTTCCGTTACCAAACTCCGTTAGTTCCATTAGGTCTTGCATACACGTGTCGTGAGCACACACTAATTGTCGTTGAACGTTGGTGACTTAATAATAATTAACAATGGTTATCTTATAATAACTTGATTAATAATGTTGATTATTAGTTTGTGGTTATGTGATTTATAGATTTTAAATATTATTTGTGAATTTTACTTGATAACGTGACAACGTGTTATATTTATTTCATGTGTTTTGTAGCTAGTAGAAAATATACATGATTATTATTGTTGGTTAATAATACTTGTATTTTATAGTTAAAAATATTAAAAGACTAATTTTTACAAAAGATGATTAAAAGGGGGTTTAAAAGGAAATTTTTAATTAAGTTAAGTGACCAAAAACCCAACCCTAGCCCCTCCCCATCACTTCGGCTGTAACCTCACACACACCCCACATTGTGCGATTTTGAGCAAAGAACAACAAGGTTTCATAGAATTCTAGTGGCAATCAAGCATTACAAGTGATTTACAAGTGTTAATCATCATCTTTGCACACTTAAAGGTTAGATTTTAATTGACTTTTCATGATTTTTGATTATTGATGAACCCTAGGCCGAAAATTGTGATGAATGTCGAAATTGATGTTGGTTTGATGATGATATGATGTTAGTTATGTTGTATGAATGTTAATCTATGTAGATTGTGCAAAAATCCATGGTTTTTGTCATCTAGTTTATACATTGCTAAAAGTGGAAACTTTTATTCATGAGAATTCATGTTTTGATGAATTGTTGATGTTAAATGAATGATTATGAATGCTATGAACTAGATTAGGTGTAATATTGATGAATCTATGATTGAAATTGAGTGGTTGTTCATACTTTATTATTAATAGTAATTTTTATGCATGAGATTGATAAATTATGATGAATTGATGATGTTTATCATATTTAGATGATTGTTATGAACTTGATTAGGTATAAAATTAATGAATTTTTGAATGAATTGGATGTTAGATTGGTTTTGGGTGTTACTTTCTCGAAAGGAAAACTTTATTTATGTAGATCATTGGATATTGTTAATTGAGCATGTTTATGATGTTAGGATCATGTTAGAATGTTTTTTGATGATGTCTAAGATGGTAGATTGTGTTGTTTGGGTTGTATGAATAGTTGATGTACAACTTTGGAAATTTAGGCTCTTATGAAATATACATGATGATGGATGGTGTATGATGAGTTTTATAACATTTAAGGGTTTGTAATGTGACATACGTGAATAACTTGTGTGATAACCATGTATGATGGATTGCTATACTTGATTAAACAAGAATTTAACTTGACATGTCACCAACGGGTCAAACGGGTCAACTTGGTCAAATGAGTCTTGTTTTCCAAAACCTTGGGTCAATTGTTTGTTGAGCCCTTAGGGTTGTTAAGTTTTCTGTGTACACGTACTTATGTACTTGCATGTTCTAGGTAACCTTTGAAGGGTTGTCTTTCCACTTATCATTAGCTTCATTCGTTTGCGCACCAGGTGAGTTCAATGCCCCACTTTTACTACTTCTCTTTTTGGGGGAGAAAGCATACTTGTTTTTAAAACGCTTTACTAATATAACATGAGTTTGGTGTGACATAGTGGGTTATACCATAGAAAGTCCTCACACTTTCGGATCGTTAATTACGGAATCTAGCGGGAAATCTTGGGTAGTACTACTGGGTCTGACAAGCCCCACCCGGGTGACCGGAAGTCAACGTGTGACATCCGGTAATTTTCCGTTACCAAACTCCGTTAGTTCCGTTAAGTCTTGCATACACGTGTCGTGCACACACACTAGTTGTCGTTGAACGTTGGTGACTTAACAATAATCAGTAATGTTAAATTGATGATAATTAAGTTAACAATGTGATTATTAAGTTATGCTTATGTGATTTAAATGTTAACTGTAATTTTATCGCGTAACGTGAAAACGTGTATATTTATTTCGTATGTTTTGTGATAAATGGAAATTATGCATGATTGTTATTTGTGACTAATAATAATTGTGTTTAGTAGTTAAAAACTATTTAAAAACTATTCAAAAAGCCTAATCTTTATAAATACAAATATTAAGGGTTAAAAGGGTAATTATGGATTATTAAATAAAATAAAATCAAAACCCAACCCTAATAACCCCCCCTACGGCCGCGATCGACCTCCCCACACCCACAAACCTGCGATTTCAGCCAAAAACAAGCATTCACATTCGATTTTGGACCGATTTCAAGTTATACAACGCGTTAGAATCATCAATTGCAAGCCATTACACGTTTAAAGGTTAGATTTTTACATGTTTTTGATGATTTTTCATTGTGGCCGAACCCTAGTTCGAAAATCTGCAATTGAATGTTAATTCTTGGTTGTTTGGTGATGTTATGATGTTAGTTAGGTTGTATTGATGCTAGTTAACGTTGATTATGCAAGAAAGTTTGGATTTTGGTTGTTTGTTCATATGATCATCTTTGGCCGAGAGTTTGAGGCGATTTTGGATCAAATTGGATGTTGAATGTTGGTTGTTTGATGTTGTAATGATGCTAGTTAGGTTGTATGCATATTGGTTAACGTCGATTTTGCAAGAAAGCTTCAATTTTGATTTATGGTTCATAGGTTACTAAGAATAGTAACTTTATTTTGCATGAATTGATGCTTGGATGATGAATTGATGTTGTTGATGTGTTTGTGATGATAATTGGATGTTAGATTGTTGATTTGAATGCTAGAAATTCAAGAATGCATGTTGTAGTTCATAATTACTAAAGATAGTAACTTTTGGTATGAATGTTGATGAATCATGATGATTAGGTGTGGTTGATCACGTTTAGATGTTGTCATGGACTTGAATTGGCATGTAAATGATGAATCCATGAATGTCTTGGGTGTTTGATGAAATTGGGTGTACTTTCCCAAAAGGGAAACTTTATTTGTGCAAATTCTTGAATTGGATGATTTGAGCATGTTTGGGATATTAGGACCATGTTAGTGTGTTCATGGATGGTTTCTAAGGTGATTAAATGTGTTGTTTGAGTTGTATGAATGATTAGTTGGTTAGTTATCTGTTTTGGCCTGTTTGTGGAAAAAAATCATGGTATGAATTATATAGGTAAGCTAGGACTTTTGTGGATTGATAATTGATTAAGAATGAACATTTTAGATGTTATGAGCATGATAATAGTTGAGCTTTGCATGGCTTGTATGATATCCAGTTGTATGTTGATCATGTATGATATGCTGTGGTGTTAGTATTAACGAGTGATCACCTATAATGTCACCAACGGGTCAAACGGGTCAACTGGGTCAAATGTGTCTTGTCTTTTGTAAACCTTGAGTCCCTTGGTTTGTAGAGCACTTAGGGTTTCATGTTGATTCTGTGTACACGTGCTTATGTACTCTTGTGTTCTAGGTGACCTTTGAAGGTTGTCTTTCCCCTCTTTCTTTCAAGTTAAGCTCTAAGTTAATTCTTGCGCGCATCAGGTGAGTTCTTGCCCCACTTATTTTACATATCTCTTTTGGGGGAGATAGCATACTGTTGATCACAAAAGCTTTTATATATGAGTGTGTATAATATTGATATAGTGCTGTTTACCATGGAAAGTCCTCACACTTTCGGATTGTTAATATTGACTAGCGGGGAAATTTTGGGTAGTACTACTGGGTCTGACGAGCCCCACCTGTGTGACTCGAGGTCATACGGGTGCAATTTTGTCCTAACACATATATTCGTCACGACCTGGTAAGTCGTGACGGGAGGCAACAAACGCAACACAGTCAGCTTCAATCGCGAAATCACTATGATTAATGTTTTTATGTTAATAGACTAGCTATCTATTGCAATACACTACTTATGACTTGAAAACTGTTTATCGGTTTACCTATTAACGCAAACTCTTGAACTCACCAACCATGTGTTGACTTGTTTAGTATGCTATTCTCAGGTTAAGGTTGCCAGTTGCCTAGGAGCACGCACGTCAGCATTGTTGAGTTGTCTACATTTGCCTTGTTTACAAATTTGGGATTATTTTCATATTAAACAATTGTGTTTGGGGCGCGTATGTTTTGCGCATTCTCTTTACATACTACTTGTTTTGGGTTTTCTAATTTTAAAAACGCTTCCGCAGTATTTTAAATGTTAACTCTGGTTTTGTTTATTAATCATATAGAGTCGTTCTTGGTAATTAATGACTGAGATCCTGGTATGTCACGCGTCTCGCGGTAAAACCCCGCACGCGGATTTTGAGGGTGTGACAGATTGGTATCAGAGCCATTGGTTATAGGAAACTAGGTTGCATACACACACTAGACTATAACCGCACAGTTGTTAGTTACTCATCGCTTACTCTCCTTACTGTATACTCATTGGCATACGCAACACGTACTTCGCAGCATGGCATCGACGTCCAGGAATTTAGGCAAGAGACCTGCACGATCTGAGTCACCTCCTACTTCTCCCGTACCGGATAGGGGATTTAACTGGCCTCGACATCCTTATCCTCCTGGTGAGATAGACTGGGATCAGCCTTTCACACCTCCTGAGCTCGATCCTCCGCGGAACTAGGATTTCTACCCCACCTACATAAACCGTATGGCATATAGAGAGCGCGTACCACCAGTAGCTCCTACACGACCTAGGACTAGGTCATCAACCACCTCTACTTTGCCTACACTTCCTACTTTGAGCATCCCTCTAGAGCAGACATTTGCAGCCCTAGTAGCCACACTGGACACAGAGCGACAGCGGATTAGAGGACTCACTGATGAGAACTCTGCATTACGATCTGAGATGCGTCAGCTGCGTTTCCAGGTAGAGACGCTTCAGGAGCGACTTTCGATGGCCATTGGTGGACATCATACTCTGGCAGGCAACGTGGTAGCACTTAGTGGGCGCATGGACGCACAGGATCACCATAACATTGTGATCGATGATAGGTTTGCTGATTTAGAGGCACAACTAGCAGCACTTCAGGTTGTTGAAGCCCCTGCACCTTTGGTGGACCCTGATGAGGAAGACCCAGAAGAAGAACCCGAGGAAGCCCCCGAAGAAGAACCAGTGGAGATGGATGAGGACAGTGACGGATCTGACGTACTGGACTGATCCTACTTTTAAATGACTTAGACTATGTAGTGTTTCTTTTCTTTGAAACCTATGTGGGAAGGGTTGTTTCCCACCCAACTGAAAACTTAAAATTTGACATTGATGGAATATTTTGTGACTCAATTGCAATTTATTTATCTTTGATTATTATTTCTGTTATAAATGTTGTGGTTATGGTGAATGCATTATTTCTTATTGTTTACTATACCTTGATGAGATTAATGTGTTGGATGTTACTCATTATTGTAATTGTGAAATTTAAAGTGAAATATGGACGCACGTGGAAGAGGACGTGGGCGTGGTCGTGGACGTGGCGCCGGAGGCCGTGGAGCCGGAGCCATAAACATGACGCCTGCGGAATTGGCGGCATTAATTAACGAAAATGTTCAGGCGGCAGTGGCTGCTGCCCAACTGGGACAACCAGCAGGTAAATGATAATAAGAGGTTAAACTAGTTATTCTAGTTAATTGCCTAGGATATCTGACTAATGTTTGGGATTGTCAAAACAGGACCACCACCATGTACCTACAAGTCCTTCATGGACTGTAAACCCATACCTACAGTGGGACGGAAGGAGCTGTAGGGCTTGTAAGGTGGTTTGAGAAGACAGAGTCTGTCTTCGCGAAATGTAACTGCCCGCCTGCTGATCAGGTGAAGTATGCCACCGGGACATTGGAAGGCGCAACACTTTCCTGGTGGAATGCCCAGGTGCAAATGCTGGGTCAAGCCATGGCCAATGAACTACCTTGGGATGAGTTTAAGGGGATTATGACCAAGGAATACTGTCCCCGAAATGAAGTGCAGAAACTGGAGATTGAGTTCTGGCAACTCAAAATGCAAGGCTCAGAAATTGAAGCCTACACGACTCGTACTCATGAGTTAGCCACTTTATGCCCAGGGATGGTGAATGAAATGCACAAGAGGGTGGAGCATTATATACGGGGATTGGTGCCCGAAATTCAAAGTATGGTAACTGCCTCTAACCCCACTACCATACAACAAGCTATCCGAACAGCCCACAGGCTGACTGACCAGGCAGTTAAGCAAGGACGGTTACCCAAACGGGGTGCAGTGGCAAGCGTGCCCGACCAGAAACGCAATTGGGATGGTTCAAGCAACAAGGGATCATCATCCAGCAGCCAATCTCAACCTCAGCAACAGCAGCAAAGTCAGCAACAACAACGGAAGTTCGATAACAATCGAAGCTTCAACCAGGCGACTCCCTCAAATCAAGGACCCGGTGGGTATGGTGGAAGACAACCGAAGTGCAACCGGTGTAACTACCACCATGTGGGTCGATGTGATAACTTCAAGTGCCAACGTTGTGGGAAGATTGGTCACGCAGCCAAAGACTGTCGGGGTGAACTGATGAAAAAGCCACAACAATCACAAGAAACTCCGAAAGGTTGTTTTGAGTGTGGAAAGGAAGGCCATTACAAACGCAACTGTCCCCAGCTTAAGAGGAATGGTAATGGCAACAACAACAATGGGAACAACAGCAACAATAACAATGGCAACAACAATAACAACAATAATAATGGCAACAACAATGGTGGAAACAATAATGGAGCCAAAGGAAGAGCCTTCGTCATTGGCTCAGGTGAGGCTCTAAACGATCCTACAACAGTAACTGGTAAATTTTCGGTTAATGGATGTTTTGCTACCGTATTATTCGATACCGGAGCCGATAGAAGTTTCGTGTCCACTAGGTTCTGTAGTCTTTTAAGTGATATGCCCTCAGCCTTAGAATCTAAATACACCGTAGAGTTAGCTGACGGTACACAGATTCACGTAACGCATATTCTTAGAGACTGCAAGATAGAGCTTGCTGGTCATACATTCACCATAGATCTCATGCCCGTTACACTAGGAAGTTTCGATGTGGTAGTAGGCATGGATTGGCTTTCCGATAAACAAGCGGAAGTCATATGCCACGAGAAGATCATACGGATTCCCATTGGTGAAGAAGTCCTTACGGTCAAAGGTGATAGGAGTGGTGCGGTGATAGGCATCATCTCGTTTATGAAAGCACAAAAGTTGTTACGAAAGGGTCGACTGGCCATATTAGCACTCGTCACAGATAAACAGGTCGAGGAAAAGAAGATAGAGGATATCCCCGTAGTTCGTGAGTTTCCCGAGGTGTTTCCGGAAGACCTGCTTGGATTACCGCCTCATCGTCAAGTTGAATTCCAGATTGAGTTGACTCCAGGAGCCGCTCCAATTGCGAGAGCACCGTACCGATTAGCTCCGAACGAACTGCAGGAATTATCCTCTCAACTACAAGAGTTGTTGGATAAAGGGTTTATCCGACCGAGTTCGTCGCCCTGGGGAGCGCCAGTTCTATTTGTGAAGAAGAAGGATGGTACATTTCGAATGTGCATTGACTATAGGAAACTGAACAAGGTTACTATCAAGAATAGATATCCCTTACCTCGTATCGATGATTTGTTTGATCAACTGCAAGGATCAAGCTACTACTCTAAGATTGATCTGAGGTATGGGTATCATCAGCTGAGAGTTCGAGAAGAGGACATCTCGAAGACTGCTTTCCGTACACGATATGGTCACTATGAATTTTTGGTCATGCCATTTGGGTTGACGAATGCACCAGCAGTGTTCATGGACCTCATGAATCGCGTGTGCAAACCCTATCTTGATCAGTTTGTTATCGTCTTTATTGATGACATACTGATATACTCAAGGACCGAGGAAGAACATGAGAAGCACTTACGTTTAATCTTAGAATTACTTAGAAAGGAACAATTGTATGCAAAGTTTTCTAAGTGTGATTTCTGGATACGTGAGGTACAATTTTTGGGTCATATTGTCAACGAGAAGGGAATACATGTTGATCCTGCTAAGATTGAAGCGATAAAGAATTGGTCTGTTCCTAAGACCCCAAGTGAGATACGACAATTCCTTGGATTAGTGGGATATTATCGACGATTCATTGAAGGATTCTCTAAGATTTCACAACCTCTCACAGCCTTGACTCACAAAGGAACAGCATACAAATGGGGTGAGAGTCAGGAATCTGCTTTTCAGTTGCTGAAACAGAAATTGTGTAGCGCACCAATATTAGCGTTACTGGATGGTAGTGATGACTTCGTAGTCTACTGCGATGCTTCTATTCAGGGATTTGGATGCGTCCTGATGCAGCGGGATAAAGTGATAGCTTATGCCTCTAGACAGTTGAAGATTCATGAGAAGAACTGTACCACCCATGACTTGGAACTGGGTGCGGTAGTGTTTGCCTTGAAGATCTGGAGACATTACTTGTACGGTACCAAATGCACCATCTACACCGATCATAAGAGTCTTCAGCATATATTTGAGCAAAAGGAGTTGAATATGAGGCAAAGGCGCTGGGTAGAGCTATTGAATGACTATGACTGTGCTATCAAGTATCATCCGGGAAAAGCAAATGTAGTTGCAGACGCGCTGAATAGAAAAGAGTCTGCTAAACCTCGACGAGTGCGAGCTCTGCAGCTAACGATTAGTACGCAATTACCTGAACAAATCCGTGATGCTCAAACTGAAGCTCTGAAGGTAGAAAATATGAGTTTAGAAGGGTTACGGGGTATGGAAAAACAATTGGAAGTAAAAGCAGATGGGATTCGTTACTTCATGGATAGACTATGGGTACCTCTACACGGAAATCTAAGAGATTTGGTCATGAGTGAGGCACACAAGTCTAAGTACTCCATACATCCTGGATCTGACAAGATGTATCATGATCTGAAGGCGCACTATTGGTGGCCTAACATGAAAGCAGATGTAGCTACTTATGTGAGCAAGTGTCTGACCTGCTCGAAGGTTAAAGTGGAGTATCAGAAACCATCTGGTCTACTACAACAACCCGAGATCCTTACGTGGAAGTGGGATCAGATATCAATGGATTTTATTACTAAGTTACCTCGCACTTCTACCGGTTGTGATACAATATGGGTTATCGTGGATCGATTGACAAAATCTGCTCATTTCCTAGCAATAAAGGAAACGGATAAGATGGAAAATTTAACCCGACTTTATCTGAAGGAGATCGTTTCGAGGCATGGAGTACCGATCTCAATCATTTCTGATCGCGATTCTCGTTTCACATCACACTTCTGGCAGTCGTTGCATAAAGCTTTAGGTACGCGATTGGATATGAGTACTGCTTATCATCCACAGACTGATGGTCAAAGCGAGCGTACTATACAGACTTTGGAGGACATGTTACGTGCTTGTGTGATTGACTTCGGGAATAACTAGGAAGTTCACCTACCATTGGTGGAATTTTCTTACAACAACAGTTATCATACTAGCATAAAGGCAGCACCTTTTGAAGCTTTGTATGGGAGAAAGTGTAGATCACCAGTTTGCTGGGCTGAAATTGGTGATAGTCAATTAACGGGTCCTGAGTTAGTACACGAGACAACTGAGAAGATTGTTCAGATAAGAAACCGCATGGCCGCAGCGCGAGACAGACAGAAAAGCTATGCTGACAAGCGACGGAAACCTTTAGAATTTCAAGTTGATGACAAAGTTTTATTAAAGGTCTCACCATGGAAAGGCGTAGTTTGGTTTGGTAAGCGAGGAAAGCTAAATCCGAGATACGTTGGACCATTTGAGATAGTGGAAAGAATTGGTCCAGTGGCCTATCGACTAGCCTTACCTGATTCATTGAGTGGAATCCATGATGTATTCCATGTTTCAAATCTAAAGAAATGTTTAACGGATGAAACGATGGTCGTACCACTGGAAGAAGTTCAAGTAGATGAACAATTACGCTTCATTGAGGAACCGGTCGAAGTGATGGATCGTGAGGTGAAAACGCTTAAGCAAAGCAAGATACCCATCGTCAAAGTTCGTTGGAACTCGAGACGTGGACCAGAATTCACGTGGGAACATGAAGACCAAATGAAGCTTAAGTATCCTCAGCTATTTGAAAAGACGATGCCAGCCGACGAAGGTACTCATTAAATTTCGGGACGAAATTTCTTTCAACATGGGGATGATGTGACAACTCATCCAAAACTCACACAATTTCAATTTCCTTGTGCCAATGCAGTAGACCAGTGATGGAACACTCACCATATAACGCAATTTTCGGGACGAAAATTCTTTCAACATGGGGATAATGTGACATCCGGTAATTTTCCGTTACCAAACTCCGTTAGTTCCGTTAAGCCTTGCATACACGTGTCGTGCACACACACTAGTTGTCGTTGAACGTTGGTGACTTAACAATAATCAGTAATGTTAAATTGATGATAATTAAGTTAACAATGTGATTATTAAGTTATGCTTATGTGATTTAAATGTTAACTGTAATTTTATCGCGTAACGTGAAAACGTGTATATTTATTTCGTGTGTTTTGTGATAAATGGAAATTATGCATGATTGTTATTTGTGACTAATAATAATTATGTTTAGTAGTTAAAAACTATTTAAAAACTATTCAAAAAGCCTAATCTTTATAAAATACAAATATTAAGGGTTAAAAGGGTAATTATGGATTATTAAATAAAATAAAATCAAAACCCAACCCTAATAACCCCCCCTACGGCCGCGATCGACCTCCCCACACCCACAAACCTGCGATTTCAGCCAAAAACAAGCATTCACATTCGATTTTGGACCGATTTCAAGTTATACAACGCGTTAGAATCATCAATTGCAAGCCATTACACGTTTAAAGGTTAGATTTTTACATGTTTTTGATGATTTTTCATTGTGGCCGAACCCTAGTTCAAAAATCTGCAATTGAATGTTAATTCTTGGTTGTTTGGTGATGTTATGATGTTAGTTAGGTTGTATTGATGCTAGTTAACGTTGATTATGCAAGAAAGTTTGGATTTTGGTTGTTTGTTCATATGATCATCTTTGGCCGAGAGTTTGAGGCGATTTTGGATCAAATTGGATGTTGAATGTTGGTTGTTTGATGTTGTAATGATGCTAGTTAGGTTGTATGCATATTGGTTAACGTCGATTTTGCAAGAAAGCTTCGATTTTGATTTATGGTTCATAGGTTACTAAGAATAGTAACTTTATTTTGCATGAATTGATGCTTGGATGATGAATTGATGCTGTTGATGTGTTTGTGATGATAATTGGATGTTAGATTGTTGATTTGAATGCTAGAAATTCAAGAATGCATGTTGTAGTTCATACCTTACTAAAGATAGTAACTTTTGGTATGAATGTTGATGAATCATGATGATTAGGTGTGGTTGATCATGTTTAGATGTTGTCATGGACTTGAATTGGCATGTAAATGATGAATCCATGAATGTCTTGGGTGTTTGATGAAATTGGGATGTACTTTCCCAAAAGGGAAACTTTATTTGTGCAAATTCTTGAATTGGATGATTTGAGCATGTTTGGGATATTAGAACCATGTTAGTGTGTTCATGGATGGTTTCTAAGGTGATTAAATGTGTTGTTTGAGTTGTATGAATGTTTAGTTTGTTAGTTATCCGTTTTGGCCTGTTTGTGGAAAAAAATCATGGTATGAATTATATAGGTAAGCTAGGACTTTTGTTGATTGATGATTGATTAAGAATGAACATTTTAGATGTTATGAGCATGATAATAGTTGAGCTTTGCATGGCTTGTATGATATCCAGTTGTATGTTGATCATGTATGATATGCTGTGGTGTTAGTATTAACGAGTGATCACCTATAATGTCACCAACGGGTCAAACGGGTCAACTGGGTCAAATGTGTCTTGTCTTTTGTAAACCTTGAGTCCCTTGGTTTGTAGAGCACTTAGGGTTTCATGTTGATTCTGTGTACATGTGCTTATGTACTCTTGTGTTCTAGGTGACCTTTGAAGGTTGTCTTTCCCCTCTTTCTTTCAAGTTAAGCTCTAAGTTAATTCTTGCGCGCATCAGGTGAGTTCTTGCCCCACTTATTTTACATATCTCTTTTGGGGGAGATAGCATACTGTTGATCACAAAAGCTTTTATATATGAGTGTGTATAATATTGATATAGTGCTGTTTACCATGGAAAGTCCTCACACTTTCGGATTGTTAATATTGACTAGCGGGGAAATTTTGGGTAGTACTACTGGGTCTGACGAGCCCCACCTGTGTGACTCGAGGTCATACGGGTGCAATTTTGTCCTAACACATATATTCGTCACGACCTGGTAAGTCGTGACGGGAGGCAACAAACGCAACACAGTCAGCTTCAATCGCGAAATCACTATGATTAATGTTTTTATGTTAATAGACTAGCTATCTATTGCAATACACTACTTATGACTTGAAAACTGTTTATCGGTTTACCTATTAACGCAAACTCTTGAACTCACCAACCATGTGTTGACTTGTTTAGTATGCTATTCTCAGGTTAAGGTTGCCAGTTGCCTAGGAGCACGCACGTCAGCATTGTTGAGTTGTCTACATTTGCCTTGTTTACAAATTTGGGATTATTTTCATATTAAACAATTGTGTTTGGGGCGCGTATGTTTTGCGCATTCTCTTTACATACTACTTGTTTTGGGTTTTCTAATTTTAAAAACGCTTCCGCAGTATTTTAAATGTTAACTCTGGTTTTGTTTATTAATCATATAGAGTCGTTCTTGGTAATTAATGACTGAGATCCTGGTATGTCACGCGTCTCGCGGTAAAACCCCGCACGCGGATTTTGAGGGTGTGACACAACGGGTGAAATATTGTCCTAAACGACTAACAGCCTCACGACCTGGTATGTCGTGGCGGGAGGCAAACAGACAAACATAGTCTCCTTCGATCATGAAATCACTATTGCTTTTTACTAATGAAATTAGACTAGCTATCTATTTCAATGCACTTGTTTATGTTTTACTAACGCAACTGCTTATGATTGATTACAAACTCTTGAACTCACCAACCATCGTGTTGACACTTTTAGTATGCTTTTCTCAGGTCGTTTCTAGCAGCTGCCCATAGGAGCACGCACGTATCAAGCATGCTTTGTTCAAACATTGTTTACTTTTAATTTAGCATTTACTTATGTATTTTGGTTTGGGCGCGTGTTTTGTGCAGTTTACCTTTAGTACCTTGTGTTTGGGTTATTTACAAAATGCTTCCGTAAATATTTTAAAGTTTTAACATTGATTTGTTGAAATGTTACATATAGAGTCGTTCTAAGTAACTAATGACTGAGATCCTGGTTTGTTCACACAACTCGCGGTAAAACCCCGCAAGTAGAAATTGAGGGTGTGATAGAATGGTATCAGAGCCATTGGTTATAGGAAACTAGGTTGCATACACACTAGACTATAACCGTACAGTTTGTTAGTTACTCGTTACTTATCCCTTACTGTATACTCATTGGCATACACGTCACGTACCTCGCAGCATGGCATCGTCTTCACGGGCTCTGGGTAAGAGGCCTACACGTTCTGAGTCACCACCTCCTCCTCCCGTACCTGATAGAGGACCTAACTGGCCCTGACATCCTTATCCTTTTGAAGAGATAGGCTGGGATCAGCCTTTTGCATTACCTGAGTGCGATGCTCCACGGGACTGGAGTTACTACCCTATTTACATACGCCGCATGGTCTACAGGGAGCGTGTTCCAGCTATAGCTACTATTGGACCTAGGACTAGGTTGGCGACTGCTTCTACAACACCTACCCTTCCTTCTCTGAGTATTCCTCTTGAGCAGGCGGTTGCAGCTTTGGTTGTTACACTGGACACTGAGCGACAACGTATCAAAGGACTTACTAACATGAACTCCATTATACGATACGAGATGCGTCAGCTGCATCTCTTGGTAGAGACACTTCAGGAGCGACTCTTGATTTCTGTTGGTGGGCATCATACCTTGGTTGGTAGCTGCGTCTCCTGGTAGAGACACTTCAGGATCTGAGATCAAGGCTTACACTACGAGGTCTCACGAGTTGGCGACACTTTGCCCTGGCATGATCGATCCGCCGATCAAACGAATTGAGCTTTATCTGTGTGGCTTGGTTCCAGAGATACAAAGTATGGTGACTACTGCGAACCTCCCTACTATTTAGCAGGTTATTTAATTGGCTCATAAGCTTACTGACCAAGCGGTGGAGCAGGGAAAGCTACCCAAACGGGGTGCTGTGGCAAGCGTGCCTGATAATAAACGCAAGTAGGATAACTCTGGCAACAAGGGATCTTCGTCAAACAGCCAATCTCAGCAACATCAACAGCAACAATAGCACACTCAGCAGCATCAGCATCAACAGCAGCAAAGAAGGTTAGACAACAACCGTAGTTTTAATCAGTCTTCTTCTTCATCTCAGGGATAAGGTGGATACATGGGGAAGTATCCCAAATGTAATCGACGCAACTACTATCCCACCGACAGGTGTGACAATTTTCGATGCCAGTGTTATGGTAAAGCTGGACACGAGGCAAAGGATTGCCATAGTGAATTGATGAAGAAGCCTCAGCAACCCCAAGAAACACCAAAGGTTGCTTTGAGTGTGGAAAGGAAGGACACTACAAGAGGAATTGTCCTCAGTTGAAGAAGAACAGGAATGGTGCTGGAAATGGTGGAAACAACAACAACAATAATAGCAATGGTGACAATATCGGTGGCAACAATGGTGGAGCTAAAGGGAGAGCCTTCGTCATGGGTTCAGGTGAGGCTCTAAACGACCCTACTGCTGTTACTGGTAAATTCCTGTTAATGGTAGTTTTGCTACTGTATTGTTTGACACGGGAGCCGATAGAAGTTTTATCTCTACCAAGTTTAGTAGTCTCTTAGGTGATATGCCTTCTCCGTTGGAATCTAAATATACGGTAGAATTAGCTGACGGTAAGCAAATCCACGTGACACACATCCTTAAGGGTTGCAAGATAGAACTTGCTGGTCTTACTTTTGACATCGACCTCATGCTTGTTACGCTTGGGAGTTTCGATGTGGTCGTGGGCATGGATTGGCTTTCCGAGAAGCAGGCGGAAGTCATTTGCCACGAGAAGGTTATCCATATTCCTCTCCTGGATGGGGAAATTCTCTCAGTTAAGGGTGAGAAAGGTGGTGCTGTGATAGGCATCATATCCTTTATGAAAGCACAATAGTTGTTCCGCAAAGGTCGCTTAGCCATATTAGCCCTTGTGACTGACAAGCAACAGGAGGAAAAGAAGATAGAGAATATTACGGTAGTTCGTGACTTTCCAGAGGTGTTTCCAGAGGATCTGCCTGGACTACCACCTCATCATCAAGTTGAGTTCCAGATTGATTTGACTCCCGGAGCCGCTCCGATTACGAGAGCGCCTTACCGGCTAGCCCCGAACGGACTGTAGGAACTATCTGCATAACTACAGGAGCTATTGGATAAAGGGTTTATTCGACCTAGCTCATCACCTTGGGAAGCACCGGTTCTCTTCGTCAAGAAAAAGGATGGCACATTTCGAATGTGTATCGACTATAGAGAAATGAACAAGGTTACAGTCAAGAATCGATATCCTTTACCTCGTATAGATGATTTTTTTGATCAACTTCAAGGATCAAGCTACTACTCTAAGATTGATTCGAGGTCTGGGTATCATCAACGAAGAGTCTGAGAGGAAGACATCTCGAAGACTGCATTCCGTACACGTTATGGTCATTATGAGTTCTTAGTCATGCCATTTGGGTTGATAAATGCACCAGTAGTATTCATGGATCTCATGAATCGTGTGTGCAAACCCTATCTTGATCAGTTTGTTATCGTGTTTATCGATGACATATTGATCTATTCGAGGACCAAGGAAGAACATGAAGAGCACCTACGCCTAATCTTGGAATTACTTAAAAAGGAACAACTGTACGCCAAGTTTTCCAAGTGTGATTTCTGGATACGTGAAGTACAATTTCTGGGTCATATTGTTAACAAGAAAGGAATACATGTCGATCCTGCAAAGATTGAAGTGATAAAGAATTGGTCGGTTCCCAAGACGCCTAGTGAGATACGGTAATTTCTTGGATTGGCAGGATATTATCGACGATTCATTGAGGGATTCTCTAAGATCGCTCAACCTCTCACAGCCTTGACTCATAAAGGAACAATGTATAAATGGGCTGATAGTCAAGAGTCTGCTTTTCAGTTGTTGAAACAGAAACTGTGTAGCGCACCGATACTGGCATTACCAGAGGGAAGTGATGAATTTGTGGTTTATTGTGATGCTTCTATCCAAGGACTTGGTTGTGTCTTGATGCAACGTGATAAGGTGATAGCCTACACCTCGAGACAACTAAAAGTACACGAGAAGAACTACACCACTCATGACTTGGAACTGGGTGCGGTAGTTTTTGCCTTGAAGATTTGGAGACATTACTTGTACGGTACCAAGTGCACTATCTACACTGATCATAAGAGTCTTCATCATATCTTTGAGCAGAAGGAGTTGAACATGAGGCAGCGACGCTGGGTGGAATTGTTGAATGATTATGATTGCGCTATCAAATATCACCCAGGAAAGGCAAATGTAGTCGCTGATCCGTTGAGCAGAAAGGAAACTGCTAAGCCCTGACGAGTGCAAGCTTTGCAGCTTACGCTTAGCACTCACTTGCCTGAATAAATCCGAGAAGCTCAGATAGAAGCCTTGAAAGCGGAAAACATTGGGTCTGAATCTTTACAGGGAATGGAAAAATAGTTGGAGGTAAAAGCGGATGGAATTCGTTATGTCATGGACAGACTCTGGGTTCCTTTGTATGGAAACCTAAGGGACTTGGTTATGAGTGAAGCACACAAGTCTAAGTACTCTATACATCCTGGTTCTGACAAGATGTATCATGACCTGAAGGCGCAATATTGGTGGCCTAATATAAAGGCGGATGTAGCTACGTATGTGAGCAAGTGCTTAACCTGTTCGAAGGCTAAAGTTGAATACCAAAAGCCATCTGCGTTACTACAACAACCTGAGATTCCTATGTGGAAGTGGGAACAGATTTCTATGGATTTCATTACCAAATTACCCCGGACTCCTACTGGTTGTGACACGATATGGGTTATTGTAGGTCGGTTAACTAAGTCTGCTCACTTCTTGGCAATCAAGGAAACGGATAAAATGGACAAGTTAACTCAAATTTATCTAAAGGTGATAATTTCGAGACATGGTGTACCGGTCTCAATTATTTCTGACCGTGATGCTCGTTTCATGTCATATTTCTGGCAGTAATTACAGAAATCTTTGGGTACGCATCTAGATATGAGTACTACTTATCATCCGCAAACGGATGGGCAAAGTGAACATACTATTCAAACATTGGAGGACATGTTACGTGCTTGTGTGATTGATTTCGGGAATAACTGGGAAGTTCACCTACCATTGGTGGAATTTTCTTACAATAATAGTTATCACACCAACATTAAAGCAACACCATTTGAGGCTTTGTATGGGCGAAAGTGTAGATCACCAGTTTGCTGGGCGGAAATTGGTGACAGTCAACTAACTGGCCCCGAGTTAGTGCATGAGACTACTGAGAAGATCGTATAGATAAGGAACCGTATGGCTGCAGTACGTGACCGACAGAAAAGTTATGCAGACAAGCGACGGAAACCTTTGGAGTTTCAGGTCGGTGACAAAGTTTTACTGAAAGTCTGACCGTGGAAAGGTGTGATTTGATTCGGTAAAAGAGGCAAGCTTAATCCGAGATACGTTGGACCATTTGAGATTCTGGAAAGAATAGGTCCAGTGGCGTATCGATTAGACCTACCTGATTCATTGAGTGGAATTCACAATGTATTTCATGTCTCAAATTTGAAAAAATGTTTATCGGATGAGATGATGGTTGTACCACTGGAGGAAGTACAAGTAGATGAACAACTACGGTTCATTGAGAAACCAGTTGAGGTGATGGACCGTGAGGTCAAAACTCTTAAGCAAAGCAAGATACCCATAGTCAAAGTTCGTTGGAACTCTAAACGTGGACCGGAATTCACGTGGGAACGTGAGGATCAGATGAAGCTTAAGTATCCTCATCTGTTCGAAATGACGATGTTAACAGGCGGAGGTAATGGTTAAATTTCGGGACGAAATTTCTTTCAACATGAGGATAATGTGACAACCCACCCGAAACTCACCCGATTTCTTTATGCCAATGCAGTAGACCAGTGATGTAACACAACCATGTAACTCAATTTTCGGGACTAAAATTCTTTCAACATGGGGATAATGTGACATCCGGTAATTTTCCGTTACCAAACTCCGCTAGTTCCGTTAGGTCTTGCATACACGTGTCGTGAGCACACACTAGTTGTCGTTGAACGTTGGTGACTTAATAATAATTAACAATGGTTATCTTAGAATAACTTGATTAATAATGTTGATTATTAGTTTGTGGTTATGTGATTTATAGATTTTAAATATTATTTGCATATTTTACTTGATAACATGACAACGTGTTATATTTATTTCATGTGTTTTGTAGCTAGTGGAAAATATACTTGATTATTATTGTTAGTTAATAATACTCGTATTTTGTAGTTAAAAATTATTAAAAATGTTAAAAGACTAATTTTTTACAAAAAGTGATTAATAGGGGGTTTAAAAGGCAACTTTTAATTAAGTTAAGTGACCAAAAACCCAACCCTAGCCCCTCCCCATCACTTTGGCCGTAACCTCACACACACACCCCACATTATGCGATTTTGAGCAAAGAACAACAAGGTTTCATCGAATTCTAGTGGCAATCAAGCATTACAAGTGTTCATTATCATCTTTGCACACTTAAAGCTTAGATTTTGATTGACTTTTCATGGTTTTTTATTATTGATGAACCCTAGGCCGAAAATTGTGATGAATGTCGAAATTGATGTTGGTTTGATGATGATATGATGTTAGTTATGTTGTATGAATGTTAATCTATGTAGATTATGCAAGAAATCCATGGTTTTTATCATCTAGTTCATACATTGCCAAAAGTGGAAACTTTTATTCATTAGAATTCATGTTTTGATGAATTGTTGATGTTAAATGGATGATTATGAATGCTATGAACTAGATTAGGTATAATATTGATGAATCTATGATTGAAATTGAGTGGTTGTTCATACCTTACTATTAATAGTAACTTTATGCATGAGATTGATGAATTATGATGAATTGATGATGTTTATCATGTTTAGATGATTGTTATGAACTTGATTAAGTATAAAGTTGATGAATTTTTGAATGAATTGGATGTTAGATTGGTTTTGGATGTTACTTTCCCGAAAGGGAAACTTTATTTATGTAGATCATTGGGTATTGTTAATTGAGCATGTTTATGATGTTAGGATCATGTTAGAATGTTTGTTGATGATGTCTAAGGTGGTAGATTGTGTTGTTTGGGCTGTATGAATACTTGATGGATAACTTTGGAAATTTAGGCTCTTATGGAATATACATGATGATGGATGGTGTATGATGAGTTTTATAGCATTTAAGGGTTTGTAATATGACATACGTGAATAACTTGTGTGATAACCATATATGATGGATTGCTATACTTGATTAAACAAGAATTTAACTTGACATGTCACCAACGGGTCAACTTGGTCAAATGAGTCTTGTTTTCCAAAACCTTGGGTCAGTGTGTTTGTTGAGCACTTAGGGTTGTTAAGTTTTCTGTGTACACGTACTTATGTACTTGCGTGTTCTAGTTAACCTTTGAAGGGCTGTCTTTCCACTCATCATTAGCTTTTACAATCATTCGTTTGAATACCAGGTGAGTACAATGCCTTACTTTTACTACTTCTCTTTTTGGGGAAGAAAGCATACTTGTTTTTAAAACGCTTTACTGATATAACATGCGTTTGGTAAGACATAGTGGGTTATACCATAGAAAGTCCTTACACTTTCGGATCGTTAATTAAGGAATCTAGCGGGAAATCTTGGATAGTACTACTAGGTTTAACAAGCCCCACCCAGGTGATCGGAAGTCAACGGGTGCAATATTGTCCTAAACGACTAACAGTGTCACGACCTGGTATGTCATGGCGGGAGGCAAACAGACAAACATAGTCAGCTTCGATCGTGAAATCACTATTGCTCTTTACTAATGAAATTAGACTAGCTATATATTTCAATGCACTTGTTTATGTTTTACTAACGCAATTGATTATGATTGATTACAAACTCTTGAACTCACCAACCTTCGTGTTGACACTTTTAGTATGCTTTTCTCAGGTCGTTTCTAGCAGCTACCCATAGGAGCACGCACGTGTCAAGCATGCTTTGTTCAAACATTGTTTACTTTTAATTTAGCATTTACTTACGTATTTTGGTTTGGGCAGATGTTTTGCCCAATTTACCTTTAGTACCTTGTGTTTGGGTTATTTACAAAACGCTTCCGCAAATATTTTAAAGTTTTAAACTCTGATTTGTTGAAATGTTGCATATAGTGTTGTTCTGAGTAACTAATGACTGAGATCCTGGTTTGTTAACACGCCTCGCGGTAAAACCTTGCACGTGGAAATTGAGGGTGTGACAAATACGAACTGAGCGTTTAGCGAACGGTTCGTGAACCATTCGGCGGGAAGTTCGTTTATGTTCGTTCGTTTAGTAAATAAACGAACACGAACAAGAAAATTCCGTTCGTTTAGTTAAACGAACGAACATGAACACAAGTCGCGTTCGTTCATTTATGTTCGTGAACGTTCGATAATGTGTTTGTTTATGTTTGTTAATGTTCGTTCGTGAACGTTCGATAATGTGTTCGTTAATGTGTTCGTTTATATTCTTATTTTTGTGTCAGTTATTTTTATGACTATTATATCAAGTATTTTTTGATATTTATGTCAAGTATTTATTTATTTTTTATTGATTTTATGTAATGTTTGTAATAAAAATATAAATTTTATTGTAAAATAAATCTATAATCATTTGTATTTGTTTGTGTTCATGAGTTTTTTGGTGTCCGTCATGTTCATGAACAATTGTTTGTGTTTGTTTACTTTTGATTGTATTAATTTGCATTCGGTAAGTGTTTGTGAACAGTTCATGAACATGTTCATTTTTTTAATGAACGAACACGAACAAAAAATCTTGTTCGGTAAGTGTTCGTGAACAGTTCATGAACAAGTATATTTCTTAACGAACGAACACGAATAAGACTTTCTTCGTGTTCGTTCGGTTCGTTTACAGCCCTACATATTATGGCAATCACGCTAACTAGAATCGATCTGGGAAAATTTTCAGTGTCACTATCTGGTAAAAAATCTCAACATATGAATACTGAAAAATTATAACTCCAACGAAGAAAATTACTAGATTTGTCATTTTACGCCGGGTATAATGCTTCCAACATTATTATTATTATTATTGTTATTATTATTGTTATTATTATTATTGTTATTATTATTATTATTATTATTATTATTATTATTATTATTGTTATTATTATTGTTATTATTATTATTATTATTATTATTATTATTATATTATGGACCATAACGTAGGATATAATCAGGAACCAATGTCATGTTATCCAAGTTGACAAAATATTTCGATACCACCACATATCTTAAGTGGATTTGAAGCACCAATTTTTGGTAGTGGAAGCCACAATCATCTCTTGACCACCATATTATCTCAAACAGCTGCTATTGGATGAATTTAAAAAGCAATGCTAGCTAATAATATTTGACCATTTATATTTAAAACGTAAAGCCGTAAAGTATTGCCATAAATTCTAACCAAAGTATCATAAAGTTTTATTTTTTCACAGACATTGCAACCATACCCAAACGAGTTTGTAAGGGTTAAAACGAGATAAGATTTTGTTGGAGACCCATAAAAGTAATTCTAAAAGGGTTACGTATCTTTAATTTTGTAATCATATGCTAGTTTTCTAATCTTATGTACTTCAATTCACGTGTGTAATATTTTCATATCTTTTGTCCTTTAAAAATGAATCATTATCATATCCCTATTTACGGGTATCATTTGAAATGAGAGTGATTTCAGGGATTGTTTTGAAGTTTTTGATACATTTTGGGTTTAGGCTTAAGATAATGAGAGCTTCAAGTGTTTTATGTTTATTAGGGAGAAGTCATTATGGAGAAAAGTTAAAGTTGGGGATATAATGATAGAGGATGGATCATAAGAAAACCACAATTTTATATGAAAACTAGAGAAAACCAATGAAATCGGTCACATAACTTATAAATTTTTTATCACTACCTTTTATATTTATATATATGTATATATAAATAAGGGTATGCGTCAAATGAAAAACCATACTATGGTTTTACATATACATCACATATAGGTTACGTATACGTAACCATTTTTTCATTTAACATAGTGTTACGTATACGTAAGACTTTTCATTCTCGTATTTATGTTCAATATATATGTAACAAATACTTAAATACCCTTTTAACAATTAAAATAACATAGAATTTATGAATTATGTTATTGTTTTTGTGGTTTTCTTTGGTTTTCATATAATTATTGGTTTTCTCAGGAACCATCCCCTATAGTGATAATAACACATTTTTATAACTTTTAAGGATTTTAAATGAGTGTATTTGACATTATGGTCTTCGTAATTAGATAAATACGATATCATGCAAACTTTTTTAAAAAGGTTTATGAAATTGCCCACAAAAATCATTCAACAAAAACTAGAAGAAGGTTATAATTTGTGGAAGAATAAAACTGTTATTTTACTAATTAATATAGGTTATAGTCATTATAGTTTTTTGTATGTTTTTGCATTGTATTTTAGGCTGGAAATAGTAATATTTGTGGGCATAATTTCATAAAAAAGGGAAAAGAGATGTTTCCTACATGTTGATGGTCTTTTAGGTAAATAATATTTCCTATATTTGGAATCCTTATCATATCAAAAAATATCTTGAAAAAGTATTGCTCCAAGATTCTTTGATACTTTATCGTTGTTGTCATCCTAGTATATATTGTTTTACCACTACAACAAGATTATGGTTCTTTAAGCACTAAACAACGTCATTATGTAATTATTCTTAAACTTTTTAAGAACTTCACATTGATTAGTCAGATGTGAAGTATTATAGTAACATGAACATAGTTATCAAAGAATCTAAAGAATGGAAAGAACAATGGACCAACAAACTTTGCTAGGCAAAAGAGTAGCTTTGTAGATAAAATGTATGTGGCTTCAAAAGAGAATTTTATATTTTGCATATTGGTAGAATATATGAAATTGATGTTCATACTGAAGCATTGCTACGGAAAGGTTGCAACTTACTATAACATTTTAAAAAGATTAAAGGCAGAACACTAGCGAGAATTGTATTCGAATTTGCGACATCTGATGGAGGACTCAATTATGTTGTGTCACTATCATAAAGGTTTAATGGCGATTCATTTTATAAAAGTTTAAGAAATGCTAACATTTTTTCAATTTTTTTGCTACCAACGATATTTTTCATATCAATTATAAGTAACGCAATTTACACTTTTTTCCCGATACTAGTACACTAACTTTAGTCATGGTAATCAAAATTTAAGTTTTGTCGTTAATTTAAATATTTACTCTGTTTTTAATAAAGATATGATATTGTAAATTATAAATCTATTATAGAAAAAAAAAATTAAGATAACACGTGTCAACATATTAAGGTTTCTCAATTTTATTTTCCTGAAGGGAACCTAATAATATATAATAATTCTATTATTTAAAACATTTTCAAATTAAAAAAATAGATATTATAAAAATTAAAACTAGATTCTTATATTAAAAAGATACTTTAAAATGTATAAGATACAAAAGTTATTTTGAACAAATATCTTTTTTTTTAAATACTAACTATTTTAAAACCATTTTTGTTTCTAAGTTTTGTAAGGATGATTATTTATTTTAATGAAATTTATAGAAAATCAAAATGTTTTAAAAAACAATTGAAAAAAAAAACACAATTATAAAATGAAAGTTTGAAATAATAATATTGTTGTTTTTTACTTTAAATTTTTATTTATACGTAACTCAATCATATCTTATTTAAAAATATTATTTTAAAGTTTTAATTTTTTACTATAAGTGATTTAATATTTTATTTATTTAACCTAGTTGTCACACCTCCATCGATGGCGGAAACATCGGGGCGCGAGAAGTGATAGATTGTTCAAACACATCATAACAATAAAGAGATAATAAATTAAGATTGAATTTCATTTCCATCAATCAACGTAACATTATAATGTTTCAAATAAACATACAATAATTTTAAGAAAAATATAAGTCTAAAACAAACATAACAAAATGATAGATTTGGTGTGTTTCTAAGTCCACCTAATTGAATTTCTTGATAAAGCTTCAAACATTTTCAGCAACATGTATAAAATATTGGTCAACATATGAATATGTTGGTGAGCATACAAGTTTGAATATATAACATTATAGTGAATAAATCTCAATTAAACATTAATAAAGTATACTAAAGTTTGTACATTGCTAGCATGCAAAGCTAATAATCAAACCAAAGTGTCCACTAGCGTAATCTTAGCATTAAAAATGACTAACACCGTAAAGATTGAATAACTTAACATAGACCCATCATAATAGGGCAGATGTGCTAGTCCTATAGCGCTATACATGTTAAGGGGTGGTTTAGATTGCTTGCAAGATAATGTATTCTAGCATATATTCACAAATAGTATAACAAGTATGCATGTCTGTAAGAATTAAGTTTTAGAATAAGTTTGATAAAATGCATGATTGAGTGTATTTGATACATGGTACATGTTGCAACCCAAATAGTGTTAAAACAAAAGGGGTGAAGTATGACTCACGGTTTGGCGATTAGAATCCATAAGGATAGATGAATGAGTTTAAAGGATTGAGTCACCAAAGTCACCCTAAAAGTTAAACAAAAGTGTGTAAGTTTAGGTTTCAAAGTTTGAGATTTAGCAATTAAAAAGAATATGAAAATTACAAATATGAGACTACATGAAAGTGTATACTACTTAGGCACTTATTTGGACACCATGTATTGTATGTGTTTTTCATGAGTATTGGTCACCCATTGGAAGTCAAAAATAAGGAATCAGAAGATTAGTATATTGTCTACCTTAACACATAACATTCAACCATGATTTGATTGATGTTACGATTTGGTTTTAACTAAGTATTATGTAGATATAAATATAAGTCATGTATTAGAGCTAGGCGAATTCACAAACCTTAAGTGTTATATTCATATAAGTCATGTATTAGAGGTAGAGATATCCATAAACCTCAAGATTATCACCATTGCACAAAATCTCCACATAAGGGTGATTCGGATGGTCATCGGTACATGAATGAAAGTACTAAAGTAAACTAACTAATTTGACTAAGTGTTCAAGTGGGGTATGGTGGAAAGAGTATTTGTGGAACCAAGGTTCAACATCACCATTTCATACCATAACACAATCCTTTCAACATTGGTTGGAGGCCCGGTTTGGTTTCATCCACTTCTTGATTTGTAGATCACTTAGTGTTTAAGATGAAAGAATAGAGGTGTAAAAGCCTCTAAATTTCTAGAATATAACTTCAACACAAGTCTTCCAATATTAAAGTTGTTGGTAACTTGGTTTAGTATGCAAAAAGGCTTAAAAACAAGACAGGAGAAACATATATGAAAGAATCAAATAAAAGATTTCCAGCTTGGACCTCAAAAATGAGGGCTTACCATTCTTGTTCACCTTGATGACTAAGTGATTATGTCCCAAAGGTTGTTTCAAGTGGTAAAGAAAATAAAAGAAGAAAGTAGAAAAGAAAATTAAAGAAAAAAATTTAAAAACTCATAACTTGTTCTTGAAGATTTTTTTCAAAAAGATGAAGTTTTTGAATGGGTTGAGAGAGTTTGAGAGATAGTTTAGATGATGGAAATAATTAGGGAGAGATTTGGGTTAGTATTTATAGGTAAAAAATTATGGTTTGACTGTTAGAAATGATCTGCCCAAAATATATATTGAATTGATGTGGCTAGTACGTTATGATCCAAGTCGGGTCATACCCAATAACGAGCTAGACAAACACCAAATATATTTGTTTTATGATATGATCATATAAATAAATATTAGAATATTTGGAAATTGGGTTTCCAAATATTTACACTTGTGTTGTAAATGAATTATATGGATAATTTATTTCAAAGAGAGATGAATATTAATTCATCCGCATTTGTTTAAAACAGCCGCATTTGATGTGGTTGAACAAATGCAGATGTTGTTTACTCATTCGCATTTACAAATGCACATGAAGAAACCCTATCAGCATTTGCTTATGGAAGAAATGAGGATGGGTTAAAGGGGCTGGGCCCACCCACTTTTCTCTCCTGAATTTTATGTTTTCAAGACATGCAATATAAGATTGCATTCTGATCTCTCTGATAACTCAACCTTTTGGTAAAAATGAAAAGTATAGAACTCCCTTTTTCTCTCGATCGGTCAAGAGAAAAATCAGAGTTTTCACAAGTAAAAATCCTAGCAAACCAGAGTTCTTGTTGATGGCTCGTGGTTAGACCTGCTTGAGGCCTCCTATTTTGGAAGTTGCCATCTTCGTTCACTTTCTGCAGACCTAACTGTTGAAGGTAGTTTTTCAAACCTTCTATGGTTGTTTGTAAGCATGATTTCATATATCGATCCTTATGTGGTTTTAACAGATAAATATAAAAATATTTTATATATATGCTAACTGTAACAAGTTTTAAACTGAAATTCCGCTGCGTTTTCTATTTTATATGGATAAAATAGATCTGATAAACTTGTTCAAACCCCAACAATGGCATCAGAGGCGGTTATATGGATACATGCTTCATTTGGACTGAAAAATTCGATTTCTTGGTGATGTTTCACCAAAAGGCCAAGAGGTTTCAGTCCTAGTATCCCCTGTTTTTCAAGATCTCTTTAAACATGCATATTGTAATCTTGAAAAAATTAAATCATTTGGATGATTCTGTTTTTGGAAACAAAACCATGGTTCTCGGCTGTTTTTGCTTCAGTCGAGAATCTATGGTTCAATGGGATGCTTTTGGATTTTTGCTTACATATTTGATGTGTTTTACTTGTTCATAACCAAAGCCGAGACCCTATCGATGAATGTGTTGTGATTTGTATTTGATTATTCAAATGGTTTGTAATTATTTAATTGTATTTAATCTTCCTATTGAGTATGTAATTTATTTATCTTTCATTTGGTATGTAAAATAAATAGGTTAGTTGCATTTTATTTTTACTAGAAAAATGTATTTAGGATATATTTTGTTAAAGAAGATGCAACAAGGCTGCCTTTCTCGGTTTTAACAAAAAGGAGATGATGAAGGCCCAAAGGATTTTGGTGCGGAAGTCATAGCGTATTTGGAAACCCAAATGGAATGGAAGAGTGATGACCTGTCGTTGGGGTCATGCAAAAACCTAATTAACCTAGGTAGCTAGAGTAAGTCAGGTATCGTATCCACGGGGAGCATGTGGTTAGTGTTACACCATTCGTTTGATTATTAAACTAACTTACAAATTTAAAAACTGAACTAATGCCTCTTGACTGTAAATGGATGTGGATGAGATTAACTAAAAAAGATTACTTTATGAAGAAAAACGAAAACTTGGACTTGGTTTGGAACTATTGAGATGAAAAAGATCACACCCGGGTTTCAGGAATGTAATTGAATACACGACTTATGTTTTACACGATCTTGAAGTTACATAGACATAACTTGTTTATCACATATGTTGAAGGGTAATTACGAACTTGATATCCGATTATGTAAATTAACTAGTAAACTAACTAATGCCACAATCTAGAAACTTTAATTGCAATCACCAATTAATAAAGATAACCTAATTACTACTCAATGGTTAACAATGTAAAACTGATAACTTGATAAGTAATAATCAAATCAACTAACACGAATCTTTAATCAACACATCGTTCAAAACACATAAACGAATAAAAGTTGTTAAACAATCAAAGTTTATGTCTTGACTAGGTAAACACATACGCATGCATAATCCAATCACAAACCGTCCACCCAGGGATGATCACGGGTGGTTTAGCCTTGCATCTTCATCATAATCGCTTCAATCTTGTCTTTTTGCATACGAATCCTCGATCACTTGATGATTAGAGAGGGTTTTAATGACTCAAAAATGCTCCAAGATTCGTTCTTGGGGTTGGGGGGGCAGTCTTTTCTCGAAACCCTAATGTTAGGGTTTAAATAGGTTTTGAAATTTGAAACAACCCTCAAAATATCGCCCTAGACCGTAACTTACGGCCTATAGGCCGTAGGTTACGGCCTACCTTAAACCAGACGGCCAAACCTTCTGTCTTACGGAGTTCACAGGCGGTGTTAATACAGGGCCGTAAGTTACGGCCTCAGGCCGTAGCTTACGGCCTCCCTGCAACTTGCACAATTTTCTTTATTTTCAGCACCTTTCAACCCATAGTCTTCGTATCCTTTGTATCCTACTCAAATAATGTCCGTTAAGCTTCATTTGACCTACATTTCAAACACGCAACAAAGTTATATTGTTCGACATATAAAATATATTAAAAATGCAATATTAACTATACTAAGTGCATGCATATTAACCAATCATCAAAGAGTCACAACACAAGGTGGACACTTGAAGCATTTGGATGCGGGATCAAGTGGGAGTTCACCGACACAAATGTTGTGCCATTTTCACCCTTAGGAACGACCTTATTAACTCACTTGTTTCGGTCAACAAGTAATGTTAAGTTTAGTAGGCTACGGTTATGAACTCATGTGATGCTTGTATGGTTGATTTATTATTGTTTTGTGATATATGGATATGCATGTTTAAACAATTTAATATCAACAACAAGCATAAAATTGGTTCTTATGAAATATTAACATGGGTAATAAAAGAATTTTTTGAAAGTTAATGTGTTCACAATAAAAATTAGGTTTTATTGAAAGAACCTTGAAAATTGTTTTCATATTAGTACCACACATTTGAATGCATGCAAATGTTAGGTACAAAAGGTTTTCAAAAACTAGAATTAATGAAAACTGAAATCCCTTTTAAACAAGTTTAACACCATCTTTTTACACGACACTCGAATCACTTGGGAACTATTTGTGGGATAAAGGTCACCTAACCACATTTAGGAAACTTGTGCGTTTGAGGTGGGGTTAACATATTTGTGGGATAAAGGTCACCTAACCACTTGTATGTGTAAACTCACACGTGTGTGTAAGTAGGACAACTTGAGTTGGAAACCATGTGAATAGGGTCACCGAAGCATGGCGTACAATGGTGTTGATGGGATTAAACATGCCAACTTAACATAAAGATGTTTGACCGATCCCATAAAACTAGAAGTTACAAAGGGTTGCAATTATCAAGTGTTGACTACCTTGTTAATTTAAATAATAGGATAAAGGTCACCTAACCATTATTTAAATGTAACGTTAGATTCTAGATTTTAATTATTAATTGTCTATGAGACGTGAAAGGGTATTAATAATTAAAATTTCTTTTTCTGGAAATACTAAAATTGAACTTTGTTAATATTTGTAGAAATGGCCGCAAACAACAATGCTACCACCCGGACCGTCCATAACCTATCACTAAGAACTATCTTAGAAAGGGATCGTCTTAACCATAATAATTTTATGGATTGGTTTCGAAACTTGAGAATTGGTCTCAAGTAGGAGAAGAAATCCTATGTATTAGACGATCCCATTCCCGATGAACCTGACGTTAATGATGTTGATGCCTATAACGATTGGGTTAAGTACACAGAGGATTCTATGCAAGTTTCTTGCATTATGTTGGGAACTATGATTCCCAAGCTCCAAAAGGATTTGGAGCATCATGGGGCATACGACATGATTACCCAGTTGTAGGAAATGTTCCTTCAACAAGCAAGGGTAGAGCGCTTCGAAACGGTTCGAGCGCTTCATGCATGTCGCATGGATGAAACTCAATCGGTATCATCTTATGTACTTAAGAAGAAGAGCCACATTGATCGCCTTGAAAGGCTAAACTGTCCCGTCTCGAAAGAGTTGGCCACGAATTTGATCCTTAATGGCCTGACCAAAAGGTTTTAGACGTTCATCATAAATTACAACATGAACGGATGGGACAAGAGCATTGGTGAGCTTCACGTAATGCTCAAAACGGCCGAGGCGGGGATGGGTAAAAATGTTTTACCCATCCTCACGATCAATGAGGGAGGCAACAAGAAAAGGCCACATCCCGATCTCAAGGCAAATGTTGCCAAAAGAAAGGGATACATCAAAGGAAAGGGTAAGGGAAATGTTAGAGCCGAACCTCCAAAACCAAAGCTTAAGAAGCCAAAGGTGACGGAGAACGATCCATGCTTTGAGAGTGGTGAGATAGGGCATTGGAAGAGGAATTGTCCAACCTATCTCAAAGAGTTGAGGAACAAGAGGGATGCTAGGCAGACCTCAGGTACAACTTTCATGATTCATATTGGATTGAATGTTATTTCTTCAAACACATGGGTATTGGATACCGGATGTGGAACTCATATTTGGAATTTGTTGCAGGAGTTCAAAAGAAATAAGCTTTTCAAGAAGGGAGACACTAGTATCTACATGGGCAACGGAGCAAAAGTTGAAGTCGAAGCCCAAGGAGATTATGTTTTGAAGCTTTCAAATGGTTTGGAAGTTGTTCTGAAAAACATTTTGTATGCTCCTAGTTTGACTAGGAACATAATTTCTATTTCCCTTTTAAAACAATATAGTTATGTATTAAAGTTTGTAAATGATGGTATTTATGTTTTTATGGATGATGCATTTTATTTTAAGGTTATGCCTTTTAATGGTATCTATGAATTGGTTCATGATGACTCATCCTTTAATAACTCGTTATACCAATCAAGCACCAAGAAACTTAAAGTAGGTTTAAGTAATTCATATCTTTGGCATTGTCGTCTTGGAATAAGAATCAGATTCAAACACTTCAAAAGAATGGTCTTTTGGAAACAAATGAAAATGGTTCATTTGATAAGTGTGAATCTTGTTTACAAGGAAAGATGACCAAGTTGCCCTTTAGTGGTACTAACAAAAGGGCAAAAGATTTATTAGGAATCATACATTTGGATGTATGTGGTCCTTTTAAGACAATGACAAGGAATGGTGAAAGATACTTCATTACCTTTACTGATGATTATAGTCGTTATGGGTATGTGTACTTGTTAAGACACAAAGATGAAGCCTTTGAAATGTTCAAAGTCTTCCAAAATGAAGTTGAAAATCAACTCAATAAAACCACCAAAGTACTTCGTTCGGATAGAGGAGGTGAATACCTAAATGATGCCTTTCAAAATCATCTTAGGAGTTGTGGAATCATCTCGCAACTCACTCCACCAGGAACACCACAACATAATGGTGTGTCCGAAAGGAGGAATCGAACTCTATTGGATATGGTTCGATCTATAATGGGTAGAAGCACATTGCCTCTATCATTTTGGTTTTGGGGTTACGCATTGCTCTCGGCAGTCCGTATTTTATATATGGCCCCAACCAAGAAAGTGGACAAGACATCTTTTGAAATATGGCATGGAAGGGTTCCATCATTATCATATTTAAGGGTATGGGGTTGTGAGGCTTATGTCAAACGCAACTCCCAAAACAAACTTGAAATTCGATCCACTAAGTGTATATTTATTGGATATCCCAAAGACTGTATAGGATATTACTTCTTTGATCCAACAGAGCAAAAGGTATTTATTGCTCGAAAGGCTGAGTTCTTGAAAACTAAGTTCCTTATGGAAGGAATGACGTATAGAATAGTGGAATTTGATGAGGATCAAGAACCACAAGCCAATACACGTTTGGTTGAAATTAGCGATCAACAAGAGGTTGTTAATAATGATCAAGTGGTTGATCAATACACACAAAACGTTCGCAAATCTGGTAGAATTAGCATTCCACCTGAAAGATATGGATTTTTCATGAATGGATGCTATGTGGTTGACTCGGATGAACCAACTACATACCATGATGCAATGTCCAATTCGATTATGAAAAATGGCTAGAAGCCATGAACGTAGAGATGCAATCCATGCATGACAACCAAGTATGGGAATTGGTTGAACCACCACTTAACTCCAAACTGGTTGGATGTAAGTGGGTTTTCAAGAAGAAAACCGATATGCATCGAAACTTGGATACTTATAAAGCAAGACTTATAGCAAAATGTTTCACTCAAACTCAAGGGGTTGATTATGATGAAACTTTCTCGCCCGTGGCAATGCTAAAGTCAATAGGATATTATTTGCCATTGCAGCATATTATGACTATGAGATTTGGAAAATGGATGTCAAAACCGGTTTCCTTAATGGATATCTCGAAGAGTCTGTCTATATGGTTCAGCCTGATGGTTTTGTCGACCCACAACATCCTAACAAAGTATGCAAGTTAAAGAAATCAATCTATGGATCGAAACAAGCATCGAGAAGTTGGAATCAACGTTATGATAAAGAGATCAAGAAATTTGGATTCATCAAGAACGCTGATGAAGCATGTGTGTATAAAAAGGCTAGTGGGAGCATTATTACATTCTTAGTATAATACTACTATTTGGAAATGACATTCCAACCATGGAAGGTGTAAAAAGCTGGCTTGGAAGTTGTTTTTCCATCAAGGATGTACATTTTAGGAATGAGGATCTATAGGGATAGATCAAGGCGGTTGATAGGTTTAAACCAAAGTGCATACATTGATAAAATCTTGAAAAGGTTCAAGATGGAAAACTCTAAGAAAGGTATGGTACATATTCAAAGAGGGACAATATTGAGTACATCTCAATGTCCAAGCTCAAAGGATGAGCAAGAAAGAATGAAGGAAGTCCCATATGCATCTGCTATAGGATCCATCATGTATCCTATGATATGCACTAGACCGGATGTGTCATGCGCTTTGAGAATGACAAGCAGATACCAGTAAAATTAGGGAAATTGCCATTAGATGGCTGTTAAGAGTATATTGAAATATCTTAGAAGGACTAAGGATATGTTTCTAATATATGGCTCTGGTGAGGAGGAACTCGTTGTAAAGGGTTACACGGATGCGAGTTTCCAAACTGATCGAGATGATTCTCGATCACAATCGGGATATGTTTTCGTTATGAATGGTGGAGCAGTCTCTTGGAAGAGCGCAAAACAAGATGTGGTAGCATTGTCCACCACTGAATCGGAATACATCGCCGCCTCATTGGCAGCTCAAGAAGTTGCGTGGATAAGGAAGTTCATTGCTGACCTAGGGGTGGTTCGTACCATTCAGGACCCTCTAGAGATCTTTTGTGACAACGGTGGTGCGATTGCTCAAATCAAGGAACCCCGAGCATATCAAAAGACGAGGCACATTGAGCGGAGATTCAACTACATAAGGGATGAAGTTGAAAAAGGAAATATATGTATTCGCAAAGTTCACACCGATCAAAACATTGCGGATCCACTCACGAAGCTCCATGAAAGGCCAAAGCATGAGAGTCATACTTGTGCCTTAGGACTTCAATATTCTAGTGATTGGATTTGATCTTTTCAGTATTTAAATATCGGAACGATTGTAACTTTTAACTCTTTTGTATAATTATGATACCTTGAGAGTTATGTTCCATTTTAGCATGTTTAAATCCGTGAATAAGTTAATTATTCTAAATGTCCGTAGTCACTCATATTTGTGGGAACAAATATGAAAGTAAGACTATCATGAACTTGGATTGGTGGATATTCATAAGGTATGAATATAGAGCGAGGGTTCGCTGCCAAGGTTCGTGGATATTTATAGGATATAAATATTGGACTGACCCGCCCTCAAATTTTACTACATGGAATCTTGTGATAGATCATAAGTAAATTTGAGTAAAGGCGAATATCATAGTATCCTCCGACCTGAGATACATATTGGGTTTTGATATTCACCAAATATAATACCTTGATCTAGTTCTTCGCTGTTCTGAAATAATGGACAGCACACAAGGCTATGTTCAGGTGTAATACAAGGTGATTGTGAGAAACGTATGTAGTCAAGATGGGATTTGTTCCTCTTATTCGTTGAGAGTGAGATGTCTAAGGCTTGATAAAGTTAAATCAACAGGGAATGATCATTCTGTGTCTCTGGATTTAACATGATATCTGAAACAAAAGATATATGATTTGATTCACCTAAATCATTTCAAGTAAGGGACTTGAAATGGATGATGTTATTGAATGGCACTTAGTCATGCGTATTAGGGGTAGTAAATCGTTGTTAGGCGGAATTTGCTACTTGCATCAATCCTCTATGTATCTTGTGCAAGTGGGAGATTGTTGGAAATGATCTGCCCAAAATACATATTGAATTGATGTGGCTAGTACGTTATGATCCAAGTCGGGTCATACCCAATAACTAGCTAGACAAACACCAAAGATATTTGTTTTATGATATGATCATATAAATAAATATTAGAATATTTGGAAATTGGGTTTCCAAATATTTACACTTGTGTTGTAAATGAATTATATGGATAATTTATTTCAAAGAGAGATGAATATTAATTCATCTGTATTTGTTTAAAACAGCTGCATGTGATGTGGTTGAACAAATGCAGATGTTTACTCATCCACATTTATAAATGCGGATGAATAAACCCTATCGGTATTTGCTTATGGAAGAAATGCGGATGGGTTAAAGGGGTTGGGCCCACCCACTTTTCTCCCTTGAATTTTATGTTTTCAAGACATGCAATATAAGATTGCATGCTGATCTCTCTGATAACTCAACCTTTTGGTCAAACGAAAAGTGTAGAACTCCCTTTTTCTCTCGATCGGTCAAGAGAAAAATAAGGGTTTTCACAAGTGAAAATCCTAGCAAACCGGTGTTCTTGTTGGTGGCTCGTGGGTAAACCTGCTTGAGGCCTCCTATTTTGGAAGCTGCCATCTTCGTTCACTTTATGTCGACCTAACTGTTGAAGGTAGTTTTTCGAACCTTTTATGGTTATTTGTAAGCATGATTTCATATATCGATCCTTATGGGGTTTTAACAGATAAATATAAAAATGTTTTATATATATGCTAACTGTAACAAGTTTTAAACTGAAATTCCGCTGCGTTTTCTATTTAATATGGATAAAATAGATCTGATAAACTTGTTCAAACCCCAATGACATTAAAGAAAGTAGTTGGCAAGATGGGTAGAGAGAAAATTCAAAAGATTTAATTTTAACCTCTCAAGTTATTTTATTTATTAATTTGCACCATAAACTCATGATTAAGTATGTTTTTAGATATTTTAATATATTAAACATAAAAAGAAAACTTATAAATAAATTTATGAAAATATAAGTCTCGATAAGTTGCTCGGTTTTACAGTAAAATAGGGTTTTGCAATTGTTTAAGCGTCATACAAGCATATAATCAACAAGAATGATATAAAAACATATTTTCACTATGATCAAGTCTTGATATTACAAGGATTGAATAAAGATTAAGATTACATTTGAAATTAAAATAAATGTATAATACGAAACGTTACACTACTATACTAATATACACTATAATCTTTATCGTAGTTTAAAGATATGTTTTAGTTTGTTGTAAACATCAAACTTATGAATTAGTTGTAAATCCCATGATTATAATTATGTAATGGTTTTGATTTTACTTGTATGGTTTCTTGCTTGCCGGTATCCGGTAATCAGTGTAGGGTTATACTAAAAATAGGATTTAATCTAAAAAGTGTAAGAAGGATTGTGAGTTTGACACGTGTCCTTCTATTGTTTTAAGGAGGAGTGTATTTTGGTCATTGTGTAATACATCAACTCACTGTGTCTTATACATTTATTGTGTCAAATACTAGTTTATTATGTTATATGTTATATCATTTGTTATATGTATTAATCATTATGTTTTACGTTTCAGATCATTTTATGTTATTTCTGTCATTGATTCTATAGATTATATAGACTTGTTATCTATCATTATGTTTTACAATTGAAAATATATAATGATATACTTTCATCAATATATTTTTTAAAACTCATAGTATTAAAGATAACACAATGTGTTATTTTTGTCATTGTTTTTATAGTTTATGTAAACTTGTTTTTATAATTGTGTTTTATAACTAGAAGTACACAATGATGCTATTTAACTAATGTATTTTTCAAACACATAACATTTAAGATGACTAAATGACGATCAAAAGATACAATGAGATATTGTGTTATTTTGTCAATGATTTTAATGTATTAGATTAATTAGTTGTTAATTTATTATTATGTTATACATATTTAAGATGCACAACCATGTTATTCTACCATTATATTTTTTTTAAATTCATCACTGTAGAAAAACACAATAGTATTAAAAAAAACATAATAAACAGTAAAAAAGCACAATGAACTGTACTAAAGACATACTGACGAGATATGAGCTTAAAAATGTAAAAAAATTTATTATCTTTTTATATAACAATACTGTACTTGTTTTAAAGAGAATAGAACGTCCGTTTTTATGGTGTAATTTTTATAAAAAAAAAATAATATTGTACATAAAAGTTATGAACATTTAGGAAAATAGGTGGAACTTACAAAAAATCAACACAAGTGACTATTTTTAAAATATTCAACTGACAAACTTTTTGTTATTATTTGATCTCAATTATTAATTAAGGAGATTAATGATTGAGATTACTTCATACATTTTTTAGTTTTAAGAGAATTTTTATTTGAACATTTCTCATAAAATTTAATAATATCACCACCTATCATTGTAATTTTCAATTTAAACCCTCTAATTTATAATATTTAATCTTGACTTTTCTTCTATGCATAATATATGTTTTTAACCTATTAATTTTTTTTTACTAATTTGATTTATCTTTAATAACATCTATTTGTTAATTTTTTTAGAAAACTAATTTGTGGTTTTGTTGAATATTTTTCTTGTCATCCCTATATAAATGTTTTTAAAAACAGAGTTGTATTCAAAATATGATATTTTTTTGGATCATTAATTATATCGACTGACAGTAATACATTGATATCATGAAGATTAAGAGCACTTGTACCGTTTTATAATTATTCTCTATTTATGTTTCGATATTCACAATCGAGTTGCCGCAGCTTCATATTTTTTTTATGTAGCTAACCACGTTAATATTAACGCCGCAACTCGATATCAAAGTTCGCAAACGCAGCGCATCACACGGGGTTAATCCAGTTGATACTAAATTGCAACCGCATGTAAAGCGATCTGAAAGACTGAAGGAATCCGGGCAACTATGGCAATGACAATGAGGTGATGGACGATGAGTGGTACAGATGGTGGACGAAGTTGGAAAACTATGGCAAGAAGTTATGAGTTCACATCAACTAGTACCGATATAACAAATTAATATTACCTGTCTTTTTTGTTAAAGTCTTTTGCAGTAGACTTTGATTCTTGTTTTCTAGTTATCCCAAGACATTGCTTTTGAACCCCATATGTTCACATAGACAACCCCATGAATGGCGTATTTCACAATGACAAGAGTAGTCTTCGTTTTTGCTATATATTTTCTTGTCGAACTATTTTTGTTCCTTCTTGTTATTTGCACAGGTTTACATTGGACTATTTTATTTTCTTATTCGTTCTTTGTAGTTTTTTCTCGTCCATTTTCCACATATATAACTCGTTGTATCATTTACTATGCATTTTGGTGTCTATCAACATGTACCTTGTTACATGCAAATTACTCAAAGTTAATGTTCTAATACATGCATAATACGAAATAGTGATTACTTACAAGTAACAAACATTAGAGCATAAAGCATATGCATTAGGTGAATCTCGCGAGCTAAATTCTCTTTTTTTTGGAATTTTTAATTTTTAACCTTGATCTTGTTTTTATAAGCGTTATCAAAATTTTAAATTGATTAATCAAATTATTTTCTATTAAATTAAAAAAACTCTCCATTTGCTTTGGTGTCAAAACAGTTTGGAAATTATGCGCTTGAATTTAATTTGAAGATGACTTTTTTTGTTTCATCTTAGATTAAGATTGAATTATGCTTTTTGTTGTCACATTAACATTGTCGTTTTGTTTTAAAATTCATATTTTTGCTTAACAATTAGCATCTTAATCTTAATTGTCATGTTATCTTTATTGTCATTTTATCTATTAAGGTAAATAGATTATATGAATAACCTGCAAAGAAAAAAAAAGATCGATGATATGAATCTTGTTATATGGATTATAATGTTTCATATTTATTGGTAATTAATAAACATATGGATTGTTTTCAGATTCATCAATTTTAGCACGTCAACCTAACATATAGAGCCGTGACAATGGCTATTTCGGTGAATGCATAGCCACATAGGTTTTTAAACGCCGTCTATTTTACTGTCATTTTTGCTTCTATCCTTCTGTTGTCAATTAGGATGGTATTAATTTGTGAAGATCAAAAGTAAATATGCAATCATCCTTCACATGTTAGAGCCATTTTAATTATGGAAAAAATATTATACAAAGTGGTTTTTTTCGTGCGAAATGTACGAAGTTATCACACAAAAAGAAACGTCACGGGTGTACTTATAACGCAAATGTTAGAATTAATCACACACAGATGAAATTATCATGCAAAGGTGGAATTATCACGCAAGAAATTATTCTTACATGATAATTCTATCCCTGTGTGATAATATCACGCAAGTGTAATCCTTCTTCCGTAATTATTACTTGTTCTTGCGTGATAATTGCACCCCAAATTCCGTATACTTCGCAAGAAAAAGACACTTTGTATAATAACTTTCCCCTTTAAATTATCCTTATTAATGCATATGCTTTAAACGAAAACTTTTGATGAAATGATCATGAAATTGTTATAACATTTTTTGTGACTGAATAAAACAAAACCTGAAATTTATTTAAAATCATATTGTATTAGAACATTAAAATTTTCGTCATGGGGACATGGGCTACATCACATAAACTAAATAAACATGTTTAATGAATCAATGCGTTACAAAAAACATCGTGGGACTGGATTTGGGTCTTTATAACAAGTCTATGACAATTTAATAGCATTCAAAAAGTTCTTTATAACTCTAATTTTACCCTACATCACATACTTTATTCCCATTCCCGTCATTTAAATTTTCAGAGGAAAACTTAATACTCCTTCAAATTTGAGGTCACTTACTCGCAAACCTCATAAATTATGTCACACCTCTGTTAAGATGGGATCAAAGGAATGTAACGAATTGACCAACAAGAACGCATTGTTTACAAGAATGTCTATTAATCTAATTTCATTCTCTCAGCAAGTCTCTACAAAGTACATATAACTCTAAATCTGTACTATCAAATAATTATAGTTAAACAACATAAAGTCTTCTATAGCAAAGTCGCGGATCACTTGTCTTTAGCATCCAACCTGAAAAGGATTACCCGAAAATATCAATACATGATTGCTGAGTTCGTAGTTTTAAAGCAAACAGTAATCTTAATATAACCAAAAACCAATTCTTTCATGTGTGTAATATTTAAACAAGCAATTAAGGAATTAATTAGCTGGAAATCATAATCATAACTATGACAAATTGAATCAATCATAATCAATATCAAAATAACCAAAACCAAAACACAATATCACCAAATGAATTTCATTACCCTAGGGCTCACCACAACCACGTCAATCTTAGCATGCATACCAACAACAAGGGTGTGGTTGTTTACCCGTTAATACTAACGCTCCCTCTCCACGACCTCAACATGGAGTTAAGTAGAATGACAAAACCTAACAAGTAACCTAACTCAAGTTTACAAATATTCACAACACACGTTAAAATCAAAAATTGAACATTACTCATGAAAAGGTTTAAAAACCTTTGGGCAATCTTTTTCCCATGTCTAAAATATTTATAAGAAAACGAAGCCACAAACTCACCTTAACTTGAAAAAAATTTAATCACACGAATCGTGCAAAATTCATCAAACTACACAACCACAATTTGTCTAGCTATAATTTATCTGAGTTACACAAGTATTTTCATGGTAACTCAATTGCGAGATTTATATGACCAATTATATTACTCACTTATTTAAGTCTTACAAACCTCAAATCTACCAAATCAAAGCTTATTATAATAATCACACACATGTGAGGTTGGTAAATTAGCTACAAGTATGTGTATTTTTCAGCTTTGTTACTCGTTTTAATATTTCAGAAAAATCAATCCAAATCATCTTGTTCATGTTTTTAGTTTTTACTACAGTAGCATTATGGTTTTAGATACAAATTGTCTTTTATGGTCATTATTGATTATCCTCATAAGATTTTTTAATTAACTGTATTTTTACTCATAACTTAGAATTTGCATTGTAACACCATCAAAAAGTTTTGTGTTACTTGGTTGTCAAAATATTGGAGTTAAAGGGTATATTATACAAACTTTAAAAGCTGATATATAGAAGTTTAATTTGGTAAAGATCACCTAAGAACTCATAACATTGACAAAGTTATGACATTTGATCTTGGCACATTTTCTGTTTTAATTTCCAGATTTGACACCTTGTATCAAAACGCCATTTTGAAGATATTTTTCTCATTTCTAGATCATAAGATCAATTGGATTTGAAAATAGACTTCTTGAACTTAACTTTGGACCAATCTTTTGTATTTTTGGATGAGTATTGACCAAGATATAGTTGATGTGTAGTAAAACACATCTTATTTCCGTGTACTTTGTATATTTATTTTATTAATTTTATTAGTTTTTATTTAGATTTTTATTAGCTTTCGCTATCTATTTGTTTGTCTTTAGATTTCTATTGGGTTCGTGAGGATGGAATTAAAACACAAAGATATTATCAAGTCACGAACGTTCGGAGAGGAGCATGAGATTAAAAAGAATTAAAAGTATTAGTTGTTAAATAAAATAATAACAATAAAAGAATTAGATAAAAAAAAATAAAACAAAAACATCAACAATCTTAAGCCCATATCAACAAAAGAAATTAGCAAGACTTCAACAAACTCAACAGCAGCCAACAGCCCAACAACAAACAGAAGCCTAATAGCCAAAAAGGCCCAGTAATGATCCAGACGCCTACTTGGGCTCCTCCACACATGCACCAACGGCCCAGAACGTAAAAAAGCCCATTTCTGCTGAGAACAAGCCCATGTCACGTTTAACTTCATTTTTTAAATGATTTTCAGCATTTTTTCGACGTAGCAGCCACCATAAGACTTCAAGCGACTCCTGGAACGAAAATGAAAATTCTTGGGATGATTAAAATCATCTAAGGAGTGTTTATGGATTGTTTTTGAAGCCGTGGAAGTTAAGGTTGAAGAAACGAAAGGCTTGGGTTCGGTTTTCATTCCTGTGTTTTTAAAATCATTATTCTTTCGATATACATTTATTTTCAACAATGTTTGCTACTGATTTGATTATGTTTTACGTTTTGAACATGATGATTAGCTAAACATTTATGCAACCTAGGTCGTATGATGAATATTTGTGATTATAATTTTTAGTTTTGGGCATGAATGTAAAAAAATCTTTGTGTTGATGATGATGATGTATTTAAATGCTCTTAGTAATTGACTTGTATGAGTTGTTTTATGTGTTACTTTGATTTGTTGTTTTAATAGTTTCAAATCTAGGTTTTTACGTGATATTCATAGACTTTGTGTTAGTGGTAAAAATCTAATGGTTTCTTGTCTTAGATAGCCCTATAAGCAACCGTGTGAATCTTTGAATTTAATGTTCTGCCACTCTTGAGACCGGGAGGAGATAGAGTGTTGTTTTGTTTAGTTCTTAGGTTTTTAGGTAAAGGTGAGTCCAGGAGTAGATTCTAACTTAGTACCGTAATTTTCTAGCAAATTTGAGTTATTATCAACAACCTTAGATTACTCTTGCATTCTTTAGGGTGTGTTGTGAATAGTGAGACCAGGAGGTGAGCAAGTCATTTGAGTACGTTAGCAGTTTTTCTAGTGAGGTGAGACCGGGAGGTGATCCAAACTAGTAACTAGTGGTTTATACGTCCCTTAGAAGCTTTTGAGAGGTGTTAGTGAGACCAGAAGGTGATCTGGCATTCTTTAGGGTTTTTTTGAGTCGGTCATATTTGTAGAACCTAATAGCCATTCCATGGCCAAATTCTGAGAGTTGTGAGTTATAGATAGGATTTTTGATCTAGGTAGTTGCTTTCCATTCTATTTAAGTTCTTTATAGTTCGGTGAGTAGTTGGTTCTTTGTTCTGTTTTGGTTGTTTATTTTAGTTAAATTGCATTTAATTTATAAAAATATTTTTTCTAAAAGTAAAATTATTAGGCTAGGATTTGATAGAGGTTTAGTATCAAAAATTTCTAGATCTGTGCCCCTAGTTCGATACACGCACTTACTTGTTTTACTACTTTCGACCGACACTTGCCAGTAGTGTGTGATTTAGCAATTTTTCTATTTTTTAAAACTTGTTGAATTTAATTAAGACACTTTTCTTACATCAATAGTTGTTTTTTTCCTGACCATAATTTTGTTTCATTGAAATTAAATAAGTAAACAATTAAATTGGATTCGGTCGGATGGATTTGAACCCATGATACAATCTTCTTGTATGTCGATTTAGCAAACCAATGCCTTCGTGAAGAGGGCTGGATGAGTGGAATGAGGGATTTTAAGCAATATATAAATGCTACAATATGTTACCAAAATCAAATTCTTAACGCCCAACAATCTCAAATCCGTTTTTACACCCAATATATACATTTTACACTATAGAACAATGTTTAAATCATAACTTTTTTAATATTTCACTTTTCTTTAAATTTCATCACATAAGATTATGTAAAAATTACTTTTCCTGATTCTTATTTATGTTACCCAATTCTCTACAATATCTTACAAGTTTTATCATCCATGTCATTCTTTCAATTGGATTGCAATTGAAATAAAGATTAAATCATCAAGAAATAAAAGACGATTCACATGAAATAACAAGAATAAAACTTAAAATGTTACCAAACAAACAATCAAGGGATGATTATCACCACCTTGATTTCGTGAATGTAAGCAATACCAAGGAAAGGTTCTCGCTGATAGAATCTTCATGAAAAAAAAGAGTGTCCATATCTTCTTCTTGTCCCCAGTGATCACACCACCATCACTACTTGAGTCCTTGCACCAGTCACCACTTGGTTCTCATTATTCTTGATCAAATTTGAAAGAAAAGAAGGAGATATAGAGAGAAATCAACCAAGATAGAATGGGAGGAGAAATGAAAAGTTTGAATGTGATAATGATGAAATTATGGTGATAATATTTAAGTACATAGGGGTGTTAAAACTTTGAAAAGTCATGAGGTTACCCTCATGATTGTCATAAATGGGGAGGGAGAGAGAGGAGGCCATTGTGCAACTTTTATAAGGTGTTTTATTATAAGTTTTATGTGTGACAAATTCTCTTCAGGTGCATGAGACTTTTTAATGTGTTATATGCTTATTACACAGGTGTTGTGAACCTTTATTTAGCTTAAACATTAAAGTTGTTGTAAGATTCATATCGTTTGATAATCACATGTATATTATGGACTTGCATTCACCAACATCTTGTGTTACAAAATCGAATATATACAAGTGTACAAGCCTTAGGAAAGACATGAACATTTTTGTACCCCAATTACCAACATGTATACTAATACACTTAAAATCACTATATAATATATCACAAATGAACACTAAACCTTTACCCTTAATATTTCACATAAGCACTTTGACTAGTCAATAGTCAAGGTCATGTTAAGAGGTCAAAGTCAAACTTAAAGGTTAAAGTCAACTAACCTGGTTTGGTAACGGAAATCACATTATAGGTACGGGGAATGAGATGTGAGAGGTTTTAAAAATATGAAATAAATTTAAAGGATGATAATTATTTAGGTAAATTATAGGTATGAAAATAGAAAATATGATGTGAATACTCTAAAGACCAATAATTGAAACTTTTCTCCTAAAAATACCAATGGAGTTGTATAAACTAGTTTTGTTTCCTCAAATCAGTTTCGATTCCAAACATGCATTGGCAAGTAAAAGTTAAAACCTGTTATTGGTGAAACCACTTTTTTTATAGGAAGTGATCGTTTCAGTTTCAATTTCGTTCTTTTGACTTGTTCAGATCATTTTAAACCAGTTTGAACAAGGTATGTTACGAACCGATTACTAACCGTCGGTTAGAGTTCAACCTTAACTAACTCTGATAAAAAAAGGTTTCAATACCGGTTCCAGTTTAGGTCAGATTTTAGGTTCCGATTCAATGACCGCTTTTTAGGACTTTAAGGGTATAAAATCCCTTGAAGACAAACAAGGTTTGAACATAACTTAAAAACCTAATATTTTAAGCCTATAAATGCATATGAAACTAATACATGATAACTTAATGTAATAGAAATTTTACGACGAAACAATAAAAAAAAACTTCTAACAATATGCTCATCTCCTTCTTAATTACTTGATTTCATTCAATCTTTACATACTTTATGTTTGTTTTTGGTTTAATTTTTGTATTTGGTTTAATTTTAGTTATAGGATTTCATAAAGTAAAAAATTAAAGTTTTTATAGTTTTCGATTTTAGTTATAAGGTTTCATCAATTTGATAAAAATTTGAATTGTATGTTAATGAAAGTTTATAACTTGAGTTTATGACTTGAAAGTTCAAGGTTGCATAAAAGTTTTTTTATTTTAATTATCACTTGTTTGTATGATGCTAGTTAATAAAAGTTTATCACTTTAGTTTATCACTTGTTTGTATATAATTGGTCAATTTTTGAAATTGCTTGGTTGTGTTTGAGTTGAGTTTGTCACTTGTAATTTGGATTTTAATGATGTTTTGTATTTTATTTTTATAGTTATTTATAATTCAATACAATTATTCAAACATTTAATTAAACAAATACATTTCATTCAGTATAAAATAGTTTAGACGGATAATTATTTTGCATAGTTATTCAAATATTCAACCAAACAACAATTACTGATTTAATACTTACAGGTTTAAAGTCTCCTACCCAACCAACATCTTACTGGTTCAAATGTTATCAAACAGTCTCATAGTTTGTTGTAAATAAAAATAATTAAAATAAAAGAAAAAAAAGAGAAAAAAAAAACCTAAGGGAGATATATTCTTCATTTTGCAGAATTATTAATGTATAATTTCACAAATATATTAGTTAGATGTGGGACATCATGTCATGTTCAGTGGACTCTTCCGGTCTTCCTACGATTGTGTTGGTCATTTGTACAGACAAGACATTTAATGTGTAAATAGGCGAAAAGTAATAAACGTACCCATGCGGTCTTACATCTCCTTTTTCGTATTGTAACATGTTTTAACGGTAAATGTACGATCTTTTTTTGAGTGATAGGTGTTATTCTAACATATATTTTAATACACCGAAAAACTATATCATTTATTTAATCTATTAAAAATATCAAGGCTTCATATCCATTTATTTGGAAAAGGTCAATGAAGAAAACCAAGTAGCATGAGAGACAGGTAAGAAGTTGTAACTTTTTACTGGTAAGTTATTTTTATGTGTTTCAATGTCTAAGAGTATTGATGCTGTGTGTGTTCGCTTCCATTTTCTGCACTCATTTTTGGCCTTTTATTATCAACGTTTTCTCTACTTGTTTTCACATGTTTATCAGAACTTGTGTTTTTCTCATGCACTCTACTATTTCTTTAGATAGTAAATAAGATGATACTAGTTTAATAAACTCGTGTATTACACGAATTATAATAAATAAAATATTAAATATAATAAAATTTTTTAATTATAAATGATATTATAAGATAATATATGTTTGAAATTATGTATGAGTAAAATTATAAGTAATAAAACAATAATATCAACGTTTTAAATTTTTGTTTTTAAACTTTTTTTCTAAAAAAATAAATATTTTGTTTCTAAACAAACCATATTAATAATGTCATTTTTAAAAATTTTCTTATTTTAACTGAATTTGTGGTATATAAAAAAATTACTTTTTAAAAACATTGATTTTAAAATATTTCATATTTTAAAAAAAAATTATGTTTTAAATTTTTTTCTATTTTATAAAAATTTGTTTGGTTAGAAATAATATTAATAAAAAGATCTATTTCTTAATTTAGTAATAAACTATTTTTATTCTAAAAAAGTTAAGTAATATTATTAGTAATTAAAGTGATTATTTAATAAGAGAGAGAAACGAAAAAAATTTTATAAGAAAAAATATTGTGGTGTTAGATATCACATTTAGTTACTCTTTTATTAAAATAGATAGATTTTCTATTGATAATAATCTACTAATTCATATTAATATAACTGATGTTAAAAAGAGCATTTGACGAAATGTTGAATTGAATAAGGCCTCTTGTTTTCTTTCAAGATTACTTGTTATTTTAATTTTAATGTTTTGGTGTTTTATCAACCTCCCTAATTCAGCTGATGAGACTAGTTTTAAGCTTGAAGGTGGTAGACCCACATTATATAACATCCCCAAATCCAATTCATCTAAAAGATGCCGATATTAATTGCTATGCCCCATGATAAGTCTCTATTTAATGCAATTTGTCATCTTTTGGTGTCGTTTTGATTCAGAAAGTATTATTCTCCCTTCTTTTCACATTATTGTTTCTTGGCATCTTCATCGACAGCTCTTGTTTTTGTTGAATTTGTTGGGAATTTGTTTAATTTGCCCATGTGAGTTGAGGTCTAATCCCTTTAGAGTTTTTGTTTTACATAACTCATAAGAGAGAGACTAAGGGTATAATTTTTATTTGATTTTGCACATTGTTTATGATCAAGAACGCTTCTTGTGTACCATTTCTTGATTATCTTTCAAACAAACAACATTCCCACAAGAAATTGAACATTTTGGGTGCAATTCTGAATTGGGTTTTTATCATCTTTAACAAAGAAGAAGTTATGGTTATCTAGATGTATTCAGCTTAGAAGAGCCCCTGTGGTGATCACATTTAGTAGGTATGATTCTCTGGTATTTTACTTGATGAAGTGTTTTCTTGGGTTAATAATTCAATATTTATGATTATTTCTCCATTCAAGAATTGTGATAGAGATCGATCTTGTAGTGAATTCACCTCTTGCAAATTCTTGTAGTTATATTCTTTGCAACCTGTAGCATTATCTTTTTATTTACACACAGAAAACTATGATTTTACAAAAAAGAAGCAAAATGGTTAAAAAGAAACTTGTCTTTTAACCTTTTTGCAGAGTTAGGATAACTCTATATACTAATGGGGACTGACGTTACTGAAGCAGTGGAGAAATTGTCATCACCATGTGACATCAAGGTACTAATTTGTTGCTAATTGTTATTAGTTTTGTAATTTTCTGTTATATTATCAGCCTCAGATCTCATATATTTTATGATATATTGGTGAGATCAGGTGCATAGTGTTATGTGCACAGAATTAATTAAATTGGTTGATCGGGTTGACAAATTAGTCCCCGAAATAGAAGCTGCAAAGCCTCGTTGCTCATCTGGGATCGAGTCACTTTGCTTGTTAATTATGGGCATTGATAATGCCAAACAGTTTATTCAGGACTGCTGTGACTCAAGTAAGCTCTACTTGGTATGTGTGTTAATAAGAATATATTTTTTTCAAGATTATATGCTTATATGTCAATTGTGATTTTCTGATTTTGACATTTGAGATGGTTTTCATTTTTGTTATTATGGAAGGATTATAATTTCTGATCTTGGTTTATTTTGAATATGTCAAGGCACTGACAGGAAATACAATTTTGTCAAGATGTACAAAATCAAAGAACTTATTGAAACAAAGCTTGAGCCATATACAAAATATGGTTCCTGTGATGCTTGCATCAAAGGTTAGTTGTTAATTTATGTGATGTTATAAAAATCATATAAATGATATGGAGAGATTAATATGGAATAATTTGAACAACTAGCCAACAAAGTTTATGGAACAGTGAGATCATGGTAAATGTGTGCAAACTTTAAATTGGCATAAGTTTTGATTTGTGAGGACTTACTAACCGTCTAACCGTCTAACTCTGGACCATTCCGGGGGATTTGGGCTAACCGGGCCCAAATTCCTATTTGGGCCTGTGATTTTGTTTTCCACAGATTTCAAGATTTGTCCCTTTTTTTGTATTCCATTTGTTAATCTTAATTGTTTGAGATTAAATTTCCTTCAATCATGTTCTATATGAGGTGCATAAACTGTACATATGAATCTTTTGTACCTAAAAGGTATGGTTAGGGTGTCTGGATGTGTGATATGATTATGTAATTAATAATGATTTATGAGTATAATGTAGAGGTCAAACCGTTTCATGTTCTACAAAACTAAGTATTATGATAAGTAAGAGTGCTTATTTGCCCTCCATTTTATCTTATGTTAACTACTTTTTATCTAAATTTCTTTTTGTTACGTAATGAAAAGGGTAATCTTTGAAAATTCAGATAATTTTAGTAAATTCCTTAACAAATTATTTTTTAAAAACTTTCTTTTCCTATAAATAAATTAACTTGTCATATTTTTAAATTTATTCTTTTTAAATTATATAACACAATGCCTTTTCTATTACTCTTCTGTTAGTCACTTAAAAATTTAGTTTTTCATACACTGAGATTTCCAAAACGAAAAACACATCCAAGCACCAAGTCATTGCTGCCCTGCTGATTATCTGTTTCTAACAATTTAATATCATGTAATCACATCCAAAATGCACATCCAAGCAACCCCATAACCCTTTGAGATATGTTATTTTCAATCTGAATCACGTCTCACACTTTTATGTTCTTTCAAAATTGTTAAAAAATAATAATAATAATAATAATAATAATAATAATAATAATAATAATAATAATAATAATAATAATAATAATAATAATAAGTGTTGCCTGCAGATCTCTCAGATAATCGGGGAGCTAAGGGGGGTCAAATTTAGCTTAAATCCATCAGAAGAAGAGGCAGGGAAAGCTGTTAGATCGTTACTTGAAGGTTACCGAACTAGAAACCATTCAGAAAAAGAATCTGGAAATGAGTGGATTCAAGTAGCTGCTCGAAAGCTTCGAATAACATCCTCAAAAGCTCTTTTATTCGAACGAAGATCTATCAAGAAACTTCTAAAACAACTTAATGAAGGAAACAACAAGCAGCAAAAGATTCTATCACTCCTTTTACATGTGCTTAATAAGTATGAAAAATCAGTTGCATCTGGAAGTACAGAGAACAATAACAATGTGCAAAATCAAGGTTACAAGTTTGAAACTGTTGACTGTGAGAAGGATATGTTAGGTACGCCACCTGAAGAGTTCAAGTGTCCCATTTCTCTCAAATTAATGTATGATCCTGTTGTTACTGATTCGGGCCAAACGTTTGAAAGGATGTGGATACAGAAATCGTTGGACGAAGGTCATGATATATGTCCAAAAACCAAAAGGAAATTGTCTAATCATTTGTAAATATCAAATACTGCCATGAAGGATCGGATTTCAAAATGGTGTGAAACTCATGGAATCACAGTGTTGAATCCGTTTATTCAGTTTGTCTGATGATGTTAACGCGTGGGAAAATTCCACTTCTTCAGTTAATAGTTTGAATGTATGGTCTTCAACTTCCGGTTGATTACAGTAATTAATCACTGAGTTCTTTGGAAAACAGTCGTGTTGTTGAAGATACACCTGAATTAGATGATGATTTATCTAAAAAAATCGATGATGCACTTCCATGGGAGTTTCAATGCAAGTTTGTTGAAGATCTCATGACCCGTTTGAAAAATGATGATCATGCTTGCAAAATGATTTCTTGTGAGAATTTGGTTGGATCATTAGTGAGATTCTTGAAGGTTGCACGTGACATCAATGATGTGAAAGCTCAAAGGATCGGATGTTTGTTACTAATTTTGGTCACTAAAGGCAGGTACTTATGCTACCTAATAGATTTGTTAAATTTCCATCACTTCAAGTGATTTTAGAGTTGGCAACATGGGTAGGGCGGTTCGAATAACAAGTCAAAATGGGCTTGTGTCAAGAAAAATATTTTTTTGGGGAAAGTCAAAATGGATCACATTAGCCTGGGTTGACCCGCTAACACTATTTCTCTTTTGCTAAGTAATATAATATATGTATAATAGTAACTTCCATGCTTAAATTCATTGTACTCTAACCACCATTTTTCAACTACCCAAAAACACTAACCACACATGCTGAAATTAATCCTTAGGGCTCTGCTTAACGCACTCTTAACTAATATATGGTTATTGTTGAGTTTTTTTCCAAAATAGTATAGATGTAAAATTTATTTACCAAAGTGGTGTAGTTAAGAAAATATTTACCAATATAGTGTATTTTTTAAATCTTTATGTTTCTCACTCGTATTTTTATTAGATGATTTATAAAATATGTTTTTAAATGTTTTTTGATTCTCTTAAATCTTTACATTGTTAAGAAAATGTTTTTAATATAGAAACTTTTTATAGTTCTCTAGATTTTTTAAATTTATTTCTAAACGTTTTATAAAATCATTTTTTATTATGTTTAATCGTGTTATCACTTTAAGTCTTTAATCGAGATATTGATTTATTTATTTTTAAAAAACTTTGAATATAAATCTTTTACATTTTATTTGATTTTCAAACATATTTCATTTCGAGGAACATATTTTGTTTCGTTTTTATATTTCAGCATTAAAATATTTATAAAAAATGTGTTTTTTACTTCACCGATTTACCAAGATGAAAATTAAAAAATTCAACTTTTGGTCGTAAATTATACTTTAATACCTTAAGAAAAATATCAAATGAAAGTTAACTTAAAAGCAACGTTTTATATAAAAATTAGATATTTATGCACACACGACCAGTCCACACACACGACCGGTCCACTTTACCGGTTTAGTCCAAAATGCGAACATAAAACTAACCATACCAACTGGTCTCTCAAAACGCAAATTGTAAGAATTAACCTTTGTTTAACATACTTATGATTATGGCTAGTAATAAATCTATTACAATTTTACAATAATAATTGTACAATGGTAGTTACCATAACCATAAATGTTGTCTTTTCCAATACAGTTGGATGCTAACCGTTAATTATATAGCCCTAAGGGCTATGGTTTGCATCAAAATTACTACTTTTAGCATGGTTGTGTTGTTCACACTTGCTCATGATACTTTTACACATGGGCTTCTTTGTCATTATATATGTTAGTTTTCCATTTGCAGAAGTATAAAATACTTGAGCAAAGATGCATACCAGTTAATAGCTGAATTTCTTGCATCAGAAGTAATAAAAGAAGCTCTTTCCATTACAGAAGAGTTATTTTCCCGGCCAAAACTGTTGATCTGAGATTGCATCTTCAGGTTCTCTCCCTTGTATTTTCAAGATTCTGGATTCCTGAATCAGGGAAATTCAAATACAGGCCCTCAAGATACTCTATAACTTGACTTCAACAAGAAATGTTTGTTCTTTAGTCGTTTCATCAGATATAATCCCAAAACTGGTCACACTTTCAGTAGACGATTCTCTCTCGAGTTACTGCATAGCAATCTTGACCAACTTGTGTGGAAATGAAGATAATAAAAACATTATTGCAAAAACCAAAGGATTTATATCTTTGTTGCTAAAGTTCTTGATAGTGGCAATTGTGAGGAACAAGAACACGCGTTGGAGATTCTTCTTGCATTATGCTCCCAAAGTACTCAATATTGTCGGTTAGTGATGGATGTAGGTGTAAGTCCCTCTGTGGTTTTAATATCCAGTAATGGGAATGATAAAGAGAAAGCAAAAGCACATGAAATTCTTTGGCTTTTAGAAGATTAAGAGCTTTAAGATTATGTACAACTGTAGAAGAATCTGCTGGTTCATCGGTTTATGATAATATTTCAAAGGATTCAAATAGTTTTCATGCCGTAAAAAAGATGAACCGTAGAACTTCACATTTTTTTCCAACTTTTCTTGGATTTTTAGAACTCGGAAAGAAAAGTATAGGTAAGAATTTTGCACTTCTGATATTTCAAAGTTTTACCTCATAGACCATGTCATTTGATCAACAATCACCATCTTTTTGGCAGGTTTTGCAGTTCTTTTTCAGGGTTTGATCCATTAACTTCCAGTTCTTTTTGAGGTTTGTGATCATTTGTGCACATCATTAGTAGTTTAATCCGAATTGAGGTCAGATTCAGCCATCACAATTCATCTTGCTGATTGAAAAATTGTAAATGGTAAACTGTTGTTTAGTTGCCTCTTAGAACTAGTTTACATCTTAAGTTTGAGTACATACGGTGTAAGCAATACACCAAAGAAGAATTGAAATGAAAAAAAGAACTCTTGTATTCAAAGTAATCAAAGAGAATTTACAAGAAGAAAAATGAATCCTCTTCAATTCCCCTCTTCTACAACTCTATTTATACCCAAATTGACCTAACAAACTTATAACAAACATTTTACACCTTTAACCCCTATACAAACAACAAACAACACAAACGTACAGTCCCTGAACTTCACAAGAAGTGAAAACAACACAAGAACTGAAAACAGCACAAGAACCGTAAACAGCACAAAAACGAAAACAGTACAAAAACTAACATATGATTTTTGACTTTAACTCTCATCATATGCATATGGCTTTGTTGATTGTTCATTAGATTTTTGAAGTTGCATGAAGTCATGAAGAGGAGCACTATATAATACGAATCCTGTTAACATTTTTTAGACTATGTGTACTCCTATCCTAAACTCCACTTGGAAGATTTCATTTTTCATTTCGGGTGTTGGTACCTGTGACCATGATTTTATTTTTATAATCTCAATCAGTAGCGAAAACAGAAGTTTATAATCATACAATTGCAATAATTTTTTTACTACACGTGCTAGCATACAACTATAGATTTCACCCGACAACAATTTAGATGGTCAAATTATGAGAAAATTTCTCCGCTCTAATAAAAAAATTGACAAACGGAAGGTTAACTTTGGATCCCCTGTAGTGTTGTCCATCAGGGCTGTCTCCAAGAATCCTTAAGAAATTTTAGGCCCAGGGCATGTACGGAAAAAATGGGCCCCTATAGTATAAAGTCAATAACCCGTATGTTTTTTTTTTTTTGAACAACAATAACCCGTATGCATAAAGACTAAAATACGATAATAATTGTTATACCAATAATTTAATTTTGACTAGTTTCTTTCTGCCAATGCCATGATTACCGGAAGAGTCGACAACACTCTATATGCAATTATGCATTAGGAAAAATACCGAGATATTTTAGATTGTTTAAAGCATCAAAAGACTGATAACATCACTAGAAAAAAATTTCTTAAACAACTTCAATTTCATTTAAAGCTTATCACTATTATTATCTGATTTTTATTCATTCTTTAATTCATCTTGAAGAAGATAATAACACGATTTAAGATTGTTTTCATCAAGTTCCTTCTTTTTTAGGAAACAAAAAGGCCAAACATGTTTTAATATTATTGCTATTGTTCAAATCTTGTTTAAAAAAAGTAATTAACTTCATTATGGAAAACGTACTTGACAAAGATTATTTTCTAGTTGGGAAGTTTGTATATATGTTATAAAATAATAAAATAAAATTAAAAATCTAAATACTATTTTATTCTAAGTTAATTATAGTATAAAGAATAAAAACTTGTACTGAAAAGTAAATATCTCAGGAGTTGGTTTTTAAAGGAATTTAATAAAAAAAGTGAAGTTATTCTACGAAGTGTATTTTTGCTACAAAGTGTGAGAAGACACAATGAGACTAAATAGTCACAAAAAAATTATATCTCACAATCTAAATCGAATATCAAAAAAGTACTTCGGAGTCTCTGTTCTTCTAGTCGTCCTCTTTCAGAAGTAAAAAAAATAAAAAAAAAATTCATTGTGTCTTTTATGACACAATGCGTTATTGTATCTTTCATAATGACACAATGACATCATTGTGTCTTTCATAAATGACACAATAAAAAAACATTAATTTTTTTTTTTCGTTTTTTTTTCTTAGTGAGGACGGCTAGGGGAACAAAAGCTCGGAATTACTTTTTTGAAATTTGATTTAGATTGTGAGATATAATTTTTTTTATGACTTTTTTTTACTCATTGTGTCTTCTCACACTTTGTAGCAAAAATACACTTTGTATTTGAACATCTTTCTAATAAAAAAACATATTTTTTATGTATCTTCTTCCTTCTTTCCTTTATGCTTTTGCAGGCAACGAAAACAACCATCTCATTGTAACAGTTTTGTCGGAGAAAATGTTAAATCTTGTTATCTTATTTTCTTTTTCTTTCAACTAGCTACTTGAACCTGGAACCTCCTGTAGTTCAGCCCTTGTGATACATATATAATATAAAAAGTTAAAAATTTCGAAGCTCTAAGAAGAACGGGCCCTGAGCGGTCACCCACCCCGCTCTCTCTGGGCCGCCCCTGTTGTCCATAATCTCAACCTTGTGATGTTTTTTAACGCGGACTATAGGATGATAATGTGCCAATAGCGCCAAGATGGACAACAATTGCTAATAAATTTGAGAAAATCATTCACAAGTATATCATTTTTGGTTAAACAATAAGCTTTTAAGTGTCCAATATAAGATCCTGACTATTAATGACGGACCTAGAATTTTTTATGGGAGTCGGAAATTTTTGATGGTTGGCTATATATTGTTAAATTGTACCTTTCTATGTTCACTTCGGGTCATATAATAAAAAATAAAAACCAAATTGAATTTCAAATACATAAGAAAAATACACAGATCTTCATTAGAAATACATAATAAAAATAATATAATACTATAGTTGCTCTCAGCTAGTTTTTTTGATTAAAACTTAGCCATACATTATCTATAAAAAATTTACTAAAACAATTAGTTTTCAATATAACAAATAAATCAGGGTTGTAACCACGAGCAGAGCGGCGATTGATAATAAACGACTCCGACAACAAAGATTCTTGCAAAAACTAGGCAGTTATGGTTTGAGGCGGTATATTATAGTTTTATAAATTATAATTGAATAGTTTATTAATTATTAGGTTATTGTTTAATGGTTAATCGCCTCAACGGACTTAATTTTGTTGCAATAGTTGTTAGATATTTGAATAATTGGATTTATAGGAATCAATGAAGTAAAGAACTTAACTATTTAAATAGTTGTTGGTTTATAAGAAATTAATATGTGTTAATCAGTTTATAACAGGTTAAGAGTTGTATAACTTAAATTTTTTAATTTGATTATTTTTTGGAGTCGATGTCAAAATTTATTGAGGGTTGGTATCAAAAAAATTTGAGTCAATACATTTTGAGGTCGGTGTTAAAATTTAAAAAATTGATAGGGGTTAGTGTCAAAATCTTTTGAGGTCGGTGTTAAAAATTAACGGGGATCGGTGTCAAAATTTATTAAGAGTCAGTGAAGATTAAATCGTATATATATCAAAGGACTAAAAATTTCATGGGGTGCGAACGACCTCAAAGCTAACTATGTAGATGAGAAATACATCATCAAATGGGTTGGGCGGGTCCAATAACAAAGTCATTAAAGTTAGTGGTGATACTCCTTTTAAGGTCAAGAGTTCGAGGTTTGTCTGTGACGGATTGATTTAAATTAGTTATGTTATAGATTTATGATTAAGTTTAAGAGATGTGTGTGTGTTTACTAGAAGAATTTCATATATATTTATATATACTTTTAAAATATCATATATACCTGAAACAAAATTATAACATCATGTATTTCTCTATAAAAATTTCAAAATATCTATACCTTAAGAAGTTTTCTAAGTGTTATTAGGTTCTACAAAGTTCTTAAATGAGTAAGATTATAGTAAAAAGACTCTTCATTCTAAAAAGAGTAAAAAACACAATGACGTGCAAATAATACACAATAAAAAGCAATTACAAGCAATAAGATCATAATGTTCAACGAGCTTGTTCCTACGTTGTCAGAATGAGTTCTATCGAAGTTCACATGAATGCTTTAAGAGTGTTTTAAAAATCCTTACTTTTTATTTCAACCATACACCTTTGAGATAAAGTGTTGTAGATAGTTTTTGGCCTCCAATATTCTAGGCCCTATTTCCTCTATGCTTCACTTAGAGATGGGCATAAAAGTCGGGTATGGACCCGACCCGGTAGAGGGTGTACCCAGTTTGGACTCGAAAAAAACCGGAGGGTTGGAACCGGGTTTAATTTTATAGATTTTTTAAGAACCCGAACCGACCCGACCCCGACCCGATTGTACCCGGGTCCAACCCGGTTTTTACCTTTTTTTCCAAAAAACTAGCCGTTTTTAACGGTTATATAGCCGTTACCTTCGATTTGTGACCGTTTTTCTGGCCATTTTTGCCCTATAAGTTAGTATAAATAGGTGTGGGTTGATATGGTTGAGTACCCAAGTCCCAAACGTAAAAACATACGCAAAAAACGTAAAAAATACTCTCGTTTACTCTCGTTTTACACTTTCACTCTCTTCAATCTTAATATGGCTTACTCACAATCTTCCGTTGGTCAAGGTTCGTCCAACGCTCCAACCGTCGTTCGTGTTCTTGCACACAATCGTAACATGGATGTTTGGTGCAATTGGGATATGGTTGAGTTGAGTGACGGGTCTGTAAAGGCTCGTTGCAAGTTTTGTGGAGCTTTGCTTGCTAAAGATTCTAACACGACTTTAAGCAAACACATTAGCAAGAAATTTTGTAAGTCGTTGAAAAGTAATCCGGATTCGCAACAAACACAATTGGGTGGCGACGGTGGAATCTTTAATTACGATGTTAATACGGTTAGAGATCGAATGACGAAGTTCGTGATTCAATAAGTTTTGCCTTTTAGTCACTTCAACAATCCTCGGTTGACCAACTTAATTCGAGAAACGCTTCAACCTCGTTACACCCACGTAAGTCGTACTACACTTAGGCGTTATTGTTTAAAATTATGGAAACAAACAAAAAATGATTTAATTGTACTATTTAAAAATTTAAATACCGGTGTAAACTTAACTAGTGACGTTTGGTCGGCTCCACACGGTTTACCCGAATCGTACCTTTGCGTCACCGCTCATTGGGTAAATCCCAATTCATGGCAAATGATGAAACGTACGATTGCATTTGATCTTTTTTCGTATCCACACACCGGAGAATTTTTGTTTTACTTTTTAGATAATGTAATAAGTACTTTTAAGTTAAAAAATAAACTTTTTTCAATTGCATTTGATAACGCCTCCAACAACACATCCGCGGTTGAAAAATTAAAATTAAAATATCTTCCGATTGCCAACGGTGATTTTTCCATACTCGTTGTGTTGCACATATTATTATTTAGTAGTGCAAGACGGGCTATCCGTGAAATTTGTTGATAAATTTATTAAAGCTTTTCGATTTATGTTACATGACGTTTTTAAAAAAAATAGAAAAAGATATCAAGATTATAAATAATTTTGTAAGGATACGGAATCTATATTTTTAGGTCCTAATTGGGATGTCCCTACTCGGTGGAATTCGACTTGTCACATGTTTGATTGTGCTTTAAAACAAAAGGGCACTTTAAAAGCTTTTCATAATAGTCTTTCGGATAATGGTGAAGCCGACCCATTTTCGGATGCGGGTTGGAAGAATGTTCAACGTCTATCCGAGTTTCTTGAGGTGTTTAAAAACTCAATAACAAAATTATATGGAGTTTATTATCCCACTAGCTATTCGGTGCTTCGAGAATTATATTGCATGGCTTTGAATTTTAAAAATTTTTAAAATAAAAATCATATGTTTAGTCAAATGATATAACTAATGAAAGAAAAGTTTAAAAAATATTTTAAGGAGTTACCACCCGTTTTTACTTGTGCCGCCGCTTTAAATACGTTTCTAAATGTTGCGGGGGTTGAATGTTTGATAGACGAGATAAATGACAATTTGGATATATATGACGAAAACCCTAATTTTTCAAACGAGGCAAAAGTAAATTTTAATGCAAGTTTGAAAACAATTTATAAATTTCAATAGATATGGGCCTAATGTAAACATAATCATGCCTACCCAATCAACCTCAAGTGCTAGTACCTCGGTTAAAGACCCGGTTTTGACTATGTTGAATGTCGTTCGGGATGTGACGGCTAAATGACAAAGGGGTAACGCTTTAACAAGTGAGCTCGGTAGATATAGTGGAACGGATTTTATTTCCACCATGACTACCGAAGATTATCGTGCATTCGATATTTTGGCTTGGTGGAAAGAAAAAGAATCTCAATTTCTAATTTTTTTTGCTATGGCCCGTGATTTACTAAGCGTCCAAACTTCTATGGTAGCTTCGGAATCTGCTTTTTCTCTTAGTAGCGGGGTAATATCATTACGGAGAATAAGACTAACTCCGGAAGCCGTGGAGATGTGCATTTGTTTAAAGGATCACTTAGACGCAATGGATCGTATATAAGACCAAACAAACCTAGAAGATGAAATTGCACTCGAAGCTAAAGTACACGATGAAGAGGTAGAACAAGGAGTATCTTCTGGCATATCCAATGAAAAATTAGCATTTGATCAAGCATCTCGTAGAAAATAAAATTAGACGATAACTTAAATAAAAATTTTATGTTATTTTTTATTGATTCATTTATGTATTTTTAAGTTGTTTTAATATTGTTATAGAAATACAAGACGATTAATCTGATGTTTTTTTTTTCTGATTATTGAAGTATCATTCAAACATACTTTATCAAAATTTATACGAAGGTATGGAAATATAGAATCATACATATTCAGTCTACATAACCATAACCATAACCATAACCATAATCATATTCATTACTAGAATCATACATGACGATTAATAATAAAAACAATAACAAATAATAATGATTTATATTAATCAGTAAGTTTTATTAAAACGTAAATGATGAAAACTACCAAGTGTTGAATATATATATGTGTAAAAAGTCTTAGGCGCATGACAACTGTGAAGGCACATGAGGCTTAGACGCATTGCACACTTAGCTGCATGACAACTGTGAAGGCACATGAGGCTTAGGCGCATGAGCACTGTTCAGGCGCTTAGACACTGTTCAGGCGCTTGGGTACTGTTCAGGCACATGAGGCTCAGATGCATGAGCACTGTTCAGGCGCATGGCTAGGCAGGCGCCTAAACTTGGAATATTTTCAACATCACCACACGCCTACAATAAATCTTCAGATGCATGAGCAGGTTTTAACAATCAAATTAAACAGGTTTCGACCTAACTATATAAAAAATTAATTCCTACTTGAAATCACATATTCATATACTGATACAAAGCCCTAACATGCACAATAAAGTCTTTAGAACTCAGGGTTCGACCTAACTATGCATAAACTTTACATAAAATGTATACATAAATTAATTTGAAAGTAAAAAAAGTAACGTTTAATAAATCATCAACATGATTACAAATAATAATGATTTATATTAATAAAAAAAACCCGGATTGTACCCGGTTATGGACCCGACCCGGACCCGACCCTACCCTAACCGGGTATATCGGGTAGGGTTTGGGTGAATGTAAACCCGACCCGGGTTCGTACCCGGGTTCACCAATACCCGGGTACAAAAAAACCCGGTTGGACCCAACCCGGTTTGTACCCGGGCCCGGGTACGGCCAAAAACCCGAAACGTGCACCTCTTCATTATGTATTAGTCGCAATATTTATATTTTTTTATTATTTTTTTAGCATTACCATAATTTTTATCAAGCCATGGGTTACCTCATTCAAAGAAGTGACATGTCTTAATTAGTTTATGATATGTTTATAATTATGTAATTTAAAATCTTTAAGTGATTTCTTATGTTGGTGTTAAAAATCAAATTTTCACAGGGATCGATGTCAAAATCTGTTGAGAGTGTGATAAAATTTTATGAGATCGGTGTTAACATTTCTTGAGAGTTGATCAAGATTAGATGGCATATATACTAAAAAAACATTTTTTTCATGGGATGCGGCCGACCAAGTATTACACTAGGGTCCACCCATGGGGTTCGGGTTTACCATAACAATTTCGGGTCAGCTTTGATAGAGTAGAAAACGAAACATGCTTATTACATTTGAAACTTTATATAAAAATGAAACATTGAATCAGATTTGACGACTTGTATGTTTGTGCTAGACAAGGTGTTTGTGAGGACCCATACCAGAAGGAACGTGGTTACGGGTGAGCGGACATGACCTTATCTGAAGATGCGTGAACTTCATGTAAGCTTTCTATACTAAAAATATTCTTTTACATAAATATGGGTATTTTTTTAAAATAAAACTAACATTCCAATTTTGTTTCATTAAAGTGCAAGAAAATTATAAAAGACTACATGACAGCTTGTCGTCTTTCAGCACCACAAGAATTGATCTGAATAGCATGTGGCAGTAGAGTGGCTGACTCGAGAAGAAGGATCATATCTTTTGGTAGCACCACCAACAATCCTCGTTATATCCTTACGGGTGAAGTTGAGACGCCCAACACCGGAAGATCATACGCTCCTACTTCGCAAGCATATGAATGTAAATAATAGTCACTTGTGTTCATAATTAAATATTTACTAATTATAATCTTTTATTTATTTAACATGTACTAATGATCCTTAGTTGTGAGTTATTCAAAACATGTAAATATTAGGAGGTCATGGGTTCAAGTCTCATTCTATGTAAAATGTTCAGAGTTGAGTCAGTGGGATTTCTCAGCAATGGGTTTTCTCCTCAGGAGGTTGGGGTGCGGTCCCGACTAAAAAACAAATAGTTAGACGCGATTAAGATAACATTTATCATTCGAAACAGAGCCGCGTGTAAAAAAAATATTTAAAATGTGTAGGATGCTGGACTCAAGAATCGGCCAGGCAATTATGGTCAGTTGCTGGCAGATATACCCCACCTCCCTAGACGAGCCGGACATATGTCACCTCGTGATTGGTTACTTTGTCTTTTTAAAGTAAAGTATTTTCCATATTATTACTATATGAATAATGTTTTTTTCTTATGATTTATTCTCTTATTTATTTTAAATTCCATTAACAAAAATCAATTTGAAGATTTACATGTCCATTTGTATTGGGACTAATAAAATATTTTAGATATTATTTGTTCAAAATAAAATTTTCAAAGTATTCCATCAGTAATTATAATATGTCTATCGGTAATCGTGGGCAACTTGAGGCTTTGGCTGGAGAAACTGAAACTTGACCAGAGAAGAGAGCGTCGGCAATCTATGACTAGTATTGTCGTCTCCTTTAGTGATTTGTTACAGTCGACCATCTATCTGATGGTTATTATTACCCGCGACCAACTACACGATGAACTTACACTAGTGGAATCTCGTTTGTGATGACCTTCACTGATAGATTTCTAACTGGTAGGTCCATAGAAGATACTAAAAGTTGTTTTTTTCTTTTAATTTGTGATAAAACTATAGTGTATGTTTAAGAGATTTGTAGGCTTGTTAAAACAACTATGATCCTCGTATATATGATGCGCATGACTTAGAATAGGAGGTGGGCCGATTCTTATCCTCACATATTCAACTTTATTAGCAAAGTAAAATTTTAATTGATAGGGTACATCAGGACCATATAGGACCTTATGTCTAATTGCTCTTATCCTCCCATGATGTTGCCCCACTAAAATTGGTGCTTTGTGGATTTTGTCGATTTATAACAAAAATCAATCAAACAAAATCTTTATGAACCTCGTGGCTTTTTAAAAAAGATCTTTACGCGCAATTTAGGAAATAAATGTTTTTTACTTCATACATATATTAATTTATTTCATGGTCAAAAATACAGATAATCTTACAAACATACACACATTACGGGCACCACACTGTGAAGTGTGAATGCCGGGTTAACTGAACCCATTCATTTTTTATTTATTTATTTTTTTTCACGAAGAACATAGAATACGCAAGTTTCGAATGACACGAATCTACTTTTACGATTGACACCATTGTTTTTTGTTATCTTTTGAAAAAAAACATATTTCCCCATTGTACATTGGCTTAAGAAAAAGTTATATAAGCTTTCTTATAAGTTAAAAAAGTAATTAAAAAGTTATACAAAAGTTTAATAATTATTCTTATGTTAATTGCGTAGATTGTAGAATATTCTAATTAAAAAACCAAATCCTTAATCAATTCTTATTTTCTATTACCCAATAATTAATTTGTTCTGCCAATTGAAAAAAAAAAGTAAAGAAAAGAAACATATTGGATATCCGTTGTTTCTATTGTTTATTTAATAACATGAGTTCTACAGATTGCAGCCACGAGTACTTAAAGATGTTTTTATTCAATGAATTGTGTGAAGAGGGATTTAGTAATCTGATGAGTATTGAGTATATGAATGATGTTTGTATGTACTACATTGAAAAATAATCTTTACAAGATTTACCATTGAAGATGTGCTTGTTTGGTTTTAAAATGTGAAAACTCATAGGAAACAACTATAAAATGTATTATATTATATTTTAGTGACATTGTGATTTTTTAGTCACAGTGTTTTTTATTTTGTGATTCAACCCGATTTTTGACCTACCCGCAACTATGACCGTTGGGATCATAGAATCCAATAACTATAGAATACTATCACCACATGAATTAATTTCTGGTTCAAGTGCATACACATACAAATAATAAATGATAGAAGAGAAAGAGAACGAGGATGGATTATAACGTACATATTATTATCTAATAATATCAAAAAATGTTAAGAAAGTAAAATATACATATAAAAATTTTGTTATATAAATAAGATACTAAAACCTATTATAAAAAATAAAATACTGATAAAAGTTAAGTGACAAAACTATTGACAAAAAGAAAATTTCAAAAATTAACTTGAAATATTCACAAGCTTTATATAAAGTTATAAGACAGAAACATTATATATTATATTATGTTATATTATATTATATATATTATATTATATTATATTATATATATATATATATATATATATATATATATATATATATATTATAATATTAAAAATCAACTTAATGCTACAGTAGATGTTTAACTTTTTAGATTATAAACTAAAAGCATTCACATCCCACTCTGTATATATTTGTGAGTGTGTTCTGTATATTATAGAGAATGAGTTTAAGTTGTTGTAAGTGGAGGATAGAGAACATGTTATTGTTCATCTTTATATTTGATAAAATACTGTTCATTTCTATTAATTTTTTAATATTTTTTTAAAGTGGTTATGAGTATAGCAGAGAGAAAAAGTAATGATAAAGGTATTAAAAAGTATTATTTAATTGAAAAGTAGAGAGAACAAATAGTGATTTTAATATAATTATAGAGATAAAGATGAAGAGTGGGATGTGAATGCATTGTAACGCACATGCATAGTTTAATGCTTTTATTTCTTTTACTTTTAACTTTTTAGTTTTTAACTTTTACATTAAACACTAACACTTTTTTTTACTTTTAACTTTGTCACATTTCACTTTATACTTTTAACTCTATAGTTTTCAACCTTTACATTTATACACATTAATACATTGTAACACACATGCATAGTTTAATGCTTTTACATCTATTTTTCGTTCGGTTTTGTTTATTTTTTGTTTTACAAGCTTTCTGGTGTTTGTGGTTGCTAGCAATGGTGTGACATTGATGCTACTTAAAATGATTTTACACCCGCACTGCAAGATGTGGGGCTTGAATACTAACATAATACTAATTACCTACTTGGGTTATGCATTGAGGTTGTACATTACGCATCAATTGATGTATTTTGTATAAAACTAGACCCATGATGATTTGAGCCACTTGGCAACTATTCATAGGTCTTTTTTTTTTTATAACTTTGTTATATATTATAAACTGTATCATATGTATTAATGGGTTGCATCAATCTTTTTTCCTTTATTTAATCTTTAATTTTTTTTAATCTAGTATTTTTACATCTTTTATAATTTAGCCCCAACTTTTTTATTTTTAAATTTGGCCCCTATACTTTTCATATTTTTCAATTTTTTGTTTTACGTTTTGGTCTAAAGTTTGCGAATTAACACGTTGCAGCGTGCCTGTGTAGTTCAACATTTTTATGCTTATTTTTTCCCCGTTAAACGACTATCTCACAACGCGCTGGTCCTAGATCAACTTACTTATTGTTTTATATGTTTTACGTTTCGATTGCATGGTTCAATGTTTTGACGTTTACTTTCCCTGTTATTTTATTTTTTTTCATTTTTATTTTTCTTAATACGAGATTTTTCAGTACTGTTTGTGGTCACTAGCGGTGGTGTGTCATTGGTACTACTTGGGACGGTTTTACGTCTCCCGTTGCAACGGGGGGCTTAATACTAGTTTGATCTAATAACAAAAAAAAATAGATTTTTAAGCTTATTAAGAATTAACTTAGCCACTTAGGATAAAAGATCAAAACGTCGACATTAAATAGTTGATTAAGATTTAACTATATAGATTTGTTTGTATACCAAACTTTAGATTAATTTAATAAAAACAAAAACATAAAAATCATATGTTTACATCACGAAACATGTCAACTGCTAATGATAGATTTATAAACTTTTTCTTAGAAAGAAGTTTTATTGTTTTCCTTAGTTTTTCTTATGTTAGACATATCAGTATCACATTAGTTATTTTTTTTTCATTTTTCTATGTTTTCCCTAATTTTTTTTTTCATTTTGGGTGCTGTCGTTCGATCTAGCTTTTCTCAAATCCATGTTCCTCACTTTTTCATTCACAACTTTAACTGGTGAATACCGTTGAATACACTCTGGTCCGAGATTTTTTTGGTCATCGATCGTGGTGCAGTGTTAATACCACCAAATGCCACGTCACATTTCCGATTATTTTCCAGTATACACTTAGCTAGCTATTACTGAATTAAAAAACATGTTGGATAAAAGCAGGTAGAGTAAAAACTTTGCATTAAATCGTAGCAAAAAATGAGATTTTACAACATAAAGGCGAGCAGAATGGAAGCGGCTTAGGGCCGTCGGGAATTTTACCCCGCCCCTACCACTTTGACAAAAAATTGAGTTCTAGGGTTAGGCTAGCCGAGTTAATACCGACATGTTACCGTTTTATTACCGTTGGGGGCTACAACGGCTAGACCATGCTGTTACAAAAGAAAAAAAAATTTAACTACATATTTTCAATTATCACACAATAAATAAATATGGATTTGACCCAACATGATATTTTATAGCATCTCTCTACAATATCTCTAAAAATCTCACTTTTACTCCCTTAAAAATTAAAATGGATTCAAGTCGTGATCACGAGAAGGGAAAAATATGGTCGAGTCGACGAAAACCCTACAATTTCGCACTATGCATACCACCAAACCAAATTAACCAATTTTTCAGGTATCCACTCCAGCCCCAATTCCCAACTTAACAGGGCTATGCTGACGTTCGATTATATTGCCAACTTCCCCAACTCATTCTGAATTTCAAAACCTTTTTCAAGTCGACCAATAACCGTCAACAAGCCTACGACTCCGATGATATTAAGACCCAATTAACTACTCACATGAAGTGACAACGAGGAAGAAGGCAAAACCGTGGACGAATGCCACAAAAGCGGCTTTAGCAAAGGCATATCTTAAGACCTAAATGTGGCAAATCAACAAACTTATAACTCTTGTCTTATCTAATTTTAATTCACAATTGAAGATCAAAACCGATTGTTTTGGTCCATCAAGCGAAATCATAATGGAAGGATATAAACACAAAGTTAACCAACTTCGTGGGTATCTACAATGAAAGAATATCCAACATGAAAAGCGGTCAATCAATGAGGACGTATCATATGCTGCAGAAAAGAAGTTCAAGAAGCTCACTAAAGAAGAAAAGCCTGAATGAAGAAAGAAATGGAAGACTCGAGTTCCGAAAAGCAAGGACAACCGAGTCATACACGAGGTCTTCTGAAGGAGAGTTTCCAACCGGTCTAAACAAAAATGATGAGCCGCAAAGAATATCACAACCATCTCAAAGAAAAGAAAAGAACTCGATAACATCATCATTAGCAGAGCATGAAGAACTTATTAAAACGGTATATGAATTTAGTTGCAACAACAAAGAGACGATGAGGACAAAACAAATCTTTAGGATGATTTAGTTTTTTTTTTCAATTTTGAATTACTTGCTAATTAGTTTGATAGTATGTAATTACGTAAAGTAATTAACAGTTTATATTAAATTTAATGATTGGTTGAAAAATTTATTTCTACTAAAATGATTTAGTTTGTGACAGTTACGTAAAGAAAAGAGAGTTAAAAGGTGACAAGGTGAGAAAGATATTCATAACCCTATAAAATATCATACAAAGAAAAATTATTATTTTTATTTGCTAGTCAAATTTAAGTCTTGTTCCCCGCGTTTTAACCTTACCTTAAGACTTAAGTCCAACCTTATCACTTGACTCGTATAATATATATTAATAATTATTAACTTTAATATGTTTAATGGGTTGTATCAAGTGTTTAATGGGATGTATTTATTTTTGTTTTTTTTTTAAACTTTATGTTTTTTTTATTTAAACATAATACTTTTATATTTACAATTTTGCCTTAATATTTTTTTAACATTCAACTTTGATTCCCTATGCTTTTTATAAATTACATATTTTTTGTTTTACGTTTCGATCTAAATTTTGTAGTTAACACACAGCAGCGTACGTTTGTGGTTAAACGTTTTTACCTTTATTTTTTCTCCTATAACGACCCGTCACAACGCGCTGGTTCTAAATTGACTTGTTGTTTTATATGTTCTATGTTTCGCCTACTCGGTTCAACATTTTTACGTCTAATTTTCATTGCTTTTATTATTTTTTTTGTTTTATTTTCTTTTTTAATACGATTTTTTTTTATTTTGACAAACACTGGCGGTGGTGTGCCATTGATGCTATTTGGTATGGTTTTACACCCCCTCTGCAACATGAGGGCCTCAATACTAGTTATCACGAGTTCACAACACAAATTCCGTTGATTTAAGGTTTTGGTAAGTTCGCTAGAAATATGTTTTGGATTACTGAATTAAATATTTTGAACTGCTATAACCTTTTAAAATAAACTAGTGATTTAACTCGCCGCGCGTTGCTGCGGCGGCGAGCGTACGTGTCATGATCAAGTATAAAATATAATCGACTCAACTTGTTTCCGAACAAAATATACGTAAAACATGGAGCAACACGAATTAGTACCATCATATGAAAACATATTTTATTTAAGTCGACTATATTTCAAACACAATTTACGTTAAAACGTAGAACAACTCAAAACGTACATCAAAATAAGCAAGTGCGGGAAAGCCATAGGCGACATGATAAAACATAGATTACATTCGCTCTAACACATTTCCTAGCAAAATTTACATCAAAACATAAAGTAACTCGAATTTATACCAACGAAATAACATTATAATATTTGACCCAACTCGTTCCAAACAAAATTTACACATAAAAATAAAAAAAAAAAAATCCCCACCGACATATATATAATATATAATATACAAAAAAAAATCAAAATCCACCGACAATAGTAATAGAACGAACTAAATTTATGTAAAACATGGAGTAACACGAATTTGTACCATCAAATGAAAACATATTTTATTTAAATCGAGTCTATTTCAAACACAATTTACGTTAAAACGTAGAACAACTCAAAACGTACATCAAAATAAGCAAGTGTGGGAAAACCATAGGCGACATGATAAAGCGTCTTACATTCGCTCTAACGCATTTCCTAGCAGAATTTACATTAAAACATAAAGTAACTCGAATTTATAACAACGAAATAAAATTATAATATTTGACCCAACTCGTTCTGAACAAAATTTACACATAAAAATAAAAATAAAAAAATCCCCACCGACATATATGTAATATATAATATACAAAAATAATTTAAAAAAATCAAAAAAATACACCGAGATAGTGGATTAATATAATATACAAAAAAAATAAAAAAAAACAAAAAAAAATTATTTCAAACACAATTTACGTTAAAACGTAGAACAACTCAAAACGTACATCAAAATAAGCAAGTGCGGGAAAACCATAGGCGACATGATAAAGCATAGATTACATTCGCTCTAACACATTTCCTAACAAAATTTATATTAAAAAATAAAGTAACTCGAATTTATACCAACGAAATAAAATTATAATATTTGACCCAACTCGTTCCGAACAAAATTTACACATAAAAATAAATATAAAAAAATCCCCACCGACATATATGTAATATATAATATAAAAAAAAAAAAATTTAAAAATCAAAAAAATACATCAAGATAGTGGATTAATATAATATACACAAAAAATAAAAATAAAAAAATAAAAAAAAATTCACGAACATAATGGATTAATAGTATTAGTAATATAGCAAAAACCAATTATTTTTTCTATGAACTTTCTTCGCGTCATGTTATAATTATGTATATTGTATGGTGTCGTTACAATTATTTTTTTCAAGGTCATAAGTTCTATTGACCATTAGTACTATATATTTAAAATATTAGATCATATTATTTTGTGCTTTAATCAGAAAAATGTGATATACACGTCTATATCGATGTTTGGCATTTTCCAAAATATAAAAGCACTCTACATCTTAAGAAATTGCCCACGAAACTTCTAGGCCATCGCATACAATTGAGAATTGTATTTATTCTCGAAGAATCTATGTGATAGCTTATTTCAGTTAACTAACTTTTATAATATTTTTATTGTTATATACAATGATTTCAAACCTAAATTAGATAACAAACCAATCATATGAACGGTTTACAAATTAGACTGATCGGATCGGTCAAATTATATTTAATTAATCGGATGGTTCAAATGAAAAACAGTATAAATACACAGAACCAGACCAGTTCCCGGTGTGACCGGCCAATCCAATCCGGTTTTCAAACATTTGTTGTACTATTTAATATCGTCATTTTTCGCTACATTTTGGTCTTGTTACAATGATTTAATTTAAGGGTGTTTGGGAATAGGGATAACATATTTTAGCTTGCACAAAATAAGCAAAAGAACATAACTAAACACTCAAAAGCAAGTAGCATGTTTAAAAAATTAATAAGCTTAACATATTAACACTTTTTAAAATATAAAATACTCAACAATATGTGCATAACGTATAAAATACCATTATTTAAGGGATATTTGGGTAATTCTAAACTTTTGTTCAAGCTAAAGCTAACCATTCAACAAATAAACATCTAAATGAAGAATCGAAAGCAATACATATGGATCAAGCCAGCTTGTGAATAAAAAATTAGATTGATGTGTTTGCTCGGAACATAATTAATCTTCATCTTCATACTCTAATATAAGAGTAACTTGAGATAACACGTGGTAGCATCATAATCATCCTCACAAAAAATTTTCCGTTTGTCTCTCATATTAAATAATTACCTTAATAATTAATAATATTATTTAATACTTTTTTAGATTTAATAAATTAAGAAAGAAATCTATTCATTAATGTTATTTCTAAATAAATATTTTTTTTATAAAAATAATAAATTTTTCTAATGCATGAAACTTTTTTAAAAATACGAAATATTTTAAAATTGATATTTTTAAAAATTCAATTTTTTAAAACCAAAAATAATCAAATTTGGGAGTTATAATAAGAAAATTTTAAAAAGTTGATATCACTGTTTTGTTATTTATAGTCATTTCTCATATGTAATTTCAGTCATATCATATCTTAGAATATCATTTTATAATTATTAATTTTTATTATATTAATATTTTATTTATTTGACACGTGTAATACACGGGTTTACTAAAGCTAGTTATACTATATATTAAAACAAATTGAATGCTACAATGATTTTTTTATGGTTTTGATTTTTGACCACATTAGTTTGTCAAGGTTAATATTTGGCACTGATACTTTCTTATTATGAAATGTGACCTGTCTCTTTATTTCGTGATTTTTCCTTAGATTACTTGCGTTTGTGTTTGGCGAGCATTCAACTACTCATAAACGTTTGTCATTACACTTCAAACAAAAGTAAACGTTTAAATCAATTTATTTATTTTGTTTTACTTTGATTCAACTCATATGGTTTTTTTAGATATAATGCCCAAAGTATTTCTGGACGAATTTTACTTTAGATGAGATTTAGGTGCGGTTTGTTTTTTCAGAGCTAAAATGTCTGCAGTCTGCGGATTATATCTGTAGATATCTGTAGAAGAAAAGGTGGATCAAACATCTGCAGTCTGCAAGAAAAATATTATTTGGTTTGTAACTTCTGCAGTGGGTTCACGATGACTAGGGGGTGGTGTGCGATGACTGTGGGTTCGCGGGGGTTAGGGTTCGCGAGGGTTAGGATTCCCGATAGCTGTGGGTTCGCGAGGGCAAGGGGCGGGACTGGACGGCCGGCGGCGAAGTAGATGGTGGCCGGCGGCGAAGGGACGAGGTTGGGGGTATGGGAGCGCTGGAAGAAATGGTGGAAGGGATTCACAAAATGGTTGAGAAGATTATGAATTTGAGAAGAGGTTTGAAGTAATATATTTATGTCTTCACCAAAAAATCAAGCGCAGACGTTTTTTAATGAAATCTCTTTGAAAAAACAAAAGTCTACATACACTCATGTATGCGCGTGGTCTGCGCGTGCGATGCAGACAGAAGAGACTCTTCAACTCTTTTTGTAAAAAACAAACACCACTTTAAACTAATCACCTTCCGGTTGTTTAACTCTCTTCTTATATCACTAGCTCCAACCTCCCATTCCTTTTACTCGTAAGTATATCATGTAATTTATATACCGGCGCATCAATTTTAGACCAGTAAGTTGATACAGGTTATTAATAAAAACTAATTTGACATATTTAAGGTCTTGTCACCTAAGTTTTAAATAGATCTGCCCGTATTTGGATCATCATGAACTAAATACAATGTTACAGTAAATTGATAATGACAAATAACAAAAAGACAAAATTAACATGATCACTTCGGATTTCAAGAATTTAAATCCACCGATCATTCCATTTTCTCCACTCATATTATTTCAACTTTAATTAAATTATAAAAAAAAAACATCTACTCAAATATACCCAGGTGTTATGACATCTCTCGAGTGAAGGGGCTCAAGTTTTGTTATGAAGAGATTTATGGTAGTTTTTCTAAAAGAAAATTTTAAATGGTTGTAGAATCGCATTAACTAAAGAACTAATACGTTTATTGGGTGTATCGGTTAACCGTTCAGAAAAATAAAATAGATTGTAATATTATATATTAATATTTTGTGTTCAAGTTATTATTTATCTATTATATTACATGAACTCATATGAGTATGCCATGTTTGCCACCGTATTTTACTAAATTCGCAATTTAGACATTCTAACAAGGGAATAAAACATATTACAGTTATCACAAATTCGAAAAATGATCTTGAATGTGAAAATTGACATCAAATGCATGCTTTGAAATCACAAAATAACCATATTTTAAGGTTTTTAGATCTAAAGCCACGTTAGAACAAATTCTTAGACACATCAGCGTCAAGCGCACACCCTAAAACACATAGATGAACACACATATATGATATACAATTTCATAGCCAGGTATGTACTTTTACATAATCATCATTTTTTTAGTTCTATAGCAATACATTAACCAGAGATGCAGGCATTTGATTCGATATCATGATCTATATACAACGCAGACATAATATTAATTTTATAAATACACAAGTGAAAAGTAAAATATAAAAATCAAATCTGATACACACGATGAAAATACGAACTACATTTTTAGTGATAGGCAAGTATACATCTATTATGGGTATACAAAATGATATTTTTAAGAATGTACGAGTATAAAATTACACGAATCTAATTCACGCATCATTTAATATACACAAACAAAAAACAATTTAGAATACATGATTTTATAAAGAAAATAAGCAGAAAATCAAACGCACCAATCACATATTTTTACATAAGTTAAGAGTAGTGTTTGGTTGAAATAAACTAACACCATATAATTAGATGGTATCTAAGATAGTACGTAGATGATAAGAAAATTAGTACAGGGTGAAAGGAGCATCAGCATTTTTTCTACCCTCTACTCTTCTAGCCATCATTCAATGATGATGATGATATCATCTTATTTAACCACAAAACTACCATAAACTACTCTAACTCCATCATAGGTAATATTAACGACTCTTTACTTGGGTTCTTCATCCGGTTAACAAACCCCCCAAAATGGAAGCTGTTGCCCCAACCCAAGAGACACGTGGCAGTGTTCCCACAATAGAAGCTTGAACCCTAGTAATAGTAAGGGGTAAAAGATTCTTTAAAACGACACAAATTCAAATGTAGTTACTAATAGTCTAGGAGCGAGGTATTTTTCGTTAAAAAAAGAAAAAAGAAAAAACACTAAGGTTTATAAGTTTATAGTAAGCTGATGTCAAATCAATAGGCATTTAAGTACGGGACCGTAAAGAAGAAAACTCCAACACGGAACAACCTTATTGTCACGTAGCGGTGTTTCGCCTGAGAAATATGCCATCCTGGCGACAGATAGATTTCAGAAAACGATGTCGTATTCAACTCCGTCGGTTGATGCAGTTTCCGGTGGTCCCGTCACTGCTTCCGGCACCAAATTCCTGTACATCTAACTCTTTCTATAAATCTCTTCATCCGGAATCATATCAAATCAACGTACAATTGCATACATATATCTCATAATGTCGGAAATCCTGCAGATCTTCCACCGGCCTCCACCGTCGCACAATCAAATGCATTCTGATCACATTCAACGACATCTAGTAAATGTTGATTCTCAATTTAAGAGCTCATTTGAATCTAATTTTGGAAGATTTGAGGAAACTGATCTTTTCCAGTGCTCTGAGTTCGACGGAACTGGTGTTTTCAACAGCTTATCAGCTTCCTCGGTTGATGAATTGTCGAAGGTGACTGTGACTGCAATCACTGACAAGAATCAGACCACGAGGAAGAGAAAACTTGAGGTTTGTTATCTGGTCTAACGGAAATATTGGCCATTACAATCGTATTAAGATACTCGTAATTCTACGTTAAAACTGATTTAAATTAACTAGTTGTAGACGACGCTTAAATCCTTACCTCAAACTCTCAAGAAGAGCTTGACCGTTTTATATTAAATCAACTTTGTCATTACATGTAACCCTACACTCAAAACTCACTTTTACATGATATTTATGTTTTATATTTGGATCATTGCTATATAATTTCTTTTATAAATTTATATATTCCAGATTCATGTCTAAAGTGAATCAGGTGGCCGGCGAAATTTCTTTTATGTAATAAAATATAAGTTTGGTCCACTTATAAACATTGCTGCAAAATGACTGGTGTAACTTATGCTGTTGTACTATTTTGTAGCTGTTTATATTGGCGGCTTCTTGTAAGTATTAATATAAGATGTAACAAAACATAAACTTATCAAGTAATCATTGGATCTTTACTTGGTGTATTTAGATAAAAGAATTATTAATCAAATAACTTGAACTCATAAGAACATATTAGTCAAAGAAATATAAATGAATATTTATTAAACATATAGTTTAATATATAATTATTCAATCAATCATCAAAAACACATGATTAATTCAACAGGAACAAGTAAACAAACTTAAATAGTCGAATACATCCATTGTAGATTATACGTAGGATATAAGAAAAATGAGATAAGAACAAATATTTCCTTATCATAGGATGATAGAGAGACTCTTTTAACAAATGATAATAAGAAGCAATACGATAGAAAATTAAGAGATTACAAATGACTAATTATGTTTAGTCCACTTGTATCTTTCTCCAACCATTGCTTGTATTATCCACTTCACCCACATGGTTTTTAAATAGATTATGTAATTAGTAGTGTATGTGTTTGCGTGAATGGATATTCTTGTGTTTAGTGAACACAATGACATTTAGCCGTAAGCATAGTCCCATTTATGGGTCCTTTTTCCTTGTTTTACTTTTAGTTTGGTATCTAGTCTAATGTTGTAGAAATGGACTCCATAAGCAGATTGTTGATTGTGATTCGGGGTTAATCGGACCACCCAAAGCTAGGAAAACCGTTCTTAATGGAAATTCAAAGCCTAAGATGGAACAAAAGCCTGATTATGTTCATGTGAGGGCTCGTCGTGGGCAAGCAACTGATAGCCATAGTTTAGCTGAAAGAGTGAGTTACCAAATCTTTGTTTTTTATTTACTTTATGCTTTAATGATGTGAAACAACCATATTCTAATTGATCAACTATCAAGCATCCATGGATAAAAGCACCCCTTATGTATAAAAGTTTTTGATCATTTGATATTTGTGATTTAATAGGCAAGAAGGGACAGAATTAAAAGGAAAATGCAAATTTTGCAAGATTTGGTTCCAGGGTGTAATAAAATTACTAGCAAGGCTGCAATTCTTGATGAAATCATTACTTATGTTCAAAGCCTTCAAAGGGATGTTGAGGTAAAGTTTTTATTTTTATTTTTATTATTTTAGGGTTATTTTTTATAAAAAAACGGGCAGCTGATTTACGTAACATTTTCAGTTTCTAACCATGAAACTTGCTGCTTCAGCTTCATGTGTAGACTTCAATGTGGACAACTTATTTCCTGCAGAGGTAAACATCTTCATCTTAAATCATCATAAAATAACAAATACATGTTTACACTATTAAAAACCATCCTATATGTCATGTTAAAAAATTATAAATGTCTATATAGTTCTCATAGTTTGTATTGAACATCCCTTTAATTTATACACGCATTGGAGGTTTCCTGCTTATAATGTATATATGTTTTCAGCAGTAGCAGTTGCAGCAAAACTAGCAGCATATACAACTTTCCTAGTGGTTGCAAACCTAAATTACCAGCGTTATGGTTCAAACAAAATGATAGCTAGCAGTACGGAGCATTCATCGTAGGTTGTTAAACGATCATTCTTGATAATCATAGGAATTATTGGTGAAAGGATCAGAGATCCTGTTGTTTTTTGTCCAGGTTCCGACCTTAGGAGACTTGTTTTGTTGCAAAAGTCAGTGTTTACTTAGGTTTTTGCTATATAATGTTTATTATTTAATATTTCTTATGGTGAATAAAAACAATGTTAAGTGTGTTGTTGCAATACTTTTTTTTTGCCTATGTGGATGTTATTGGGTGTCAATTCCAAGATCACTTATTTGACCAAAGTAGAATCTGAATCATTGTCTAAAATTATAATCATGTTGATTTAAGGAATTGGATTTACAAGTTACAGATATTAATACACATGTTCACCAATTTGCCCAAACTGTAAATTCACTTTCTTTTGCTCAGAAGAATCAAGAGAAGCAATTAGCTAAAATTTCTTATGATGATGATGATGATCATGAATGAGAAGACAGACAATGCTGTATTGTAAATGTAATGTAGTAGTCTAGGAGATACTTGCTTTGTATAACCTTGGGTTTTAACGGCTATGATATGCTTATATATAGGATAAATAATAAATTTTTAAAATAATAATTAGGTTTCAATGTTTTTCTAACAAAAGTCACTCATAAATTCTTTTAGCTATAAAAGTCACTTAAATTTCATTTCTTGTTCCATTCTTATCTTTTATTAATAAGTGAACAATCTTATTTAAATTTAGATGACTTAAATAGAATTTATATGAAAGATTACTATTTAGCGTTTATTTTTCAAGTTGATATAAATAAAAAAATTATGAAACTTGTTATCTTGTGGAATTTTTCTTTCATAGTTACTTTTTTATTCTCATAATAATTTAGTAAAGTGTTATGTAATTAACTTCATCGTAAATATTAAAATAACCAATATAACAGTTTAAAACCTCAAAATCTTACCTGCTTCGATGAGACGACCAATATTGACATCTAGATCTAGAATTTATGACTTCAGTATTATCTGATCAACAAAATTTTTTACTAACACTTAATTTTACCAAACTTTGCAATTGCAAGAATTTAAATATCACATCATTTTTATGGGTTGAAAGACTACACCACTCCAATACTAGATCATGATCATTTATAACTTCAGTTACAAAAGTTGAAAGTAAAATTTGAATTTGCTAAGTATTCATTTGAAGAAACTAGGCCAAGACAAATAGAACGGAAAAAAACCGGAACAGACCATGAATGTTAACATGAATTAGGTCGGGTTTGGAACAACGAGTTATCTCATGGTGTGTTTACCCCTTTTCTTTATATGTAAGGTTATTAAAAAAAAGGATTGACAATATGCAACATGACTACGAATATTACCAGTGATCGAGAAGATTCAAGGGAACTAATGAATAGTTAAGATAAAATACTAAAGCCAATATAATATATATACCAACAATATGCTGAACAACAATATGTATATTAAACCTAACCAAAAGATAGTGATAAGCTAGATAAAAAATAAATTAAACATAAAGTAATTAAAGAAATAAATATTATTCAAACTCTAAACTATCTTCAATGCGGATTCCATTCTGTTACGGGTTTATCTCATGGGTCATCGCTGCATCACAAAGATGAATAAACAATTGAATCATGAAACGTATCTACTAGAAAACAATCAAAGAATAAAATAAATATGTTGTATCGTTTGCTGAACATAAAACACACATACACACATACAAACTCGCTACAAAATAGATTATGTACCGCACCTGAAATGGAGTGTAGGCACACTTGACCATCCACCAAAAGAAAACACATTTCTAGCTAATCCATGTGTATATTCCAATATCATAAAGCCAAACAAATGATATAGAGATTGGGTGTTACACCCCGATCGACGACGGAATTATCGAAACAGGCGAATGCGAATCGATTGCTTATAGCACATTACAGTAAATACGTTGAAATAATATTAAATATCATTTTCATTGAATGATACTAATCAAATGATGCATTACAATTAAACAATAATCCAAATGAATATAACAAAAGCCTTTTATTAAACTAGGTCCAAGTCCTAGTCCTAAATGAGCATGAAAAAGTCCACTAATCTGCATTTCTAAAATCATGTGAAAAATTAACGAGTCAAGTAAAAGATTAGCCAGTAAATAAACACAGGTTTTACATACATATATGAATTGATTTAAAATTGATTGAAATAATTAAATTCTCATAACCATCTCAATACTTATTGATCTAGTTGTTGAGACTCGATTAAAAATAAGTTATTATATCAGTCTTAGCTACCTTTATTGTGTAAGGGTAAGTATGGTCGTCTCCATGGAGAATATATGGAAAGTGTTTAACAAATACGACTCTATTAACTTAAAGACGCGAACTTTATAATTAAAGATTGGAACTCTGGATGAAATTAAGAACACATTGCAAAAAGCAACAAACTTTGAAACGAATTTGATTAAATAATAAGAAATAACCACTTCCGGGTTTCCAATTCCGCAAGATCTACAATTGATACTTTTAAATTAGGGTTTGTAATAACTTTAAGATGTTAACTTTTGATTAAAGTGGTAATAAAGGAACAAGCTTTTAAGATTGGTTCATTCACAATGTTACCAATTTACCTATATCAAATTGTCTACTAGTCCTAATGAGTTCACGATGCAAGGAAACCGAAAATGAATAATAAAGCACACAACTTTATTTATAAGTAAACCTTTTAACTTAATCAAAACATAATTTTTCATTAAATAATTCCATGTTCAATACAAAAACCTAATCAAAGCATATCAATTATCTCACTTGACAAGAATCGTACTCCCGAAAGTAATCACAAACAAACTAGCCACTCATGGTCTTCATTGAATCTTCAATCGTGGTTTGATGATGATTGTAGATGCTTTTTGATGAATGTGAAGGCTTGATCGCCACAAATCTTCTTAGAGTCGTCAAGAACGAATTAATTTAATGATCAAGATTGGAAATGATAATACATTATTAGTGAAATAGTATTATTTGATATTTATTTTACAATAATAGAGTTTGAATACCAAAATGTGAAATAAAATAGTTGATTTAACAATTAATTAATAAATAAATAATTATAAACTACTTGGTCAAAGAAATAATTAAAATAATTAATTATTTAAATGTCTTATAAAATGTTAGTTTAAAAATAATTTAAAATAATTTATACTTGATTTAAAATAATTTTTATAGGATATAGAACTTATAAATGAACTTTATAGAAATTTTATAACATTTATATATATAAAATGAGCGATTATAATTTTTAAAATTTTAAAAAATTAATTGGAAATTTCTGAATTTGATTTAGTTATTAATTTAAATTTTATATTAATTTAATAATTTAAGAATGATTTTCCTAGATTTTAAAATGTTTAAAAAGCTTTAAAAAATTAAGGGAGTCCCGGTTCAAACCCGGGACTTTAAGGTTACAAGTGTAAAATATTACCAGTGGACTACAAACCTTGAGTTATACTTAAATAATGCTCAAAATCATAGGTGGGAAATTAGGTTTGAAACCCTAGAGTTATGCTTAAATAATGCTCAAAATCCCAAAGATTCGATGTTGGCTGAAGACCAACACATAGTGCTCACGGGTAGGGGTGTTCAAATTCGGATATCCAAAAATTTTCGGATAGTTAATTTCACTATTCAAATTTGAAATTTTGGATTCAGATACGAATATCCGTACGGATATCCAAATTCCAAAAATTTCTATTATTTAATAAATTCTATAAAAATTTAATAATTTTTATTGAAAAAGTTTTCGGGTATCTGAAGTTTTTATAAAAAATATTCGAAATATCTGAAAATATCCAAAAATTTTAATTAATATTTTTTATTTTATAATTTTATAAAAATATTTCAGATAATTTAGGTATCCAAAAATTTTCAAAATCACTATTCGAATATAAAATTTGGATACTTTTGAAACCCCCACTCACGGGTCGGGAGGGGGGGGGGGAGGGGGATAGTGTGCTGGGTATCCTCAAATTCATGATTTTCTTATGTAGTACGATGAGTATATACGCTAGTATTAAAGCACAATGCGCTGGTAGTGGAGTACAATGTGCTGGAACCTCGTTTTTTGTCTTTTACCCCCCAATCACTTCATCTTTGCTTGTACGAACTTTCATCCTTTCATTGATCTTCCAAGGACACATTAAAACGCTCAGGTTATGCTCTTTAAGCACTCAACACCTGCAACGCAAACACATCTCAAAGTAATCTTGTTTCACACTCATAAACATATAAAAACACACAATTAACTATGTATAACACCAAACAAATAACACCCGATCACACACATAAGTAATCGCTCATAGGGTATTAGATTTTAAATGACATACCACTTGAAGACATAACAATACTACATATGTCATAATGTCAGGTACAATAATCTCATAAGAGCATTCATAGTGAAATTCCTAAAAGATATGAATGTGTTTTCTATATTATATGGAATGATTTTGAGTGGTTGTGAATGAAGGAGTAAGAAAATGTTATTGTTGATTGGTATATTTGAAGAATCACTGTTCAATTCTTATAAATTTTTTAATATTTTTGAAAGTGGTTGTGAATGGAGGAGAGATAAAAAAGTAATGATAAGGGTGTAAAAGTATTATTTAATTAGTAAAAGTATTATTTAATTGAAAAATAGAGAGATAAAATAATAATTTTTAGTGTAATTATAAGAATAAAGATAAGTAATCCACTGTGAATGTTTTAAGTCATGATAAGAAGTCTGTTTTGATGAATACAAATAAAATAATCCTTATCGCGCGTGAGTGGCACATTCAATTATTCTAAAGTCAGTTTCAATGTTTGTTTTTCATTAATGATAATAAGCATTATAACGGATTGTAAGTCAAGTACAAATTATGCATCAAATAAGATGTTAACATATAATAGATGTTCAATGAATAAGTAGGCCAAACGTGTTTCAAAAATATCGAACTCAACTATAGTTCTACAGCAATTCATTAGTACCAACCAAATTATGAAATCAAATAATGGTAAGAAATCTACACCACAACAATAAATAGTATATAATAGAATTCGTTCCATGCTAATGGATAACAAAGTAGAGATCGAACTCTATACTTTGTCCAAATGCATACAACGCCATAATATATAGAGATAACTAGTAGGTGACCTGCACGTTACAGCGTCGGTTAAAACAATTTTGTTGGATTGTACGTTATGATTCGATGACTTATATATTATTACACGTAGTTCTGTTATGAATATAATTTATAGCGAAACTTAGATAAAAGTAAGCACGTCTTAACGAAATATTTAAAATTTTATAAAATATTATATTTTAAAACTTAGGAAAAAAAAGAATATGATAAAAATAAATTATAAGAATTAAAATAATAAAAATATAAAACAATGAAAAACGTAAATAAAAAACCTAAAATAAAAGTCAAAGTGGGAAAATGAAGTCACATGCTAGCCTAGAATTGAGAAGTTGCACATGATGCAACAACTCTTTACTATTTAATAATTGTATATATACACAATATATTAGTAACAAATTTAACATATAAGGGAAGGTTTATTTGTTAATTGTTATTGTGTTAACTTAATAACACAAATTTAGTGTTGGAAAAAAAAAATTGGTGTAACAAGATGTCTCATGAGCCATCTATATTATATAATAGAAAAAAATAATCTAGTCATTTAACTAAACACCAAAAATAAGATATAATATTAAGCGTTCAATTTCCTGCCATCACTACTACTATTGGAGGGTATTAAAAAATATAGAAAAAACTTCACATAATGACAAACAAGTATTAAAACTGTTTCAATCAGGTTATTTATATTTTTATTTGTTTCAATCAGGTCACTTATATTTATATTTATTCCAATCAGGTCATTAATATTTTTATTTATTCCAGTTAGGTCACTAATATTTTTATTTGTTCTAATTAGATCACTAAAGTTTTTGAAGTACTTCAATATGATCACTCGTATTTTTTTTAAATAATTAGAAAAGTTTTGTAAATGATTTGTTATATATAAATATTGCTAATTTTTTAAATATAGCATTTTCTTAAAAAATATTTTACGAATTATGAACTATCTAATTAGAAAAATCTTGGAACTTTAGTGACCTGATTAGGACAAAAAGAATTATAAATGATCTGATTGTGATAAAATTAATGAGAAACATTATGAATGATCTAATGAGAAACATCCTAAAACTTGATTATTATTTTATAAAGTTATCTCAAGTAGGATTTATTTTAACAATCTTTTTCATAAATAGGGTGCATATAATGTTATTAGATCTCATTTATAATTATTTTTGATATTTTTATAAATAACTAATTAATTATTCACAAGCAAGCTGTTTTTTTATTATTGTACAATAACATCCTAAACCTGATTTATTTTAAGGGTAGGGTTATGGTAAAATGGTATTTAAATCTGAAAAGTCTAATAATGATTGTGTGCTTGACATGTATCATTCTATTGTTTTAAATAGGATTGCATTTAAGTAATTGTATCAAATAAATCAGCTCATTATGTCATATACGTTTATTGTGTCATATATTTTACATCATTTACTATATGTATTTATTATTGAATTTTACGCTTTAGATTATTTTATGTTATTATTGTCATTGTTTTTATAGATTATATAATCTTGTTGTCTATCATTGTGTTTTACAATTAATAGTGAATAATAATATACTTTCATCAATGTATTTATCAAAACTTATAGTGTTAAAAATAACACAATATATTATTTTTATTATTATTTTTTTATACATTATATAAAGTTATTGTTATTAATCATTGTGTTTCACAATTAAAAGTACACAATGATTTTATTTTACCAGTTTATTTTTCAAAACTAATAGTGTTCAAGATTACACAATAACGATGAAAAGACACAATAAGATTTATTATGCACTTTTAATTAGTTGTTAATTTATTATTGTGTTTTACATATTAAAGATACACAACAATATTATTTCATCATAATTTTTAAAATTCATCATTTTAGAAAAACGCAATATTATTTAAGAAAACAATATAAGTAATATAAAAACATAATGAACTGCACTAAAAGACACAATAACGAAATATGAGCTTAAAATCGTAAAAATATTATTAAAATTTTATATTACATTACTGTGAGCGTTTTAAAGATTCAAAAATATTCGTTTTTATGGTGTAATTTAAAAAAAAAATAATGTCGTACATAAAAGTAATGAACATTTAAAAAAAACGAAGTAACTTGCAAAAAGTCAACAAAAGTGACTATTACTAAAATATCACTCTAATAAACTTTTTCCTATAAATTAATCTCAACTATTAATTAGGAAGATGGATAGTTGAGATTATTATTATTTTTTGTTTTTAAAACCATTTATTTTTAAACTTTTCCCAAATTTTAGATCCGATGGTGTTATTTGATTGGTCATGTAATTTCAAGATATATTTACTTGTCCACAACATTTTTGAAAGTTCAACAATACTTCTCGGTTATATATTTTGCAAATTCAAAAATTAATTCATTAACTTACACTTATATAAAAGATACATTAAATATTACTCAAACTTACGGTCACATTAAAACAAAGATATACAGATAATTTATTCCTTTTGCTTCACGATAAATTATCTAATTAGCTCAACAAGAGATCGAGTTGGCTTTCTGTACCTCTCTTCTCCGATCGTTTCTTCATCCTCACAATATCATCTTTTCCCAAATAAACAAACTCATAAACACACACACATAATCATATTCATTATTTTATTCTTTTCTAAACCTTCAAACCTCTCATCTACACATATTTGACTTCCAAGTTTTCATTTACATCTAACTTACTTCAATCTCCTTCACCTAATTAATACATTTCTACACATATATATAGATGCAAATGTCTTTTTGTATGCATATCTCCTTCTACCTTCATCTTTCTGACTTCATTTATCGGAGAAAATGGCGTCTATGAGTCGGCAAAATGTACTATGCTTGCTTTTACTGGTTTTTGGGCTTGTGCCATTGGTTTCTCTCCGGGCGGAAGCCGCCATCAAGAAGTATCAGTTTGATGTGAGTCAGCTGTAAAGATTACCACTAGTTTAAGCTTTCTTCACATGTGAAATGATGGCTTAATTTTATGTCTATTTATGATTAATGAATAGGTACAAGTGAGTAATGTGAGCCGTTTGTGCCACGCGAAGCCCATTGTGACCGTAAATGGAAGGTTTCCGGGCCCTACCATTTACGCTCGAGAAGGCGATAGAGTCATCATCAACGTTTCAAATCACGCACAATACAACATGTCAATTCATTGGTACGTTTTGTAACGTTTCATATAAACTTATATCAAGTACATTTTCATAACTATTCATGTTTTAAATGATGCACCTCGTTGTGTAGGCACGGGTTGAAGCAATATGCTAATGGGTGGGCAGATGGACCAGCATACATAACACAATGTCCAATTAAAACAGGAAGTAGCTATGTTTATGACTTTAATGTTACGGGATAAAGAGGTACGTTATGGTGGCATGCTCATATCCTTTGGCTTCGAGCCACGGTTTATGGTGCGATTGTCATTTTGCCCCAACAAGGAACCCCATACCCGTTCCCAAAGCCCGACGGCGAACATGTCTTGGTGTTCGGTAAATTAAACAATCACTTGAGTGTATATATGTTGAGCTAGAGAACATTTTGAGCCTTTTCTAGTTTTAACACTCGTGTATGTATATGATTTAGGGGAATGGTGGCATGGTGATGTGGAAGAGATTGTGAAGCAGGGGAATGCCATGGGTTTACCACCAAACATGTCTTGATGCCTACACCATCAATGGCAAACCTGGCCCGCTCTTTCCGTGCTCCGAAAAACGTAAGACAAGCGTCGTCGTAATTGTAGGGTATTCATAATCCGCTAAAGTTGGTTAAACTGTCTAACTAAAGCAAATCGGTCGGTTTAAAACATACACGATCGGTTTTGGCGGTTTAAGGTTTAGAATTTGAAACCAACACCGATCATTTAACATTTGTTATTTTTTTAAAAATTGTATTTTAAGAATATGAAATAATATATATTACATCTTTATTATTTTAAAAAATAGTAATAAAATTATGCTTTTTTTAGAATATAAAAGAAAACAAGTTTTAACGTCATAAAGTGGGACGAGCCTGGCCCTTTTTTTTTTTTTTTTTTTTTTTACTTTTACAAAACTATAGTTAGCAGTTCAATCTAAACTTGGTTTTAAAGACCGTGCATGTTTCTGTATTTCAGATACATTTGCGATGGAAGTCGAGCAAGGGAAGGAATACCTTCTAAGGATCGTCAACGCCGCCCTCAACGACGAGCTCTTTTTCGCGATCGCTGGCCACAACATGACAGTGGTCGAGATAGACGCCGTCTACACCAAACCCTTCACCACCTCCGCCATACAACAAACGTGTTAGTCTACGCCAACAGCGCCCCAGGGCGCTACTTCATGGAGGTCCGCCCGTTCCAAGACGTTCCGATCCCCGTCGACAACAAGACCGCCACCGCAATCCTCCAATACAAAGGCGTTCCCAATAATGTTATCCCATCACTCCCTCAACTCCCATCACCAAACGACACCGCTTTTGCGTTAAGCTACAACAATAAGCTTCGAAGCCTCAACACTCGTAACTATCCAGCCAACGTCCCGTTGAAAGTTGACCGTAATCTTTTCTTCACTGTTGGATTAGGGAAGAGCGTGTGTCCAACGTGTGTAAACGGAACCCGACTTTTGGCTTCGTTAAACAACATTACGTTTGTGATGCCGGAAACCGCACTTCTTCAAGCGCATTACTCGAACATGAAGGGGGTGTTTACCACGGATTTCCCCGATAAACCACCTAAAGCTTTTAACTACACCGGTGCACCGTTAACGGCTAACCTTTTCACTACACACGGGACCAGACTGAGCAGGATCTCATTCAATTCGACTGTGGAGCTTGTGATACAAGATACTAATTTACTGAGTGTTGAGTCGCACCCGTTTCACCTTCACGGGTACAACTTCTTTGTGGTCGGAACGGGTGTGGGGAATTTTGATCCGGCTAAGGATCCAGCCAAGTATAACTTGGAGTTGCATACGGGGTGGGGATTAAAGACGGCGTTTGTGGTGGAAGATGGGCCGGGGAAAGATCAAGTCGTCCGTTCCCCACCTAAGGATCTTCCACCATGCTAAACGTATACTAGACATATGATTTGTGTCGGAAATATATGTAAATTTGTGAGTGTTCAACCATTGTTATTTGTTAACAGGTCAATTGTTACTGATTAAGTGTATGATTTATTATCATTCTTTAATGCAAGTATGTGAAGTTTATGCAATTATCAGGCCGAATTTAATTGTGGTTTATTGCAAGTATGTTACAGATATAGCAACTAACCTACCTAAAGATTCAGGCTCACAACATCATCTTCGAAGACCATGACATCACTGACGGGTTATTATGAGAAAAACAAAAAAAAGAATAAACAAAAGTTTAAAAAATAACATTATTCTTTTATCATTTGTATGTAATGTCAATTATATTTTATATCAAAAGATCATTTTATAATTCATTAATTTTTGTATTGAACGTGTGTAATATACGGGTATTAACCTAGTTATTAATAAATAAATAAAAATTCAAGCAATGGGTTAGCTTTGTAGTAGTGGCATATGCCTTGATTCTCGTTGATTATATTCCTTCTCAATCCAACGGTTCAACAAGTGCTCAAAAAGGGTCAATGCGTCCACTCTACGATCCTTGTAAATCTCTCTCTCTTTCTTTCTTTCGTTTTCTCCAGAAACTACTGCTTTCGCTGTTGATCTGTAAGTTCATTTCTCCAATTGGTGTTATTTGATCACTGATTCACTGTTTCAGTAGGTTTTGCTGGTAACATTTGACTTCGTAATTTGGTTTTCGTGTCATTTCATTCTGTTGTGAACTTGTGATCGGTTGTTAGGGTTTGATGTTGATTCTTCTCCAATTTGATAATTGATCGTTATGACCCAATCGAATGCTCAAATGTTGAAGGTAAACATGGCTAACCATGAGGTTCAAGGTCAAGGTCAAAGTCAAGGTCATGGTCAAGGAGGTAATCGTGTGGCCCTTAATGAAAGGATCCTCAGCTCTATGTCACGAAGATCTGTTGCTGCTCATCCTTGGCATGACCTTGAAATTGGTAAAATCACCTTCTTCCTGATGATGTATTATTATTGATTTCATGCATTACATGTGCATAATACCAGCTTTGTATTATTGCTTAACAAATTCAATGTGAGTTTGCTGTTCAAAACGATAAATTCCAAGTATAGTAACTGTAAATGTTCAGATGGATCCGTTTTTTATAAGAAAGATGTGTAGATAATTAGTTCTAGATGATCATCACTTTGTTTCTAAAGATTTGTTTGATTGTGATATATATATGCAGGGCCTGGTGCACCTCAAGTTTTCAACTGTGTACGTTTTTCAACATATTTTGCACATGGGTGTTCTTGAAAATTAAAGTGAGCTTCTTGTAAATCTTGAAGTTTTACTTGATGGATGTAATTATGTTGCAGGTGGTTGAAATTGGAAAAGGTAGCAAAGTAAAGTATGAACTTGACAAGGCAAGTGGCCTGATCAAGGTAAAACTTCTTGTCACTCGCTTCTTTTTATCAAATGCCTAAGGACTTGAAAAGTTTTTTCAACATAATCAAGGTTTGTACAACTTTGAACTGCTTTTCATGGAGCTACATTGATTAAATTTTGAAACTTTAGGTTGATCGGGTTCTGTACTCATCAGTGGTTTACCCACACAACTACGGGTTCATCCCAAGAACCATTTGTGAAGACAGCGATCCCATGGATGTGTTGGTGTTGATGCAGGTACTCCTATAATATGATATGATATCATCAAACTAAACTCAAACTCAATTTACTACGACTGATACATATAATGTGGATTCTAATTTTCCTCTGCACAGGAACCTGTATTGCCTGGCACCTTCCTTCGTGCACGTGCAATTGGATTAATGCCTATGATTGATCAGGTAAATCATATTTAAGCACCCTTAGGTTCATCTTAAATTCAAGTTAATTCATTGGAATATGTTTTTACAGGGTGAAGCAGATGACAAAATCATAGCAGTGTGTGCAGATGACCCAGAATTCCGCCACTACACCGACATTAAAGAACTCCCTCCACATCGTCTTGCTGAGATTCGGCGTTTCTTTGAGGACTGTATCCATACATTTGTGTGAAAAGTAGCATTATACATCTACCTATTTGTTAATCTTATCTTATTTTGCCATACCTTGACTTGATGCATTCAGACAAGAAGAATGAGAACAAATCAGTCAAAGTCAACGACTTCCTCCCTGCTGATGATGCGGTCAAAGCTATAGAGTATTCCATGTGAGTAGTAGTAACACACACGTGCGCGCACCTACAGAGAATCTTACATTTCTTTTTGTGTTCGTTTCTTGCATGCGTGGATCTGATCTAACATGAATATTTGTGATGGCAGGGATCTGTATGCGTCATACATTGTTGAAAGCTTAAGGCAGTGATTTGGGTTGTTGGTGCAGAAGCCAGTGATAACAACCCGGGGTCAATCCAAACCACAAATTAAAGATTTTAACAATGGCATGTGATTATATTTGGCAAACTTTTATGGTTTATATAGTTTTATCGTGTCTTCTTTAATAAAGTGATCATAAGAAAGAAAGTGTTCAGTGCAGTTTATGTAAACACCACTTGTATCATAAATACATCCCTTGAGGCACTGTTACAATGTTCTGTTATTGATTTGAAATAATAGAAAATACATCATCTTCACTTAACAACAAACATAATACTTTAGTTCCAATCAGCTTGTAAATTTCACCCTCCTTTGAGTTTCAGTTTCCACTCCTGACCGTTAACAAAATCATCGATAGCAGATGTGATCAAGCCCTTCTTGACCTCCTTCGTCGAGTATGGAAGCAATCCTTTCTCTCTGCAGCCATCGATGGCTCCTTTGAACATATCCTCCAAATTGTACTTAAACTCAAACCCCATGTCGGTCAACTTCTTCGATGAAAAGGAAACCATCGGCAGATCCTCAGCTATCCCCACAAACCTACAAATCATATAAATCATCACATCAACACAACAGCAACAATAACATCATGAAAGATAAACACAAAAGTTAGATTCTAACCGAGTTGGAACATGATACTCGGGCCATTTCTCTTTGATCATTTTTGCCAACTGATGAATGGTGGCATCATGTGAAGAACATATGTATCTCCCTTTGGCTTGAGGTTTTCATAGAGGAATATATGAGCCTCACAAAGATCATCCAAATGCACATATTGACATTGCTTTATAATGGAATAATGTGATTCCGCTCCTGTTTTAATGTAGAACACACGCGTCAAGAGTCAGAAAGTGTGTTATTTGTACTCTGAGTGTATGCTACATACCGTTGATCAAAGAAAGCGCGGTGATTAGGCTTGGTGGGAATGAGGGAGTGATGAATGGACCAACTACTAGTGTTGGTATGATGCTAATGAAATCAATGTTGTTTTCTTTTGTTGCTTTCCATGCTGCTCTTTCTGCTAATGTTTTTGACGCAAAATACATCTGTTTTTGCAAAAAAATGATCAACGATTAACCAGATAGCTATCTAAAACAAGTAATTGTAGCTAAACAATGTCACAAACCAGTCATATCCATCTGTTTTGAACTTGATTGTATATTTGTCACTTTTTGGGCTACGATTCTACAACTTAAGAACTATTTGACCGAATAACATTTGGCATAAACATAGGATCCAAATTTGTATTTTTTCCATGTGCATAAAGACTTGACACTACACAATCTAACACGACATTCCTGGATTTGGGTTTAATATGAACTGATTCAGGTTAGTTTTGGGCCGAACCCATGAACTTGTTAGCAAAATCAAAATGGGTTGTGTTTTGATCGACCTGATAGGTTAACTCATTTAACTTGTTTATTTAAAAAAATCAAAAATATGATTTATGTCATAACTTATAAATATTGGTCACTTTATGCCAATATTTAAAAGATAAAAGACATAATTATTTTCTATATTTGTACATGTGGTTGTAGTTTTATTATTTTAGAGTATTAATATGCAAAAGTAAAATAAAATAAAATTCTAGATTAAACAGGACATGTTCATGTAAACCAGTAAAATTCGTGTCTTGTTCGAGCTTATGTGTTTGAAACGATCTTTAGGTTAAACAAGTGTTAAATCCTGGTTCAACCTAAAAACGTCAAGCAAGTAGTATAAACATGTAGCAAAACAATGAGACGAACCCAAGCAGTCATCTTTTTAGAGTAGATGAAGTCCAAATCGCTCCAATGCGACTCGTCATAGACCCCTAATTGTTTCTCTTGTACGTTTACAGTTCCAGCAGAGGAGGTGAACACCAGTTTCTTGACTGTCTTAGCTTTGGCACATGATCTTGTGATGCTTAATACTCCTTCTATCGTCGGCTTTATTATCTCATTCTGTAATATATTTCCGTCATGTACAGATAACTGATAACCGATAACAAGCTTAAATGACGTCACACATAATTCGGAAAAAAGTGCAAGTGTACCTCAGGGTCCTTGGATTCAAAGTCCATAGGGGTGGCTACATGAAAGACCCCATGACAACCTTTAATGGCTTCATCAAAGCTTCCTTCTTGTGTTAAATCTGCCTTCCATAATGTCAAGTTTGTTTCTGCTTTTGGCAGCTTTTTTAAATGTTCCACCTTCTTCATGTCACCTGTTAGATTGTTTAGTTTCGACCACAATTCTCGTTCAGTACTTTTAAATCACTTTCACTTGAACTGGTCAGTTATGTTTCAAACTGGTTGAACTATCGAGTTGGATCGGTGGTTGTACTGGATCTCAAATTTTCTATTTTATTACTTTTCTGTTTCAAAATTTATATACTAATTTATTTACTACTACATACTCGATATTTTATTTATTTCTGGTTTTACATTTGTTAATAGTACAAGTGAAAGTTTAGAAATTATTTATAAAATCCTCATATCATCAATATTCAATCCGACCGACCCGACCAGTTCATCGGTTCATTTACCTTTCTTTATATTTTTGAACGGCAAATGTACATTCATGCTCGGACCATATGCGCTATATTAATCAGACCTAGTTATTTGTATCCCAATTGGGACCACACCCCCAATCCCCTCAGGATAAAACCCAAAACTGAAAAAACCATCTGGCACAACCCTGAGCATTGTTGCTTAGAGTGAGATTTAAACCCAAGACCTCTCCGTATTTACATATATTGGGATATCTCACCTTAACCACTTTGGCTAAGAATCATTAGTTATCAATTTATTTACTAAAACGCTGGTTTCTAACACATTACAACAAGTAAGTAGATTTATTCAACAACTTAAATTAATATAAACTTGTTTGGAAAGCTATGTGAAAAGTTGCTTTACCAGAGTTGGAAAGATGCCAAGATCTTAAAGTATCTACACGCTTTTAAATTTGTATAAAAATGAAAATTTTATAATTTCAATACACTTACGAGTGTATATTTGTTTACTGTCATTGCATTTGTAAACATAACATTTACACGTGTACATGAGTAATAAAAATACGTTACTTTCATGCAAATCATGCGTGTAAAATGCATATAATAGTAAAATCTTTAAAAACGAAAAGAAATTAAAGATTAAGAGCTATGCGCACCAGGGTCACGAACAGTAGCGCGAACAACATAACCACGCTCTAGAAGTCTCATAACCAGCCATGAGCCGATGTATCCGGCAGCTCCGGTGACGCACACGGTGGCCGAAAAATTCTCTTTCATTTTACTTTGTGATTTTTGAAGTACTTGTGATAATTTATGAAGTATTAAGATGTGTTATTTATAGATGATTGTTCTGCTAGTTAGAGGCAAGTGAAAGGCGCGTGCCTAACCCACCATTCAACTCCAAATATATTATACGATGGAGAACGGTGGGGGTACCTATATTTTTTGTCTACTAGTCAATATCAACTAATTCGTGTTAGTATGTATAGAAGATTATGATTATGACTGTTATTATTGTTCAATTGAAATAATAATATTCATATAAAATATGTAAGGATTATTTATTCGGTAAAAATGTAATCTCATTAAGTTTAGAATTTTTTTACATTATATATTTATATAAGTTACTTACTAGTTACTAGTGGTAATATATGATCAATTTATTAAGTAGATTAAACAAATTTACGAAAGATTGTCATTCTAGATCTCGAGTAATTAAATTTGGGCCGCTCATTTACTCCAAAACCCAAATGACACTTTGGGCTCCACTCATTTACTCTGGCCTCATTCATGAGTCATGTCTCTTCTCAATCAGTTTTTTTTTTTTTTTTTTCCTCAGAGCATTCATATCCCATCCTTTATATATTTGTAAGTGTGTTTTTTATATTATAAAAAATTATTTTGAGTTGTTATTATTGAAGGTAGGAGAACATGTTACTGTTCATCTCTATATTTGATAAAACATTGTTCATCTCTATTAATTTTTTAATATTTTTTAAAATGATTGTGAGTAGAGGAGAGAGAAATAGTAATGATAAAAGTATAAAAATAAATATTTGATTGACAAGAAAAGAGAAAAAATAATAATTTTTAATATAATTATAAAGATTGAGATGAAGAGTGGGATGTGAATGCTCTCATTTTACTTTATTAAATATAAATACAAATACAAATACAAATACAGGGGCGCACTTGAAGGGGGGCGGGATGGGCGACCGCTTAGGGCCCAATCTCCTTAGGGTCCTGAAATTTTTTAAAAAAATTTATATTATATATGTGCATATATATAGTTTAAAAACAACTATAGGCTATTAACAAACTAATTAAGAAACTCCACAGCAATTTAATAAATTTGACCTATTGAAACTTAAGGCTCGTTACCATTTTAATTAGTTTAGTCCACTATCATTTATCCAATCTAAACTCAATTTAAAAACGCTAGGAGAGTTTCACGATTTGCTTAAATGCGTAAATTATAGTATCTTGCTATAATACTTTTGTTTATTTGTAAACCAATTATTGTCGTATTATAGCTATTTTACATACGAGTTATTGATTTTATAGTATAGCGGTCTTTTTTTTTCCACTCGCCCAGAGCCAAAATTTTTCAAGGACTCTCAAGACCAGCCCTATACAAATATACAAATAATTAGAGATGAGCATACAAACCGGGTTAGAACCCAACCAAAACTGAATATAGAACTGATTTGGCTAAAAACTGATTGGAGCCGTCGTTTTGCAACTGGTTTGTAACATTCGACACAAAAACCGGATTGAGAGAAACCGATTTGAAGAAATAAATTAGAAATCATTTTAGGAACCAGTTTACAAAGTAAAAAAACTAGCACTTGGGAAACGGCTATATAGTCGTTAACTAACTGTTTTGGTTGGGGTTTTTATGATTTATTTTGTTTCTATTTTTCATATGTTACTATAAAAAAAATTACTGGATGTGTTGGTTCAGTTACAACTTTAAAAACCCCTCTTTATCTTTTTCAAAATTCATAAACGCCCTCGAAATGCTCTTAGAATAATGGCTTTCGAAAATGAGAAATCATCAGACAATTGTATTGCTTCCTCAAGTGAAAAAATTGTTGTGAAGATTATACCAACACCGAGCAACCAAAGTATTTAGTCAAAAATTATTTATGTGAAATGTCAACCTTTTTGAAACAAGCTCAATGCAAGAATGGTGTTATGTTTTCAAACCAGATTCAAACTCGGCTTTGAAAATCCTTTAGAATGTATTTGCAAGCGTTGAAAAGCACTTCGGCTCAAGGTCAAGCAACAATGCCGAATGATGAAGTATTAGAATTTCAACATTAATACGGGAATTAGGATAGAATGGCAAAGAAGAAGACGATATCATCAACGTATAAAATTATGTCACGATATAAGTTTTACTTTATTAGGTACAAATTGGGACGTACCTTTCACATGAACTCGACTTGAAAAATGTTTGAAAGAGCAACACAACAAAAACCAACTCTAGGATTGTTTCATGATAGTTCTCACGCGTGGTCGGATTACCATCTTTCTAGGCAAGGATTGGGATACTATTGCACAAATAACCGAGTTACTCGGAGTTTCAAAGCTAGAGCTATTGATCTATCGGGACTTTATTATCTCGAGAGTTATTTAGTACTTTTCCTACTATTTATAATGTCTATATGTTAAATGACTACGGAAATCAAAACGACATGCTTATGAATCTGAGATCACTACTTTGCAGGAGAAATTCGAACTGCAAGTTGCTATAATCCTTAGCCTTCAGAATCCACCAATACTTACAATTCTTCAACTCTCTCCAGCACCACAAGAATTTTTAAATGTTATTTCCTCCTCCACTCTTAAAAGCTTATAAATTTTTAAAACTATAAAATAACAAATGTTTATTGGTTTTGTGCTATAACTAAATAATATATATGAACACTATAAGTGGGAAGAACAGAAGAAGTACACCGCTTAAGAATGAAAACCGCTATGTAAAGGTGGTATAACTCTAAAGATTTTAACAGTTTTTTTTATTAAAACCAACTCTCATGACATGAGAGATCAATACCATGAATCCATCCGGATAGAACTCCACAAATCAAATCTCAATCAACTAATAACTTTTTATAACTTACTTTTTAAGAATCATGTTCTTTCAATCATGTACTTTAAAACATTACTTTTTGTTATTCTTTCTTGTTATTAGATTCACGTCATGACGTAAAAAAGTATCAACATATGTTAAAAAAAATCCTATGCATTGCTCGATCCGAAAGGCAATTTTTATATTAATCAAGCTCACCAAGTCTAAAACACGCGGATGTGTTGTTTAAAGTTAGATGTTCGTCATTATACTTTTCAACATCCAATACAACTTTCCTTCTTAGTCTCATCAAGACAAATCAATATTTGTCAAACAGTCCAAGTCTTGAGAATGTTAATCAAACTAAATAACTAATTAGCTAATTGCCAATGAGTCCCGGATCAATTGGTTTGTAAGGAGGCATCTTATTTTTAAAGTGGAGATCATAGGTTCGAGTCTCACATGTGCAATATGCTTTAAGTGGGCCAGAGGTTTTACCACAATAGGCTTTTGAGTGGTGAGTTTCCACTGGAATGATAGACGAGCCTGATCACCAGCGATGTCTGTGTTCGCGAGCGTGAGGACCAGGCTTAAAAATTATTCGTTGCCCGTTCAAAAAAAAAACTAAATAACTAATTCCACCCTCATTTAAGAGACTTTTTTACCTACTAAATTTTAAATAATAAACCTCTTCATAAACTAATGGATTTCAAACTGCCACAACAGATCAATTTGCCTTTTCGTAATGTTTCATGCACAAATCGAATATCACATGATCAATAAATAATTTTGGAAGATATGTGGTCCAAGTTATGAAAAGATCAGAGAAAAAACTATGTTCAAATGAAATGACAACTAAACAATACATGTATTACTTGTGAACACTGCAGCATACGTGGAGATGATTCAAGAGGCCTAAAAGATTAATTTGTGATAAAAAACTATGAAGACTTACAAATGAAAAATCAGTTTTCTAGTGACTAGCTACGTGAGAATTGTATGGCAAACAAAACTTCATAATCGTTAAATGGGGTTTAGGTCTTTGGCCCAAACAAAGGGCAAATGGGGCAGCCGCAAATCGGCAGGGGCATCATTAAAAGAAGAGAGGCGACAAAGGGAGTCGAACTCCTCGCAGATGAAATGTGTAATACTGGTCGTATGCTTCTTATACAGATGAAATCTTAGCTACTAGTTAATTACGTTTTTACATGACCCTAAAGATTAGGTCATCAAACCCCGCATCTCTCTAGCATCACAAGAATTTTAGATGTTCATTCATCTTTCCACTCTTAGAAGCTCATGAATTATACAACTATAGAATTACAACAACGGTTTATTAGCTTTGTGGAATAACTAAAAATAATATAGTAATCAGCGTACCTAGGAAGAATACACGAAGTAAACCGCTTAAGAATAATGTTTAGGTTGTTAGTCCCCTCTTGACATTAGGGCGGCCCTGTTACATGCCTACTCTTAGAGGTGTACAAAAACCGGTTCCAAAAAACGGTAAAAAACCAAACCGTTGAAAAAAAACCGGTTTGCCCAAGCCGGTTCCTAGCCCGACTCCGACCGGGTGTTTACCGTTTTGGTAGTCCGGCACTCAAAAAGGATTGTAAACCGGTTTAAATTAAACAAACCGGTTAAACAGGGATAAAAACTAGCTTTCTTAAAAATAAACCGGTTTAAACCGGTCCAAATCGATTTGAGGCGATCTGAGGAATCTTGATGAAAAACCAGTTTGAAAAAGCATCGGTTTGCGGCGGTTTTCGGTAAACAGCAAACCTCACAACGGCGTAAACAGTACAACATCGATTCAAGGCGCCCTTATATCAAGGATTGTTGCAAGCAGATCAAAGAACATAAACTTTTACATAACATATGAAACCCAGAAAAAAAATCAAATAGAGAAAGATATCATCTTGATCGAATGAAATAACAGAATCAAAACATAGAGTGCTCAATCAATGCCACTGAAAACATACAAATAATGGTTCTTGAAACAAAATCAAACAAATCGGGTTATATGAAACAAATCAAACATAAGGGGTTGGTAAGAAATCAGCAAAACTTGGATTGTACAAATCGAAGATCAAAACTTGAAAACGAAGATGAAGGTGAACAAATCGAAGATGAAAAACCTAAAATCAAAGATGATGAACAAACGAAAAATTTGAACTGTTAGAATAATGTGACCTCTCGTATTTTTATTTAACGTTTGATTACGTCGTTATCTCTTTTAAGGATTCGTTTTGTTATGAATGCAAGTACGAGGAATTATATGTAATTCCTGAAATGTTATAGTTCGGTTATAATTAAATAATTCATAATAATAAAACATTAAAAATAACAAAAAAATAGAAGAAAATATCAATATTAATTGTAATAGTGAAAATAATAATAAAATGGCAAATAATAATACTATAATTGTAATAATCTTAAAGAGATGTTAAATATTGAAATTTAATAAAAACAAATGTTTAACATTTTTAAAACTTGTAAAAACATTAAAAAATATTATATATATATATATATATATATATTATATATTAGTTTGTACATGAAATAATAAAGTCCAAAACCTCAGGGACTAAACTGAAAATCTGATTAAAACTAAGCTTTGGGTTTAAAATGACAAATCATAAACCGCAGGTACCTAAATGTATTTATTTCAAAACCCAAGACATTCCCCCCTCCCCCCCCCCCCTTCGCCCGATTCCCTCCCCGCCTATTTTCGGCCAATACTCCGGCGGAGCTCCGGCCACTACATAATCCTCGAAATTTATCATTTCTACCCAAATTAAACCATCCCTTACCAACACCGGTTTCGAACACTATAACAAAGTTAATTCGACATTAATCGGCGGTTCCCATTTCATTTAATCAAACCGAAACTCTTCAAGCTTGGACATCAATTGACTTGAAACGTATACAATCATGTGCAATTATATGGTTTTAATCACTTAAAAGACTGTTATAAACACTCACACACTCCTAATTTCATCTGAATTTAACCCTTTCATCGAATTAATCCTCTGCAAACCTTCGAACCTGGGACTCGACCCAATTTCCAACTCAGTACATCCTAGTCCGACATTGGCAGAGGGCTTTCGATCATATGCATCCTTAGAAGCTGTTGGTGCAACTAATTTGATTGTAATCAACTTTAACCATTTGAATCGAGAATAGCACAGTCGCGGTCTCACTCGACTCGTATTCGTGGAATCCACAACCAATCCTGGTGAATCTAAGCATCAACTATACACGAAAATCTGGGGATGCAAAGCCCCATGGTTAATTTCTTTGTTCTCATCAGATTGGGGTTCAATTCGTTGGGTGTTCAATCTAGGGTTATATGGAATCGGGGATTTTTGGGTTTAAGTTTTTAACTATTAAATTCTATTCTTTGACACAAACAGGCTTTGGCCCGGTGGTTTAGTTGTGTCTGGTGTGCAAAGGGCCCGGGTTCGAACCCGAGGCCCTGCCACTATTTTTTTAGGGGTTTTATTAATATTAAATTTCAAAATCTTAAATATTATTATTATTCTTATAAAATCATTTTTAATCAGAAACTAAATAATTTTTTTTAATAATTTTTGTTTTGTTTTGTAGATAATCAATTATAAATTTTATTCTTCATGTTTGGAGATTATAAAAATTATTACAAAAGTATCATTTATTATTAATTTTAATAAATCCCATTTAATTCTAACAAATTCTAATTTAATAAATGTTTTATGGTTATAAACATATTTTACAAATTCATTTATATATTTATATAAATATATAATACATATTAAAATGTACACATCTTGTTATTAATGGAATTATCTTAATCGTTTCAATCTACAAAATTACTATTTTATTTAATGGTAAATATAACCTTTCGATAATAGTTTAACTTTTATTATAGTGTTAATCATTAAAGTTCCTATCTAATTGTTTAAGTATCAAAATAATAATAAATTGCATCTATATAATAATCATGGGTTAGTGTTTATAAACAATATCATCCCAAATTTAAACGTCATTCCTATGTATTGTTAACATCATGATTAATTTAATACGACGTTCATTTAAGTTGTACGTTAACGAATCCTCGGTATCATATACAAGCTTTTCTTATTGTCATCCTTATAATCCATGTGAGTTTTTCCATACCCCTTTTATGTATTTTCACACTTGGGGTGAAACATGTTAACCTTATGATAAATGTCACTTGTAAACTCGTTTGAATCTTGTAAACACTTGGGCAATCTTCTTTATTGTCGTGGTTAGTTGAACTCTTGTAATTACCATGTGATGACTATATATGTACATCATTAACTATTGCTAGCCTGGCGAAGTCATAGATCTATGGGCCTGACAAGCCTACTTGGTGTTAAACCAAGTACACTTAGCTAATCGTTTAATCTTGTAATCTTGTAATCTGTCAAGGTTTGATTGTTACATTTGTTCATCCATCCCTAGTTACTTATTCAATAACAGATGACATGAATTGCTATCTTTTATATATTTAGGTATGAAAACTATGGAAATTCACCAACATTATGTTGGACCTTTTATTTTTAACATGTTTCAGGAAATAATTTGTTTAGCATGCCTTGAAGACTTACATACATCTAGATTAGACCTAGACTAAAATAAAAGACATTGATTATTTTGTGACTTTGAATTTCTTATGTATTGTTGAATGTTTGAACTTGCTCTATTTCTTTATTGTACGTCATGAATATTGATCTTTAATAATATTGCCATTTTAAAAATAGCATTGTGTGGCATGAACAATCTTAACCCTCACATCTTGACGTTTCCACCGTTAAGGTTGGGGGTGTGACAGATTGGTATCAGAGCCCATAACTATAGGGATTTAGGTTATTAGAAATGGTAGCCTAGACTATGGTTAAACTAGGGACCCCTTTCATGAATAATCGTTATGATCTTGTAAGTTAGTTTATATACCTATCATGTGGTATTCATGTTGCATGATAAACCCCTTATGTGCTTTTGTCTTCATTTAAAATATTGCCTTAGAATATGCTTTGAACCTTCTTTACCCTAACTTCCTAATCCTCTTCTTATGCCTTTAAGTTCTACCGTGTCTAATCTTTTCTAAATCTTATTCTCGACGAATACTACGCATCTTATTGAGTGGAAATTCCTTAGATGATATGTCTAAATCTTGAAAAATCTCATCGAGGTTTTAATTCTCATAGCCTTAGGGAAGTGTGTGACCCATAAACCCTGTATTCTGGATTTCCTGGCAAAAGGCCCTCGGCTAAGGCAAGCATTTCGTATAAATCTCATTGCGAGACCTGTTATGCTTACCTGGGGATTTCCGGGATGAGTGCAAAATTATGGTCAACATACACACATCTTCCTCAAGGTAATTGGGATTAAGTCACCTCGACGTGTCCATGTTCTATTGGCTTTGTGTTACCAAAGGAACAATCCTGAATATGTTTATTAAATCTTAAAAATGTACTTGTTATTATTGAACTCGTTTTACTCCTCAATTCCTATGTTTAAACATTATTATACGTTATGTGCCTCGTGTGACTATCTCTATACCATGATCAATGCGTACATAAATCTTAATATATTTAAAGGCATTGTGTGCCTAAATCGAAGGGTTTTCAATATTTTAAATTGTTACTTATGGTTTTCAAATCTCATTAACGTGTGTCCCATAACTGAATTCATGCAATGCTGCAAAAGTGGGATACTTGTATCTCGGGATGTTTTGTCAAGGCAAGGATCCATATTGGTCCAATTCGCCGATGGGTCTGTTTACCTTACTGGGAACCCATGAGGTGAGTGTCCGCTTATAGGTACGCATGTCTTCAATAAAGTTGTGGTTAACCTACCACTTTGAGAAGTCAACGTATTCCCTTGGTTTGCAAAATGAACGTTTACATTTGGAGCATCTCATTGTTGTTTTGAATCATTTTTGTCAATGATTTTGTTTTCTAGAATTAAACCTTTCAAGCTTTGAAAACCTATCACAATTGATTCAGTTATTCCGAACTGTAACCTTAATCCTAGCAAGCATGATCTTTTTTATCCTGTTAATGTTACATTGACGTTTTCTAGAGTTTCTAAGTCGAGCTTTGTAATAATATTATGTGAATAAAATCTTTTAAACCGTTTGCACCATAGGAAATGCAAGAGGTTGCAAGTCAACTTATGACTAAGAACACTCGAATCTCCAAAGAAAACTACCTCATCAAGACAGGAGGGAATCCTTTATCTTGATGACCATTTCTTTCTTCTTGTTCTTATGAACTCGTATTTTTACCAATGGATTACCTCATTAAAATAGGAGTAATTTCGTACTTCGATGATGGCTTCAAATTTTTCTATTGCGGGTTTTTTTATGAATTTCATCCTTTGGATAGGGGTGATTTCCTTATCTTGAGGACAAATTTTCACTCATTTTTATCATAGAACTTGTATTCCACGAATGAAATGACCGCACCAAAATAGGAGTGAATCCCGTACTTTGGTGACAATTTCAATTCTTGATTGTTTTCTATTATTATGAAATTCCATCATCGAGATAGGAGTGAATTCCATACCTTGATGAAATTTCACTCATCCAAGTTTTATGGGTTTGTATTTCCTCAATAAATGACCTCTTCAAAGTAGGGTGAATTCTATACTTTGATGAAAACTTTCATTTTGCTATATTTTGTTCTATAAATTTCACCGTTAAGATAGGAGTGATTTTCTTTACCTTATGGTAAGTTACCCCATCTTATTCTTGTGGATCCTTAACAATGATTAGAATCAAGCTCTCATTCTGTTAGTTAAGAGTCATGTTTTGGGAAATACACCACCAAGTTAGGAGTGATATCCACACCTTGGTGACTATTCCCATTCCTTGATTTCAATTTTATCAAGGTTTTAAGACTTCAATTGACAAGAAACATGTAGTAACTTGAAGGTGAACACCGTTACCCTATTTATCGACGATAGTGTTCCAACCATCAAGCCAAAGCATGATTCCTGAACTCAAAAGAGGTCCTTGCAACTTTAGGTAACTTAGTTCCAAACTGGAACATTTAAATCGATTCTTTTTCTCACCCCTTTATGTTTCAATTTGTCGTTTGATTTAGCTTTATGAACCTTTATTTCTTACTTATCAATCTTCATTTGGGTTATCATCAAACTTACTTGCACAATGATAACACTCCTAAAACATCTTCCTTATAAATAAAGTCATTATACATTTAGTGTTTATGTCTTTCTGATCATACCAATGTTTCGGCTTTATCTGGGTTTGTGAACGACGTGTGCAGCCGTACTTGAAAATTTTATTTGTGATGGTCTTATTGACGATGCCCTGATTATCCAAATTGTTTAATCAAATCATTAACGACATCTTCGTTTTCCTTGCATATAATTAAAAATGCAATTCCTATTGTTTGTGTCAGTTTTTGGATCGTCTTTGAATCTTAACCTTGACAATCTTTAAATCTCTATCTTGTATTGCGACTTACAAGACTCGTTATTCATCTCGTGCGAAGAAAAAGAGTCATGGATTTTTGAGATTAGTGTTCAATGGTTTGGCATAAAGGAAAAGAGGGCATAGCTTGGTATGTGTCCAAGTGCATCATCTGCTCAAAAGTCAAACCAAATATCAGCACCCTTTGAATCGTTGTCTAACTTGAAGTCTGTGTGTAAAAGGAACATTTATTGATGAAGTTCATCACCAATATGTCTCCTATTTCTAGACATCATAATAACACCTGATTCATCATTGATCGAAAGGACTAAACGGTGCAATTCGGGTCGATTCTTGAGGAATATCGAGTCAGAAATTGATCGTATCTACGTCAACAAAATAGTCAGCCACCGTGATGTGTTTTAAAATCTTTGATTGGGATGGTCTACTTATCTTTCGTTCTAGCCGAACCTTTAATCGTCTACGAAAACATAAGACAATTTTAGTACAATTCATCATTCGCAAACCGAAGCTGAAAGAACGTTACAACCTTTCAGGTATGCATTGAACTTTGTCATTTTATTTAGTACTCTTGGGATTCTCAATTCCGTTGATCAAACTTTCATACAATTACAGGCCTTTCTAGGAGCATCATGATGTCATCTCATTTTCTAAGTGCATCAAAATGCTTAAGCGTATTAAAAAAAGTTGCTTATAAGCTTAAAACTGTCCTAAGACTCTGCACGTTTATCCAACATTTTGTGTCAACCTCAAATTTATCTTGTCAATGATAACTTCGCATCCTACTGGAGGAGTTCAAGTTGCATGCATTCTGTCCTAAGTAACTCACCTATAACCGAACACCAATCACAGTTCGTTAGAATTCTAAATGTACCTTAAAAATTCGCATAGGAATGTGAAGACCAAATGAAATTCAAGTATCCTGATCTTTTTATCATAAGTGTCCTAGAAATTTAATTTCTGGACGAAATTCCTTAAAGTTGGGAGACTGTGACCTCTCGTATTTTTATGTAACGTTTGATTAACGTCGTTATCTGTTGTAAGGATTCGTTTTGTTATGAATGCAAGTACGAGGAATTATATGTAATTCCTTGAAATCGTTATAGTTCGGTTATAATTCAATAATAATAATAATAATAATAATAATAAACAAAAATAGAAGAAAATATCAATATTAATTGTAATAGTGAAAATAATAATAAAATGGGCAAAATAATCATACTAATATTGTAAATAATCTTAAAAGAATTTAAATCTGAAATTTATAAACAAAATGTTTTAACATTTTAAAACTTGAAAATATATATATATATATATATATATTATATATATATATATATATATATTATATATAATTAGTTTGTACATGAAATAATAAATCCAAAACCTCAGGGACTAAACTGAAAATCTGATTAAAACTAAGCTTGGGTTTAAAATGACAAATCATAAATCGCAGGGACCTAACCCCCCCCCCCCCCCCCCCCCCCCCGTCGCCCCCGATTCCCCCCCCTCTATTTTCGGCCAATACTCTGGCGGAGCTCCGACCACTTCATAATCCTCGAAATTTATCATTTCTACCCAAATTAAACCATCCATTACCAACGTACACCGGTTTCAAACACTATAACAAAGTTAATCCGACATTAATCGGAGGTTTCCCATTTCATTTAATCAAAACCGAAACCCATTCAAGCTTGGACATCAATTGACTTGAAACGTATACAATCATGTGCAATTATATGGTTTTAATCACTTAAAAGACTGTTATAACACTCACACACTCCTAATTTCATCTAAATTTAACCCTTTCATCGAATTAATCCTTTGCAAACCTCCGAACCTGCGACTCGACCAATTTCCAACTTCAGTACATCCTAGTTCGAAATTGGCAGAGGGCTTTCGATCATATGCATCCTTAGAAGCTGTTGGTGCAACTAATTTGATTGTAATCAACTTTAACCATTTGATAGAGAATAGCACAGTCGCGGTCTCACTCGACTTCGTATTCGTGGAATCCACAACCAATCCTGGTGAATCTAAGCACCAACATACACGATAAATCATGGGGATGCAAAGCCCCATGGTTAATTTCTTTGTTCTCATCAGATTGGGGTTCAATTCGTTGGGTGTTCAATCTAGGGTTTATATGGAAATCGGGGATTTTATGGGTTTAAGTTTTTAACTATTAAATTCTATTCTTTGACACAAACAGGGCTTTGGGGGGTGGTTTAGTTGTGTCTGGTGTGGCAAAGGGCCTGGGTTCGAACCCGAGGCCTGCCACTATTTTTTTTAGGGGTTTATTAATAATTAAATTTCAGAAAGTACTAAATATTATTATTATTCTTATAAAAATCATTTTTAATGAGAAACTAATAAAAAAAATTTTTTTAAATTTTTGTTGTTTTTGTAGATAATCAATTAATAATTTTTATTCTTCATGTTTGGAGATTATAAAAATTATTACAAAAGTATCATTTATTATTAATTTTAATAAATCCCATTTAATTTTTAACAATTCTAATTTAATAAATGTTTTATAGTTATAAAACATATTTTACAAATTCATTTATATATTTAGATAAATATATAAGTACATATTTAAAATGCACACATCTTGTTATTAATGGAATTATCTTAATCGTTTCAATCTACAAAATTACTATTTTATTTAATGGTAAATAATAACCTTTCGATAATAAAAGTTTAACTTTTATTAATAGTGTTAATCATTAAAGTTCCTATCTAATTGTTTAAGTATCAAAATAATAATAATTGCATCTATATAATAATCATGGGTTAGTGTTTATAAACAATATCATCCCAAATTTAAACGTGAATTCCTGTGTATTGTTAACATCATGATTAATTTAATACGACGTTCATTTAGGTTGAACGTTAACGAATCCTCGGCATCATATACAAGCTTTTCTTATTTGTCATCCTTATAATCCATGTGAGTTTTTCCATACCCCTTTTATGTATTTTCACACTTTAGGTGAAACATGTTAACCTTATGATAAATGCACTTGTAAACTCGTTTGAATCTTGTAAACACTTGGGCAATTATTCTTATTTGTCGTGGTTAGTTGAACTCTTGTAATTACCATGTGATGACTATAATATGTACAATCATTAACTATTGCTAACCTGTCGACGTCATAGATCTATGGGCCTGACAAGCCTATTTGGTGTTAAACTAACTACACTTAGCTAATCGTTTAATCTTGTAATCTTGTAATCTTGTAATCTGTCAAGGTTTGATTGTTATATTTGTTCATCCATCCTAGTTACTTTATTTAATAACCTATTACATGAATTGCCATCTTTTATATATTTATGTATGAAAACTATGGAAAATTCACCAACATTATGTTGACCTTTTATTTTTAACATGTTTCAGGAAATGATACTGTTTAGCATGCCTTGAAGACTTACATACATCTAGGATTGGACCTAGACTAAAATAAAAGACATTGATCATTTTGTGACTTTGATTTCTTATGTATTGTTGGATGTTTGAACTTGCTCTATTTCTTTATTGTACGTCATGAATATTGATCTTTAATAATATTGTCATTTTAAAATTAGCGTTGTGTGACATGAACAATCTTAACCCTCACATCTCGACGTTTTCGCTGTTAAGGTTGGGGTGTGACAAATAACCCGTAATATGTGGCTTACGGATCATTTAAATAAATTTACCAAATGATATAATTAGTCCCTAATAGTATGAGGGGGTTATTTGATGAAAATACCCCATAATTGTAATTAGGGTTTCCCTTAGATGTTATAACTAGAGGAGTAGGGAGATAACAAAACACACCAATAACTTTTCTCTCAAGATCATCCATCGATCCCTCTAGACATCATAACGGAAACGCATCAATCGATCATGGCATCATCATCTTCGTCAAAGATCTCTATTCCCACAAGTAAAATTTAATTGTTTTGATGTTTAGTTTATATTTGAGATTGAATAAACATAATTAGGGTTTTATGTTTTCATCCATGTTTCAAGATATAATCAACATGTGGTATCAGAGCAAATGTTGATTGTATCGATTCAACAAGAATATGTTGTGATTTCTAGAACTTAAAATAAATTTAAAAAAAAATATAAGAACCTTAAAATCGATTTCCGTAAATCGTTGCTTGTGGTTGATAAATCAATGATGATTTAAAGTATTAAATTAACGTTTTACGTTTTTGATGTCCATTGGCGATGGTTCTCGATTTCAATTATAGGGGTAAAAGCATTTTCTGCAATTACAAACACTTCACATTAATTGAATCCTTATCTTCGTGCACTGCTTTCAAAAACATCATTTGGAATTAAATTATAGAATCTCTTTATTTGGGTACACATCTGCAATCATGTATTCATTATTTAAACCACATGTTTAAAATTTGAATTGAATATTGATCTTTTTATTAAATCAATTTAATTTTTTTATGATTGTAATTTTGGTAAATTTCCATACCAAATTGTTTATAATTCCAATTTGATTTAAAGTGATTTGATAAGTGATTCTAAATCTCAAAAGTCAATAGAATTGATTTCCAAAATTACCGCAACAAAATTGGTATTGATCATTTAATAAAATAACAAACCGGTTTTCAGTAATTAAATTGATATAATTGCGAATTAGCAATTAGAATCGGTATTTTTTTCAATGCAATTAAACATCAGAAGTTTTACATTCTATACTATTAATTTTGTGATATCCGTTTCTGGTATATTAATGGAATTGAATTTTATTCATAATAAATTATGACTAATTGATTATTCCTTAGGCCATCGATAAATTTTGTAAATGGAAATTCATGCCACATAAATAAGTTTTTCTTTTATGAAATAATTTATTATGTACGTAATTTGATCTTTTATTCACGTCTTAAATTTCATGAAATATATAGCTATATAATGGTTACTTCATTGAAAGATTAAGTGATTAATCCCAACGATACATCACTTGGTTTGACAATAAAGTTTGACGTTACCATTTATATAATTACGTGTGTTGTCAAATAATAAACCCAAAGGCTAGTTGTTTGATAATACACATAATGTAATTTAGGCTAACTTGCATAGGTATTACACTTCTTCTCAAAGGTGATGTGTCGTATTTATGTGCCTTACTATAATTTTGTTCATAATACTTGGATGTTAGCCATAGCCAACGCGAAGCCAACATTCATTTAGAACTTTACTTTAATGTGTTCATAACACTTGCACATTGGTCATAGCCAACGCAAAGCCATCGTGCAAGTAGAACATTACTTTAATTTGTTCATAACATTTGAATTTTGGTCAAAGCTAACGCGAAGCCAATATTCAACTAGAACTTTACTTTTAGCCTATTATTTTGGTGTTATAATAGGTTTTATCTTCAACGTATTAATCTTGTCTGCTTTATTTATTATTTTTTATCACCCATAATTAGTTCACTTTAACTCTTCTACTACTTGTATCTATTTAGCATCCACTATCACTCCTAACTTCGGAATTGAAGTTTTAACCGGGGCGAACTTCGTTTCTTGGAGGGACTATGTTAAACTTACTCTAGGCATGTTAGATCTTGATTATGCCTTGAGACACGACACTCCTGCTACTCTTATTGCTGAAAGTACTGCAGATCAAAAACAAGAGTATGAAAAGTGGGAGAGGTCTAACAGAATGTCTCTGATGGTAATCAAGAACTCCATCTCTGTTGCAATCAGGGGAGCAATACCTGATTCAGATAATGCCAAAACTTATCTGAAATCAGTGGAGGAACAGTTCAAAGGATCTTCTAAAGCACATGCGAGCACTCTGATTCTGAAGATGCTTACTACAAAGTATGATGGGTTTAATAATGTGCGTGAGCACATAATGATGATAAACGACATGGCTCATAAACTCAAGAGCTTAGACATGGAGATTAGTGATGGCTTTCTAGTACACTTCATTATGACTTCTCTTCCTTCACGCTTTGATGCTTTTAAAATCAACTATAACACCCAAAAAGAAAAATGGTCAATGGGTGAGTTGATAGCAATGTGCGTGCAGGAGGAAGAACGCTTGAAGCTAGAAAAACCTGATGTTGTTCATATTACCACCACTAAACCATTAAAGAGGAAGGGAAATTTTAAAGGGGAAAGCTCTAAAGTCCATAAGACTGGTACAAATATAGCTTCCAGCTCAAATGCCTACTTAGGACAATCTCGCTGCAAATTTTGTCACAATAAGGGACACACCCAACGAGATTGCCCCAAATTCAAGGAGTGGTTTGCTAAGAAAGGTAACCATCTATACATGATATTTGAGTCCTTTAATGTTAACGTTCCAATTAACACATGGTGGGTTGATTCTGGTTCTATGGTTCATGTTACTAACTCAACACAGGGATTCCTTACAATCCGGAAGCTGGAAAGAAACCAAAGGACAATTAAGGTGGGAGATGGTGATGAACATAATGTTGAAGCCGTAGGAACCATGCAATTAATAATGAAAACCGGTCATTGTATTAAACTTTATGATACATTATATGTACCGAGGATTACTCGGAACTTAGTATCTGTACCAAAGTTAGACAATGATGGTTATGAAGTTTTTCATGGTCATGGCAAAGTCACTATTACTTTAAACTCTCATGTCTGTGGTTGTGGTTATCTGGATGGAAATCTCTATAAGTTAGAACTAGATGATCAATTTTCAAAATCATTGTTATCATATAATGTAAATGAAAACATTAACAAATGAAAACGAGATTTGGAAACATCATCTATGTTGTGGCATCAACGTTTAGGCCACATCTCACGAGATCGCATGTTAAGACTCGTGAAAGATGAAGTATTACCAAATCTAGATTTCTTTGATTTTGAAACATGTGTTAAATGCCTTAAAGGTAAAATGGCTAATGGATCTGAAAAGGGTGCCGTCAGGAGTTCTGGTTTACTAGAACTCATACACACTGATATTAGCGGACCTTATCCTATTGGAATATCAGGACATAAATCATTTATCACTTTTATTGATGATCACTCACGTTACATGTACTTGTACTTAATTAAGGATAAATCTGAATCACTTGACATGTTTAAAACCCTTAAGGCTAAAGTTGAAAATCAACTTGATCGTAAAATAAAGATAGTGAGATCAGATAGAGGTGGTGAGTATTATGGTAGACATACTGATATGGTCAAGCTCCCGGTCCTTTTATTGACTTTTGTAAAGAACACGGGATTGTAAACCAATTTATCATGTCGGGCACTCCTCAGCAGAACGGTGTAGCTGAGAGAAGAAATCGTACCCTAATGGACATGGTTAGAAGTATGTTAGCAAACTCCTCTTTACCTAAATTTTTATGGACAGAGGCATTAAAGGCATATGTTCATATACTAAATAGAGTTCCTTCTAAGTCTGTCCCTAAAACTCCATTTGAAATTTGGACAGGAAGGAAACCTAGCTTAAGGTATATAAAAGTATGGGGTTGTCCAGCCAAAGCTAAGCTTTATAATCCCCAATAAAGAAAACTTGACATGAAGACAGTCAGTTGTTTCTTTATAGGATATCCTGATCATTCAAAAGGGTATAGATTTTATTATCCTTCTCATACTACTCGCATCGTGGAAACTCGTCATGTTGTGTTTTTAGAAGATTCTAAGGTCAGTGGGAGCAGTGAAAGTCAAGACATTGACTTACAAGAAGTGCAAGAGGAAGGGGGGGGATGGGCTCTCTACACATACCTCCTATTACACCTCTTGTACTTAACACTACACCATTACAAAACACTGCATCATTATCTCATGTTTCCTCAGAAATTCATGTTGCTCCAAACATTCTTGTAAACGAAGCACCATCAAATCCACAAGAGCAAGTCCCTCATACGACTACTGAAACTGCAAAACCCGAAAATCAGCTGAGGAGGTCATCGCGGTCTAAAAGGCCTACTAATTTTGATGATTATGTAACCTACCTTAATGAGGCTGATCTGGATCTAGGAAAGTGTAACGATCCAACCTCTTATAATGAAGCCATTAGTAGTGATCAATCATCTGAATGGAATAAAGCTACGATCGATGAGCTTGATTCCATGTATAAGAATGACGTTTGGGAATTGGTTGAATTACCCAAGGGTGTTAAACCCGTAGGATGTAAATGGGTTTTCAAAACCAAATTAGACCCGAATGGTAATATCGAACGTCATAAAGCATGATTGGTTGCTAAAGGCTATACTCAAAAAGAGGGAATTGATTATCAGGAAACCTTTTCACCTGTTTCACGAAAGGATTCCTTAAGGATCGTTATGGCCTTAGTAGCTCATTTTGATTTAGAGTTACATCAAATGGATGTTAAAACTGCTTTCCTTAATGGTGACTTACATGAGGATGTGTTCATGAACCAACCTGAAGGTTTCAAACCTAAAGGTAAAGAACACTTAGTTTGTAAGTTAAAGAAATCCATATACGGGTTAAAACAAGCATCACGTCAGTGGTATTTAAAATTTGATGAAGTCATGAAGAAACAAGGTTTCATTAAAAATCAAGTGGATCAATGTACCTACCTCAAAATGAGTGGGAGCAATTTTGCTATACTTGTTCTTTACGTAATGACATTCTATTGGCAAGTAATAGTTTAGATTTGTTGCATGAGTTAAAGCGACTGTTTCGCGTAATTTTGACATGAAAGATCTCGGAGAAGCTTCTTATGTGATAGGCATCAAATACACCGAGATCGAGCCAATGGGATATTAGGATTGTCTCAAAAGGCGTACATTGAACGTGTCCTTACACGTTATAATATGCAACATTGCTCTCCCTCAGTTGCTCCAGTAGTTAAAGGAGACGTTTTTGGTTCATTTCAATGTCCGAAAATAGAGGATGGGAAGGAGCAGATGAAATTGATACCTTATGCTTCAGTAGTGAGAAGTTTAATGTATGCTCAAGTTTGTACTCGTGCTGATATTGCATATATTTCTGGAATGCAGGCCGATATCAATCTAATCCTGGTCTAGATCATTGGAAAGCAGCAAAGAAAGTATTGCGATATCTTCAAGGGACAAAAGAGTATAAGTTGACATATAGAAGAACTGATAACTTAGAAGTAGTGGGCTATTCTGATTCTGACTTTGCTAAATGCAAAGATGATACGAAATCAACATCGAGGTATATCTTTATGTTAGCAGGCGGGCCTATTTCATGGAGGAGTCATAAGCAACAATTGACAACAACCTCGACAATGATGGCAGAATACGTTGCAGTTTATAATGCAACATGCCATGGGATGTTGTTAAGAAATCTCATTACCGGACTCAAAACTGTTATATCACGACCGTTGAAGATTTACTGTGACAACTCAGCTGCCGTCAGTTTCTCGAATAGTAACAGTTCGAGTGGAGCTGGTTTATATCTCGATACAAAATATTTGTTCGTATGAGAACGAGTAGAGGAAAATAATCTTTGTATCGAGAATATTAGCACAAAAGATATGCTTGCGGATCCGATGACTAAAGGTCTACCACCCAAAACTTTCCAAGAACTCGTAACAAGGATGGGCTTTACTAGAGACCTTATATAATAGCATATCAAGTGTGCATTAATGATTAACTTGATTTCCTCGAATATTTATTTTGTCTATAATAACTTATATGAGCGCTTAACGATCTATAGACAAATTTGTGCAGATTAATACTGTACATTAAGGGTTTATTTAAGTCATTTTGGTTTTATGTTTAATGTTTTATATTGAGACTTTAATATAACTGTTGGGGGTCTCGGATTAACTTTAATTCGAATGACTGTAACTATTTGCTATAAGTTTCAATATGAAACTTGATGAGTGTTTAACTTGGCCAAACTTATACTCATCACAAATGATCACTCGGCCAAGTGGGAGAATGTTAGAAATAACCCGTAATATGTGGCCTACGGATCATTTAAATAAGTTTTACCAAATGACATAATTAATCCCTAATAGTATGAGGGGGTTATTTGATGAAAATACCCCATAATTATAATTAGGGTTTCCCCTTAGATGTTATAACTAGAGGAGTAGGGAGATAACAAAACACACCAATAACTTTTCTCTCAAGATCATCCATCGATCCCTCTAGACATCATAACGGGAACGCATAAATCATCATGGCATCATCATCTTCGTCAAAGATCTCTATTCCCACAAGTAAGATTTAATTGTTTTGATGTTTAGTTTATATTTGAGATTGAATAAACATAATTAGGGTTTCATGTATTTATCCATGTTTCAAGATATAATCAACATGAACGATTTTGGAGACGAAACGACTATTCTTCAATTCCATAAAACAAAGGTCACACGGCCAGTTGTAATCAATACTCGAACGGGAAGACTTTGATAGAGATGGTGACAATGGTGACTAAGAACATAGAAGATAGAGTTTTTTTCATATTTTATTTTTCTCTATATACACATTTCATTCTTGCAGGATTCTTCACTCGGATTTTTAGTTTCTAATATCAAATGCACTACTATTGTTACAAAAATAAAAAAATAACCCTTTTAAATCGAAATGTTACATGCAATTAATACTAATGATTTAGTTACATAGGGGAGGATCCAAATAAAAAATTTTTTTAGAAGTTTAGGAACCAACGTGAGGCACAAAGTTTTAATGACAAAAAGGTAAATAACGAAAACATAAGAAAAATTATAAATAAAAAAACACAAAAATAAAATATAAAAATGTATCCCTCGTTTCCCGAGTTCATAAAAAATTAAAAAAATTATAAAAAATAAAAAACTCGTTTATTTTACAAACATCGTAATTTACACATGTATAAATAACATGTGGATGGATTTTTTTAAAGAATATCAATATGGTACGCGTTGGAAGTATGAAAATTTTAAATTTTATGGTGAAATTTTTTTGATAAAATAATGTCGTGAAAAAAAGTTATGAATTTTTTAAAAAAGAGATGAAAAGAGCATGTGACTTTCATGTGATGTTAAAGATATGACTTATATTGATTCCTAGAGTTCTTATGTAGTCTAAGATAACCCTCCCCTAGTTAAATAAATAACAAAAAATGTATAAGTTTAAAATTTTAATTTACATATGCAAACATTTAGTGCTGTTTGTTTTTTCTGTAGCAAAATGTCTGCAGTCTACGGATCACATCTGCAGACATCTGCAGGAGAAGAGGTGGACTAAACGTCTGCAGTCTGCAAGAAGAAGACTGTTTGTTTTTTTAAAATAAACCTATTTTTAACCCACCAAATTATCCCCAATTAAACACCTCCCTCACCTGCATCCGCAGCGCCACCAACCCCCTCCGCCATCTCCGCCACCACCCCCGCCATCTCCACCACCACCTCCGCCGCCTCCCCCCCCTCCACCAACCCCCCCAACTTCTCCAGCCTCTGCGTCTCCACCAACAGCCCACTTCGCCCCTTCTTCTCCTTCTTCTTCCACTGCTCCCAATCTTCTCCTGCAACCCCATCATCGCTTGCCCCATGAATACTGCTTCGATACCTGCAATTGAGCCCCCAACCCCGTGCGTTCTTGGCACGGGATCGCCGCCACCATTGCCCACATCACGAACACCACAACGAAGCTCATTAGGTAAACAGAACCACCAGCCCCGTCGGCTCGCCGCCGCGTGGGGCCGCCAGATTCGACGACATCGCCTGGAGTGGGATGGCGATGGTGGTGTGAACAGGGGTCCTTGGGAAAGGCGATGGTTTGGGGTTGGCTGGAGTGGGATGGCGATGGTGGTGCGAACAGGGGTCGGCGATGGGTGGGTTGGCGCCGATGGAGAGCGGTGGTGGTCTTCGATCGAGAGGGGGTGGTTGCTGGTGGGGAAGAGGGTGGCGGTGGCGGTGGCGGGTGGGCCGGCGGTGGCAGTGGCGGGTGGTGTGTGGCTGATAGTGAAGAATGAGAAGAGGTTAGAAGATTGCAGAAGTGGATGGTCCATGTCTGCCTCATGCAGACCTCAGGAAGACCTTTTTTAATGAAAGGTCTTCTAAAAAACAAACAGTCTGCATACTTTAAAGTCTGCGCGTGGTCTGCGCGACGCAGACAAAAGAGATCAGGAAGTACTTCTGACAAAAAACAAACACCACTTTATATAACAAATGTTAACTTTATCTAAATATATAACACAATTATTTTAAATGTTTCAACTATAAAATCATGTCATATGCTAAACTATCATGCATCATATTAACAGTCTCTTGTATTGGTTTAACGCTTTTGAGACTGAGGGTTCAAATTCTATCATATGTAATTTCGATGAATTTTGGAGTAGTTAAGTAGAAGTAGATTAAGAGCCTAAAAATCCTAAACATATAACAATAAGTATAATAAACATTTTAACTATTTTGTCACAATACTTTATATTAAACGTATTATAATATTATGTATTTCTTTATTTTTTAATGTCATAATAAGTACATTTAATCATATTACAGTCTTCGTCACAACGTGAGAATTAAATGATATTGTTATGCAAGGATTTTTCTTCTAACTTGAATGGAATAAATAGATCCAATTCATTATTAGTGTTTGATTCAGATTAAAGGGGAAGATGATGATTTCCATATTTTTAATTAGGTTAGAACCTGTCTGATATACAGACTAAATAAATGAGAAAATACGAAATAAAAAAAATATTCATATTTCATAAATCTTTAAATTATATTTCGTATACAACATTTTGTATTGTATTTATAATATTACCATCTTTATAAGGTTAATAGCTTTAATTTCTTTTCGTTATACTGTATTAATATTGTATTATACTGATTTCAAATATAATTAGAAATTTTGTTAAAATCACAAAGGTAGCAATGTAAAAATATTTACTAATTGACAATTAAAATTGTTAAAAAATTAATAATTATCGAGCTTGTCAAACATTTGTAATAACTTCAATAAGTGAAATCAATTAGTTAGTGTAAATAAATCTATTTAGGAAATCAAATACGGTGACACATGTAGACTTGAAAATATAGAATTTTTTTATTGAATCAACTATCGATTTCTAAAGTTAACTTATGTATAGTATGTTTTAATTTTGAATTTCAAATCGCGATTGAATTAAGAAACTGAATAAAACGAATGACATAAATGTGTGATTTTTAACTTAATTAATTGTATTTAAAAAAGATTGTATAACCAATCATGGAACATGATTTTAACTTAATTAATTGTATCGTTTTTAAAGTTAAATTATTTTTTATTATATAGTATAGATTAAATGAAAAACAGATACCCAACCTCACAAGAAGCATAAGCTTAAGGATAACGACAAGCAAAAGTAAGAAACGATGACCAACGAACCAATGAGAAACATTATTATCAATAGTTGAGAGAAAGTTTTCAATTTTGTTTTGTCACCATGGACATATAAATCGATTATTTAACTAATAACATGTTTTTTTATCACCCTATATTAAAATAACTTTTTGTACTCCCTAACAAGTTAACATGATGTAGTTGATTTCTTTTCCTTCCAGCCAATACATTTGACCATTCGTAAGTCAAAAGACGCTACACAGTTTCATACAGTCAACGACTACAAACTCTAGAACGTTTCCAACTTCCAATCCAGACCCTATACTTTAACAAAAGTTCACATCACCCCCCTTCGAAACTCACTCTCATAGTATCGCCTACCAAAGTAGACCCTATGAAAGCATGAATCATCAGAATCCCTTATTCCACCACTATAAAACCTTCAATCTTCTAGGGTTTTCACCACTACAAACTTCAAATTCAAATCAACCCCAAAATCCACACAATCGATATTCATATCACACAATGTTCAGAGCAATGAGCACGAGGAAAATCCACCGCGGATACGAGCAATTGATCAGCGAATCGACCGTCGACGACGACCGATCATCGGAATCGAAGATGCTCCGATCGACGACGCTGCCGGCCAATTTCTTCGGCGAAAAGAATATTCCGGTGAAGGTGGAGTACATTGAGAAGCAAGTGAAGAAGGTGAGTAAGATTCATCCTCTGTTTAGCTTGTTTGAGAGGAGGAGCCGGAGGAAGAAGGCGACGGCGAAACCTGAGTTCTCGAGGTACTTGCAGTACCTTAAGGAAGGGGGTATTTGGGATGCTAATGCGATTAAGCCTGTGATCTACTGAAGTGTTGAATTGAAGATGTAAAAGATCGTCAAGATTGAGGGTTTGATAATGCTGTTAGGTTGAAGAATCCAGTGTTATTGTATGATTGAATTCATTCATTTTAGATACCAGTTTTTGTTTTTTTGTTTTTTTTTATATGATATTGTTCCTGTGGATGTATGTATTGTACTCTGTAGTCTGTACAAATTGGTTTACTTGAGTTGCTGAATATATAATAGAAAACCAAATTTTTTTAAATGTTTGTTACCACTTACCAGACTTCATAGCCATTGTGACACCTTGTTCTAGAAATTTACAAAGACATTGCGCCGCACAACGTCACCTAGAGATTAATAGTGTGGTTGAACTAGTATCTCGGTCCTAATATGTCTTATGATGTTTGAACTCTGCTTTAGGCTACCAATCAACGTTGTGAGCTGACCACCTCAAGATCTTTATTTATGAAAGATCATTTTTTAATGAGAAGAAAGTGAATAAAATATTACCAACCAAATCTATCAATAATGACAAAATGCATCATGTCAATGTGAAATGGGTACGTGTTTGATAACTATTTTGTTAGTTTCTTGCAAAATATATAATAATATTTAAAAAGGTTTTGTTTGTAAACTGATTATTCGCAAGTTACGTTCTTAAACAATTAATTTGAACTTTTATACTTCTCCCGCGACCTAGATAAGCCCAGAGAAGAAGATAGGTAAGAGAAACCATACCATCTGTAACCACCACCCGCATAAGTGACCTAAGATTTTGGATGTAGAATAAAATTACAGATGTGGTCTGATAGTTTATAGAAAGGTAACACCAATGATCTTTAAATTTGTTTCATGTTATGTATTCCATCAAACTTTTCAAAAGAACTAAAATACCTAATAAAAAACAAAGATCCTATGGATTCCATTTCTCTTGTGTTAAAAAATAAAAGGATTTACTCGATTAACTGATTAAGTAAAAAAACCTTAAAAACATCCCCTTTCGTCTTCTCCCGCGTCACTTCACTTCGCCATCTTCACACCACATCACATCCATCTCCATACAACCAACTCACCCATCCTGTTTAGGTCTCCTATAAAATTGATGGTGGTATGAAAGACTCTTATCACATTCCTCCCCTCTGGACTCGCATTTGGCCCACATCACCATTACCAGCTATATGTCCTAATAGGAAAAGCCCTCTTGAGCTCTAATTTGACCACAACCAAGGTGGAGAACAACGACCATCACCACTCTTGCTTAGATAAACGCATTACGATAGGGGTGTTCAAAATCAAATATAGATACTTGATTTTACTATCCGAATTCTTGTCATAATTATCAAATATCCAAAAGTGAAAATTGAAACCCTATATCATATATATAATTCAGATTTGCTTTTTTATTTAAAAATATAATAAATAATATATTTCGGTTATTTTGGGATAATTCAATTGATTTAGAAATTTGGGTTTCTTATTCGGATCACATCTTTTTACATACATGTAGATTCCTAATTTGATTGCAACCAAGGCGGAGATTGACGACAATCAGCACTCTCGTCAAGGTAAACATATTTCAAATCCTAATTTGGAGGAGAAGGTGGCTTTAGGTGGTTTTTGCAACGATTGGCTTATACCTGTAGTTGTCGGAAAAATAAATTATAAATCTTAAGTCGTTTTGGTGGTGGTTGTAGGGGGAGGAGACAAACGGTGGTAATTGGTTGTGGTGAAAGAAGATAAAGGGATGCGATAGATAAAAAATCTTAAAAACCATGCATGTAATTTTTAATTACTAAAAATCAAAACCTCAATATGAACAAACCACATGAACTTCATGTGTAATATTAAAAAAAAAATCATAATGCTATATCATGATTTAAGATTTTTCTGTTCTCTCAAAACAGAATCATAATGTGTAATGTAGATTTTAATTCTTGTGAGAACATCATCTTGTAGTTTTAAAAGCAAAATATCTTCCATGTTTAGTGCATGTGGAACTAGTCGCATGATGCTTTAAATGAAAGCGAATATTGATGATCGGCGACAACTTTGAATATAAGATGGCGGTCGTCATGAAATTCATTTGTTAAATCAAACGTTTAAAATATCACAGATTATCTTTATAAACAAATCCTTTGACAAGCTTATTTTAATTTTTATTCTACAAATTCACAACTTAAGATTCATAATTTAGTAATTTAATACGAAATTATAAACACGAAGGTCATAAGTTATTTTTAAATAGATGGAGACCAAAATAATATTAATATATATAGTACCTAAAAATCTCACATCCGACCCCATTTCCGAGAACGTTACCTCATTTATTTTATCGCCAACCACAAAAGACCATTTTACAAACTTTGAATAATCAATCTATGCCTATATAAACTTTGACGTTAGAAAGTTTTTTACAACTTCAAAATTCAAACGAACTTCACTCTTTCCCTAGGAACCATGTTTAGAGCAATGAGCTTGCGGAAAGTTCACCGCGGATACGAGCCACTGGTCAATGAATCTAACGTCCCCGATCCATTATCTGAAGCTAAGATGCTCAGATCCACGACGTTGCCTGCCCATTTCTTTGGCGACACTCGCTTAAAATTTGTGTTGGAGCCTAAAAATCAGGCAAAAGTAGATACGATCGAGAAGCAAGTGAAGAAGGTGAGTAAACTTCATCCGCTATTTAGCTTATTCGAGAGGAAGAGCCGGAGGAAGAAGGCTACGGCTAAACCTGAGTTCTCGCGATACATGCAGTATCTCAAGGAAGGAGGCGTTTGGGATGCGAATTCAACGAAGCCTGTAATATATTGATTTGTTAAGATCAAGTGATGATATCGTCAAATTCAGAAGTTTCATTAGATGTGTATATTTGTAAAGTTCATAGTTTTTGAAATTTACAATCGAGCATTAAGATGTTGAAGATTGATCAAAGCTCGATTAGGTGTATAGCATGAGGTTCCTACTGTTGCAATCGAGTGTTGTTATACATATGTATACCATAAGGGTCGATTAATGTATAATTAATTTTAAGTCGAAAACTATAAGAACTGCATAAATGCATACGGTTATTGTTTTAGTTTGATAAGGTTATATATAAGTATAACCATTGCATTTCCTTCGTTTGCATTTCCATCCTACACTCAATGTTGAAAAAGGTTAGAAGAGTGAGCCGAAAGTTAACTCAATAATAATCAACAGGAGAGAACACGGTACAAAGCGCAGTATACTTGAAGTTATTACTCAATTTTAATATTAAGGAATGTAATAATGCAACTCATGTGTAATTACTTTGACAAAAAGATATGAGGTTAATTTTTTAATTTATTTTTAGGTTTACTAACTTACTTGATTTAGTATAAAATAAGATGTAGGTTTTTAATTCAATTTTAGCTAAGGATATATAATTTCTGTTGGAAGGTATTTTAGAAATACTCATTTATACAGCAAGTATACCTTTTAAAAATAAGCAACTTAATAACTATTTTTAAATGTTACCAACTAACAGTAGTTTAAGGTTGTAAATTTATTGATAAGTAAAAAGGTTTAATATGCTTAATTTAATGTAATCAAACATGTCATGTATCCTACTATAAAATTTATTGTTTTCTTATAGTAGATTATTAGATAGTTTATATCCCTAAATTAAGTTTTTTTGTTATTATCCCCAACTTATATTAAAGAGTAAATTACATTTTCGTTCTTTAGGTTTATAGCAATTTTCAGAAATCATCCTTAAACTAAGAAAATTACAGTAAACATCCTTTATATTTAAAAATGTTTGCACGTTTCATCCTATCCCCTAACGCCTGTTAATTTATGTCGTTAAATTAACCCACGTGACTCCCACGTGAGGGTAAAATGGTTTTTTTATACCCCATTTCTTATTACCCCTTCTTCTAATAAAACCTCCCTAGATATCCCTTAAACCTTCTTACACCTATCCATTTTCATCTTCTTCTCCATAGCTTCATTGTCATCTGTGATCATGGCAACCCCAAGTTTCTTCATACGAAAGCAAATGACCCAGGATGAATTGTCAGCTCGAGTTGTTACTAAATCATATTTTTGTTCAAAATGCAGTTGGATTCCCCAATCTTTTTTCCATCAAGTTGCATCATGGTGGTTCCTTTAGTCGATTTCCAGGGCGTACCTACATAGGAGGTAAGATTAACTACGTGGATTTGATTGATATTGACTTCTTCTCAGCGCACGAGATGGATTTGATAATGGGTGAGTTAGACTATCCAGTTGATGTAGAGCCTATCTATTATCATTTCTTACTTTCTGGAGGTGATTTAGATTTTGGTCTTCATGCCCTAGGTAGTGACTCAGATTATATAAACTTATCCAAATTTGTATCTATGCATAAAGTGATTAGTGTGTACACTGAAATTAGCATAACAAACCTACATACATATTTTTGCTCACCGGCAAAGCTTACTATTGAAGAGGTTAGTGATGAAGGTTGTAGAGATGTTTCGGTAAAAAGGAAAACTTTAAGAAGATTGGCACTGGGATGGCATGAAGTGGGACAATTGAGTGGTGTTGGGGAAGGTAGTGTTGTGTTTAATCAAGCTGAACAAGATCAGGATGGGCATGTGAATGATCAAACTGATCAGGATCAGAATGGTAATGGGAATGACAATGTAGGTGATGAATCTCACACCCCAACCTTAACGGCGGAACGTCGAGATGTGAGGGTTAAGATTGTTCATGCCACACAACTCTAATTTAAAATGATAATATTATTAAAACTCAATATTCAAGACATACATTTAAGAAATAGAATATGTTCCAAAACATAGAAATTTCAACGTTCAATGATAACAATTGTATTTTTATTTTATTCTAGGTTCAGTCCTAGATGTGATATTGTCTTCATAGCAAGCTAAGCATTATCATTTCCTGAAACATGTTAAAAATAAAAGGGTCAACATAATGTTGGTGAGTTTTCTATAGTTTTCATACATAAATATATATATATATATATATATATATATATATATATATATATATATATATATATATATATATATATATATATATATATATATATATATATAGATGGTAATTCATGTCATAGGTTATTGAATAAAGTAACTAGGGATGGATGAATAAATATAACAATCAAACATTGACAGATTACAAGATTACAAGATTACAAGATTAAACGATTAGCTAAGTGTACTTGGATTAACCAAGTAGGCTTGTCAGGCCCATAGATCTATGACGTCGCCAGGCTAGCAATAGTTAATGATTGTACATATAATAGTCATCATATGGTAATTACTAAAGTTCAACTAACCACTACAAATAAGATGAATTACCCAAGTGTTTACAAGATTCAAACGAGTTTACAAGTGCAATTATCATAAAGTTAACATGTTTCACCCCAAAGTGTGAAAATATATAAAAGGGGTATGGAAAAACTCACATGGCTAATAAGGATGACAAATAAGAAATCTTGTATATAATGCCGAGGATACGTTAACGTTCAACCTAAATAAACGTCGTGCTAAGTTAATCATAATGATTTTGGTATTGTATTTATAAACCATTAGTCCATGATTTTCATGTTATTAAGTAGATACCATTTGTTATAGTTTTGGTATTTAAATGATTAGATAAGATTTTTAGTGCCTAACATTATTAATAAAAGTTAAACTTTTATTATCAAATGGTTGTTATTTATTATTTATTTAAAATAGTAATTTTATAGATTTAATTGATTAGCATAATTCTATTAATTATAATAAATGTAAATTTCAAATAAGTACATATATATTTCTTTTAAACATATAAACAGGTTTATAAATATGTTTTATAGAAATCTATTAAATTGAAGTTATTTAAGAAATTTATATAGAACTTATTAATATTTAAAATTAATAATAAATGGTATCTTGTAACCATTTTATAATTTTAAAATGAAAAAATTGGAAATGGTTTAATTTAATATTTTAAGAGAATATAAAAGAAAATGATTTTATTTATTTTCTGATTAAAAAAAAGATTTTATATAATTATTAGTAATATTTGAATATTTTTCAGAATTTTACATATTAAAGAAACCTTTTAAAAAAAATTGTGGCAGGTGCCCGGGTTCAAACCCGGGACCTCCTGCCTAACATCCATGAGTTAAACCGGCTGGGCTAAGCCCAGTTCGGTGATATAATTTAGAAACCAAAGTTTAAATCTTTTTTTTCAGCCAAAAACCCCAATTTCCATTTAAGAACCCTAGAATCTGAAATCGACCAAATTGAATATCAATTCGATGTTTAAACTTGAATTAATCATAGGGCTTTTGTTTGGCATGAAAAATCGAATCGAATGACACCTTTAATTACCTGAATTGATGTTGTACGAATAGTTTTCGAGTGTGAACCGAGGCCGTGACTGTTCTTGATTCAACTGTTATGAGTGTGTGTGTGTTTGGTGAAATTAAGAGTTCAGAGAGTTTAGGAATCCCAATTCGAGTAGAAGCCCTTTAATTTATAGTTTCAATTCGATCCGGGCACTGTCCAACGGCTAACATGGTTAATTCGGTCGTTTCAGGACAAATTGAATGGTGTTAATGTTGTTTCAGGTGGTTTAATCATTCCATTAAGCTTCAAATGGTTAACCGATGATTTATGAGTGATTAATTTGATGATTATGATGCTTTAAGGATATAATCGGTTTTGGGTTTCGGTAGTAATCGGTTTCGGTTTAGATATCAATGTAATCGGTGATAACTTCGAATTAAATCAAGTCTCAGGGTTCGAATCTTGTACTGGAACCGGTTAGGTACATTTTTAGGGGTTAACAAGGGGGTTTTTATGGGGTTTAAAGGGGTCGCCGGAGACTGGCCGGCGGTGGCCGGAGTTTTGGCCGGAAAAACGAGGGTGGGGGTTTGGGTTTTTAAAAATGTTACACATTTGGTCCCTGTACTTTATGTTTTATTACTTTAAACCCAAAGTTTAATTTTTAGTTTAAACAGATTTACAGTTTAGCCCATGAGGTTTTAAAGTTTTATTATTTTATGTAAAAACTTATTATTTACAAGTTTTTAAAATATAACACTTATATTACTTTTATTATTAATAATATTAACACTTATTAAAATTATTCACTATTATTATTATTATTTTCATTTTTATTCTTAATATTTTCTTTTATGTAAGATATGGTTTAGTATTATTATTATTATTATCATTATAATTGTTATTATTAATTATCCAATTGTTTAATTACATCAAGAACTTACAAATGAACCCTCGTACTTGCATTAATAACCCAAAATAAATAACCCTTACAAAAGATAACGACGTTAAATCCAACGTTAAATAAAAATACGAGAGGTTACAATGAAGCTAAGCAAAATCAGAATGCGGATAAGCATGTAGATGATCAAGCTGAACAGGATCAGAATGCAAATGTTAATGTAAATGGGAATGACAATGTAGATGCTGAAGTTGAATGATGCGGGTTGTCAGGCCTAATAAAAAACAATTTATAATGGTCCAAACTTCACCTAAGATAGCTAGGGTAAGTCGGGTCGATCCACAGAGAATATGTGAAAAGTGTGGTTTAATTTATAAAGTTGAAAGTTTTATTGAAAATACTTGTAAATTAACTAAATTGCAAAAAGTAGTTGAAGTGAAAAGTAAAATTGATTGTAAACAATGATGGGAAAGAGTAATCCCCTCCGGGTTAAAGTTTACAACTTAGACTTGCTTTGATAGTTAAAAGTGATCACATAGACATAACCGGGTTGATTTGGTTAAAGACAATAGATTGAATGAGACTGTTGTTAATGAACTACTCGAATCATATCCTACTTTTGTATTACCCAACCCCATCCAAAATTGATGTTTCCAGATGAAAAAAAATCTAAAACAGTCAAACAGGAATAATTGAATTGAAAGCAACACACGTATTTTAGAATCTCTAAACAATAAATAATGTTACTCGGCGTAAACTACCGTGTTCAAACATTAACTCAACCAAAACCATCAAAAACAAGTCATAGTATAAACCCTAACACCCGAAGAAGATCACGGGTGGATTAGCCAGACATGGAAACGAAAAACAAATCAAAATCGAAGGTAAACATTGTATCTAACGTTAAAGATTCAAACCGAATGATAAAAGCAAGATCTTGAGCCTTGAAATCACCTCCGGGAGCCTTTTGGATCACTTGGGTTCGTTCCTAGGGCTTGGGGACGGCTTGGAATGAAAGATAGACCTCAAAACCTAATTTTTCCGTCTTATAAGTGATTTCTGCGCATCATGTACCGTAGGTCACTTGAACACCGTAGGTTACGCTAGAAGCTTTCTGCTTAATTTTTGAACTGATGAACCGTAGGTCATGTTTCCACCGTAAGTTACTCTAGAGGCTTATACCGTAGGACCTTTTTCCACCGTAGGTTACGCTAGGGGGCTTTTTCTGATTCTTGTTTTCTTCGTAGCTTCTTCGTTCAGACTCCATTTTCCTCCCTATTTGCGGCCACGTTCTCGTAATTGAATTCTCTATCACCTCATCTATCATGATCTTCATTTATCATCCATGTGCATTCTTCAAAACACATCAAATGATAGTGTTTTACCTATAAAACACCAAATCATCGTAGTTAACTTATTCCATACAATTTCTTCTACTTAAACACATAAAATACATTAAAGTTAACCACTTAACCATGATAAACATCATTCCAAACCTCTTACATCATTGAACAAGATCAGAATGGGGATGACCATGTAGATGATCAAGTTGTTTAAGATTTGAATGAGGATGACCATGTAGATGATCAAGCTGTTCAGGATCAAGATGGGGATGGCCATTTAGATGATCAAGTTGAACAGAATGAAAATGTAGATGCCATGTGGGATGATATTATAGGTGATCACTTTCAAGACAATGCAATTTGGGATGTTATAGTAGGTGATCAATTTCATGACTATACAAGGTGGGATGATAATGAGTATGATCAATTTCAAAAGGCAATAGATGATTTGAGAAAGTTTAACAAGGATGCCTTCTCTTGGTTGTCAAACATACCTCCAAAACACTGGTCTAGATCATACTTCTCAGGTATGATTTAATATTCATATTCAATTTTAAAATATAATTAGGGAGCCTAGTATCTAATTTATTTATGTGTAAATAGGTAGGGCATTATCAGATGTGTTACTGAATAACATGTATGAGGTTTACAATAGCAAAATAGTTGAATATAGAGACAAGCCTATCATATCAGCACTTGAATACATAAGGGAGTACCTTATGAGAAGGATTGTGATGGTTTTAAAGCTTGTTGATAGATGTGAAGGGATCCTTACATCAACTGCTACCAAAATATTTGAATCTATCAAGAAAGAGGCAATTAGATACAATGTCCTTTGTAATGGAGATGATAAATATCAAGTTAGTGGTCCAAGCAGTGATCAATGTGTGGTGGATATGGGTACAAGGTGTTGTGTTTGCAGGAGATGGGAAATCACTAGAACGTCCTGCAAACATGCAGTGGCAACAATTTGGTTCATGGCTACCAATGGACAAGATGTTGGGATTTTAGAGAGTTGGGTTCATCCAGTCTACACAATGGAAAGGTGGAAGCAAGTTTATGGTTACAAGATCAATCCATTGAATGGCAGGTCTTTCTGGGCAAAGTCTGAAGTTTCTACAACCATTACACCACCAAATCATCACAAACAAGTAGGAAGACCCAAAAAAGTAAGGAAGAGGTCAGCAGTAGAGATGGAAGACATCACCAATGGTGGAAGGCTGTCAAAGAAGAATACTATAGTTACATGCAGCAAGTGCGGAAACAAGGGCCATAATTCTAGGTCATGCAAGGGACAGAGGCAACAACCATAGAATGTGTTTGGAACATTGGCAACAACAACTGTTTTTGGTCTTTCTTTTAGTATGTATTTGAAACAATTACGATGTACTGAATTTTAAAACCTTGGTTTGTCATGCAGTTGAACAATATGTAATGTATTTTGTTTGTGTGCGAGCAGTTATACTTGTGTATTATTGCCTACTAGAATAATACATTGATTAACCAAACAATGCCATAAAGGCTAATTTATATTGCCACTGAAACAACATTACATTACAAGTATGCATAAAGCATTACAAATTACAATCAAAATACATTACTGAAACTACTTACTACTTAACCAAGATACAATCAAAGGTGAAACCTATCCAACTAAGAATCAACAGCTTCTTCAGTTTCATTACTTCAGCTTCGGATGCTTTCACATTTTCTTCCAAGTTGTTCTTTGCTTTAATCAGTCCAGGGATGATATCAACAGATCTTGGACACATTTCAGGATCAAACCATCTAAAGAATGTGCATTTTGAACACACATAAAAGCGACGGCCTGGGTTACAAGGTGTCCATGAGGTTTGGATCACCGCTTCTTTACCACAAGAACAAAAAACCATTCTTCTTGATGAATGATCGGTGATGAAGAACCCTAGGTTGATCTATGAAATAAGGGAGAAAGAGGGAGGTTTTATTAGAAGTATGGGTAATAAGAAAGGGGGTATAAAAAGACCATTTTACCCTCATGTGAGAGTCACATGGGTTAATTTAACGACAGAAATTAACGGGCGTTAGGGGATAGGATGAAACGTGCAAAAAATTTTAAACATAAAGGATGTTTACTGTAATTTCCTTAGTTTAAGAATGATTTCTGAAAATTGCTATAAACCTAAAGGACGAAAAATGTAATTTACTCTATATTAAACTTACATAATATCTTGCTTGTTTTTCTATGTCAAATTAGTATCTAAAGATTGGTTCAGACACCAACCATGTTTTTGTAAAAATTGTGAGAATTAAAATGTTGTTACAAATAACTCATTGTTATTATAATATTTTCACAGTGCTATGTTTTTGTATTAACACATAATTTCATATTACTCTTATAATAAGATTAAGTTAATTTTAAAATACTACTTTGATTCTCATAGATTATACACAAACTAAGGTTTGTCTTTGATTCTACTTATTAGCCAATAATTATTCATATTGGTAATTTGACAAATAACATTCTTAACTTTTACTTTAGTTGTGAATGACAATCCTAATAGCATAATTGTCATAATTTTACACATAATTTTCACTTGATTTTACTTGTAAATATTCCATGTCATTCATAATCATTATTAAAAAATGAATCGAGTCAAAATTAAAGGCAATATTTAATAATTATACTGCTAAGATTGATCTTGACAATAAAATTGAAAGCTACGGATGTTATTAGTCAAATTGACAATATGAATTATTATTAATTGGTTTGGGAGGAGACAAACCCATGATCTTTTAGTGTGAAGGTTATTGGTTTGAGTCTCATTTGATACAATATAATCTAAGTAAGCCAATGGTTTTTACTACAGTGTGCTTGCTAGGTTTATAATATTTGTTGACCCTTAAAAAATAAAGTTAGAATTATTAAATTTCAATTCGTTGTATTTCATATGTTTAAGTATTTGGTCAATGAGTAGCTAATGGTTCAATTTTTCTACTAATATAAAATAAATGTATTTTTCTAATTTAGTGTAGGTGTTACTTGTCTTATAGGTTCAATGCTACGGGGTATTTAAATAATTAGTCAAAATAAACTTAGGTACGTGTATTAACTATTTATAATATGGGTAATTTAAAAGAGAACAAATGATTTTAATACGTAAAGCAAACCGAATTATGTGGATAGCCCAATCTGCCCATTTTTTTGCTAACGAAACAATAAACCCAAATGGCCTAATTAGGCCTTATTTCTCGGTTCTCACGTATCACATTTGCATATGATTTGGTTGATTAGATATTTAGATTGTGTAACTTGGAGCATATGCTAGCATTCAACCAACAACGTTCATTCTAGAATACTGTTAGCATTTTTATATTCGCGCAAACATTTATTATTCACGGGACTATTTTTATGTAATTGCTTGCTAGAGCTCTTTGTGGTGGTATTAGAATCATGTTCTTGGTTGTCTTTAATTCCACTGTTGTTATGCCCTTTTCCCTGTTTAGTGTTTGTTAGTTGGTTTTATCTATATTTTTTATAATTAATTTACTTATCAATTTTTCATCATGTGTGATGCTTTGTAGTTTGTATGTACTAGCAGATTTTGCATGTAGCAAGGTCCACCTGTTTGATATCTATTCTACTTTCTTGACTCAAATTCTTTGCATATGCCAAGATAATGGGCCAATCATCTGCTGTACACAATCACACACATTTATAGTCTTAATTGGTAAAATAACAAGATGTTAAAAAAAATTGTCTAATATTTTGGTTTCATTTCATGTAAATAGCTGAGCTTTATTCCTGCTATCATTTTGGGCTCATGTTTTGTAAAGAACTAACTAATATTACATGCTATTTTAATGTCTGATGTCTGTTTCACAAAACCTAATAGGATTGCAAAGAAACTAGCCCCATGGCGAAGCATGGGGTATAATCCTTGTTATTTATAAGAAAACTTAGATTTGATATAATTCTTTTGGTAAGAATATGTATAGATTCTCTATCTGTTCGATCTCTCACAAACCCACTAACGTCTATCATGAACAATCTGTGGCTTCGAACATTGTCTTCTATCTCCCATGTCCTTTTAGCTTCACGTTGGAAGCTTTTTCGGTTCCTTTTTATTAAACTTTACATCAAACTTTTAACTTTCATCGAATATATAAATTACAGGTACACACACTGAGACACAAATATTTTATAGGTTTATTATATATATTATTAATTATCAACTTATTTGTGCATTGTGAGTTGTACTTAAGCTTTAGTGAGTCGTACCCACTTTTGGTATTTTTATTGGTTTTCTTACATTTAACCCCAATACTTTTACATCATTTACAACTTAACCCTTATAATTTTTCACTTTCAACTTTGGTTCTCTATACTTCTCATCTTTTATGAATTTTCGTTTTACGTTTCAGTTTAAATTTTACGAGTTAACACGCTGCAACGTGCACATGTGGTTTAACGTTTTTACACCTATTTTTCCCCATTTAACAGGTTGTCACAACGCGCAACGTGCGGGGTTTAACGTTTATACATCTACTTTCCGTTCGGTTTTGTTTTTCCCGTTTTTATTTTCTTTGTAATACAAGTTATTCCGGTATTGATAGGCACTGATGGTGGTGTGAAATTGTACACTCCCTACCGTAACGCGGGATGTTTAATACTAGTTTATGTAATTTTTAAACGTGCAATACGTTGATCATGCGACATGATTTTAAAGTTTAATGACTAAACATGTGAAAAAAAAACATAGTGAGCAAAACAATAGTTTTATGAAACTTGATTCTATTCAATAATATTAAACTCGTGTTCTGTTTTAATCCGACTAATATTCCTGAATGAATATAATTAGAAACTATTTGTTGCACGAAAAAGTTGGCGAAATACTAAGCCATATTAACTAAGTTTAGTATCGATCTCAGTCGAATAAAGATGTGACAAATCTACTTTAGTTAACCAAACTTAAATTAGAGCACGGCAAAACTCAAAAAAGGTTAATATTTTTCGGATATAACAGTAAAATTTTATTAATCCAGAAAAAAGAAAAAAGATACTTAACTCGATCGTATTTGGATGTTTGTTCGTGAATTAATGACCAATCCAATCTAAAGTAATTGTTCATCTAATTAGGCCTCATAAGTCATAGCCAACTCATAACGCAATAATGCATGAATAAAATATGTTAAATGTCCAACATGTGTATATTTTTTAAAATTTATTTTAAACATGGTAACATATTAAAATATGAATGATCTGTTTTTATGATGATAAGCTTAACAATATCTGTTTTTTAACTATGAACGCAAACACCTAAAATCTGCTCTATAATCCACTTATTGTTTAATTTGTTAGGGGTTTTTTGATGGCCTTTTAATGATATCATTAAAAGGTTATTTCTACTTAAAAATATCATTTTAATGGTTTATAAAGTCACTTAGTAAGTCAATTTTAAAAACATGATAAATGATTCAGATGTTACTTTTTATTCAATCAGACGTCTTAATTACTCAGCACAAAATTACCAAACAACTTTTTAAAATAGACCCGTAAAATTTTAATGAGAATAAATAGAGATGCACTAGCTAGTTCAGAAGGCTATTGACTAATAGCATCTGCAAAACATAATTCATTAAATAGCCCCAAAGGTTAACATATTTTATTTATTATTTTTCAGACTACATTTATTCAATTGGTAGTAAAAGATAAACAACATAGTAATGGTGTTTACATGGTGCAATCATACATTTTTAACCTCAACAATTATTTATCTAGACAACAATCAGTAAGTAGGATAACATGAGCCGCTAGTAAAAGTAACTAGGAATAAACTTTAGCACATGAAGATTAAATTGCTTTTAAAAGTATATTAAGTACATATTAGTATAGTTAATTATTTCATCTAAAGGTAACTTTTATATATATACTTGTAAGGATTTGTATGAGAAGGTTTACTCTACCCTACAACCGGATAATATAAAATATTATTTACAATAAGATGACCTTTATAATGATTAGATACAGAAAATTTACTGAAGTTGAATTTAAAAATAAAAGCTGGATTAAGTAAATTCAAGTGATTATTACTAAACCATCATTTTTGGGTTAACTTTGATTTTGGTACATCTATTCTTTGTAGAACCAACTTTTCTTTTTGTTTTCACAAAAGTTTAAGTTTATAACTACTATCGGCGTCTTAGCCTTGTAACACCTAGTGTTTATCCACACATAAGTAGTGCGGGCTCGAGTCCCATTAAGTGAGCGGCAGGTGGATTTTAGAAGCCCGTTGTAAGGGGTTGTACGTTCACAGTTATACAAATATATACAATTACAAAACTTTATTTTTTCTTGTTATCGAGTAATAGATCTAAACGTTACCAAAAATGATGCTTTTCGTCAGTTTGATTTATCATATTTTCTGTCTTCATTTAAAAGGCATATTACTTTTTTACATATACTTACAAAGTTTTGTTAAACATATTATTAATTATTACACATTAATCACTTCTCAATCATATTAAAACGATTCATCATAACCTTTTTGTTCATTTGTATCGCCCACCATCGAAGACCATTACGCAAAAATCCGTATGACGTTAACGTAACGTTTTTTAATTAATTCATTATTCCATGCCTATAAAACCATATAACTATCTTCCACTAGCTTCACTAAACTAACTCACACACACCACTCGCTACACTCCTGGAGCCATGTTTAGAGCCATGAGCACCAAGAGAAACCACAAGGGTTACGAGCAGTTGGTCATCGGCGGGGCCGCAGTCGATGATCTACTGTCGGAAGCTAAAATGATCCGATCCAAGACGTTGCCTACGAAATTCTTCGGTGATTCGCCCGTGACGTTTGAGTCTGAATTGAGAACACCCGTTAGAGAACATGATGTGGACAAGCAAGTGAAGAAGGCGAGCAAGATTCATCCGCTATTCACCATATTCGAGAAGAGGGGCCGGAGGAAGAAGGCCACGGCTAAACCCGAGTTCTCGAGGTATATGCAGTACCTCAAGGAAGGAGGTATTTGGAATCCTAATGAATCTAAACCTGTGATCCATTGATTGATTTTGTAACATTTGTTATCAATATGTAGTTGATTGTGTTGGGAATTATGAGTTATAGTAATGAAATGGTGTTGTAAAATTGGGGTATAATGGGTATGATTATGGATATATTGTAAATTGGTAAACTCGTTGCTTGTTTCAGTTTACTTTACTATTTTGTTTTATGCTATGGTTTGTTTCCATACTATTTTACTAATTTACTTTCTTATGCATATTTAGTCACTAATCGGGTTTGGGTTGATGTTGTTTGGGTTCGGTATTCAAGTTATGGTAAAAACACACCCCTAGCCTTCGCTGTCATGTTTGTAGCCGAATGACTAGCTTTTTAACAAGTATCTTTAGAAGTTTGAATTGAAACAGGATACAACTACATTTTCGCTCGTGTTACGCAACGGTCATTTGGTCGTCCCCCCTCCCCCTCGGATCTACGTTGCGTTACTTTAGTCGTTACAGTTCGACCCATTGGCAACCATAAAAGAGATATCGACACTGGTTTCTATAATACAAAAATCAGAAGCTTATAATCGGTTCAGCTCGTCGTGCGATTGCAATAGTGACCGCACTTACTATAGTCTAGGATACCAAACATACTTGATTTTAAATACAACTTCTTTTTAAAAAAATCATACTGGAACATTAGCACAAGAAAACTAAAGACAACCCCTCATTTCGTTTTTTTAAGGTGATGAATGAAAGTAATTCCCATGAGCTACACAAGGAGATTCCGTATGTTTTCTGCCACGCTACATAGTGTGAGTTTGATCATGATCGTCTCGGCTTGTCATAAACCATAGAAGTGAATAATAAAATTGGTTTTGATAATACCATTATCGACAACAAGTTTTTCTCTCATAATCGGTTGTGTTGTCATGGTACCTAAATGATAACTATACTTGCAGTAGCCTACGGTACAAAAAAACTTGATTTTGAATACAACTCCATTTTCAAAATAACGTTATATCGGAGCGTCGACAAAAAGTAACCCGCGTATTCAATATCCTATAAAAGAAATTTACTAACGAAAGTTATTAGAGGAAGGAACAAAATTACTAGAAAATGAAACGTGTTTAAAATGTAAATTCTATATCGTAAAAGTGGGTAAGAATGCTGAAAAAAAAACTAACCAATTTAACTTTTGTTACAAGTTTATAAAAGGCCATACTTTTGTGACCAAAGTTTCAAGTTCTTAAATTTACTAGTAAACGTAATGAGTTTTAAATGTATATGTTTATAACTGCCATAAGCTGATAGACTAATGACAATAAAAATCAAAAAATAAACCAATAGCTTCACATAGTTTTAAATTGCATATATAAACATTGGATTTTATATTTTTATGAAAAATTATTTGTTATACACATAATAAATTTATAATATTTGAGATGTATGAACGAAAATCAAATTTTCTTATAAAATGTATAAAAAAATTTTAACGGCTAACCAAATCAGTCACGAATCACCAGCTCACTAAATCGCTGACGGATCATTACGAGATTGTAAATGTAATTGTTTTTGACTTTTGGCAATCAACGTCGATGAGGTACTAGAATCTGAATCTTATCATCATCGTGCCTCGGTCGGAGGCCATTCACTTATTTAATGGTAAATTTATACTTTTTGAGTCTTATATTTTGATTCTACTCTGATAGAGCCCCTTCAAGTTTTTGTAAAGGGTCCTAATACAGGGACATCCCACCAGATAAATCGACACTCACCTATACGTCGTGTATGGGTCCATACGCGGCGTATAGTTATCCACAATAAATGCCTGACATTCCATGTTGCATCAGTTGTTGTCGTGGTGTTTATACGCCTCGTATAGCTCCATACGTCGCGTATATCCTTTTTCAGAAGACAAAACTGGACTAAGTCTAATCAATCATTCAGCGTGGCTATACGCGTCGTATGGCACCATACGCCGCGTATAGCCCTGTGGCGTATGGGTGAAGGGTGCAGGTCCACCGACACCTATACGCGGCGTATGAGCCCAAACAGTCTCCAAACGCCCAAACAGTCTCCAAACGCCCAAACAGTCCAAACGCCCAGACAGTCTCCAAACGCCCAGACAGTCTCCAAACGCTCAAACAGTCTCCAAACAGTCTCCAAACGCCCAAACAGTCCAAACGCCCAAACAGTCTCCAAACGTCCAACAGTAACTTCTATTTTGTTATGAATTTGAAAATTTTGTTATTTATATTATCATTTTATGTTAATTTTTGTATTGTTATCTCGATTGTTTAGTTAATATGAATATTTGTCTTATATGTTTTATCAGTTAGTTAAAAATATTCGATTTAAAATTATCGGTTAAGCAAGTTACAAACACAACATAAATACAGTTGACGCAAATTTATTTGTTTATTTAAAAAAGTATATATAAAAATTAACCTATACGCCGTGTATGGGCCCATACGCGGCGTATAGGTGTCTCATGCGTCCCAAGTGTGTTGAGGGAAAAAAATTGAAGCAATACGTTGCGTATAGACCCATACGCTGCGTATGGCCTCCACTGACATCGGAATGATATCTGGTCTGACAGGTTGATGTCAGGGAATGTTTTTGCACCCTATACGCCGCGTATGGACCCATACGCGACGTATATGGTCGTGTGTCAGGGAATGTTGTTGCACCCTATACGCCGCGTATGAACCCATACGCGGTGTATAGAACACCCGGGGTGTTGATTTAAAATTGGAGGTATCCAAATAACCAAAGCCTTTTGTAAGGTAGTTACAACTAGAGATGGGCATTTCGGGTTAGGGCCGGACCCGAAAACCGGGTACAACCCGGGTTTGGTCCAACCGGGTTTTTTGGTACCCGGGTATTGGTGAACCCGGGTACGAACCCGGGTCGGGTTCAGCAGCATAAAAACCCTACCCGGGTATGTCGGGTCCGGGTCGGGTATGAAACCGGGTCCAACCGGGTTTTTTATTTTTTTTATTTTTTTCCTTTTCTTGAATGACACGAACGAAGGTTGGAGCGTTGGACGAACCTTGACCAACGGAAGATTGTGAGTGAGCCATATCAAGATTGAAGAGAGTGAAAGTGTAAAACGAGAGAGTGAACGTGTAAAACGAGAGTAAACGAGAGTGTTTTTTGCATATGTTTTTGCGTTTGAGACTTGGGTACTAAACCATATCAACCTACACCTATTTATACTAACTTATAAGCCTAAAAGTGACAAAAAAAAGGCCAAAAATCGATCCCAACGGCTATATAGCCGTTAAAAAACGGCTACTTTTTTTTTTTTTAAAAAAAAGGCAAAACCGGGTTCAACCGGTTCCGGGTCGGGTCGGGTTCTAAGAAAATCTAGAAACTAATACCCGGTTCCAACCCTACGGGTTTTTTCCGGATCCAAACCGGGTTCAACTATACCGGGTCGTACCCCGTACCCGGTTCCGGGTCGGGTCCGGACCCGGTTTTTTTGCCCACCTCTAGTTACAACTCCTCGTAATTTACCAAAGCTGAAATTTTAAATAATTAATCTTAAAATTTCAACATTATGCGCGGTCAAATAATAGAGTACCTACCAACTATCTAAAGTCAAAAAATATCACTTTTTCTGTGTATAAAAGATCTAGTGTTGCTATGAAAGTCAGTCGACTAATACTTAAAATGAAATCAGGTAAAAATGAGTATTGATTGAAATAGCCTTGGGTTGAACTAGTTGTTTTAGAAAGAAATGATCAGAATAAATCCTGCACACTATTTTTCTTCTCTTGGCAGCTCATACAACGACAATGGTACGCCACAATAAAGGGGCACAACAAAAGCTGTAATAACGGCGCCTTTGGAGATGATGTAGTTGAAATTATTTTTATTAATTAAATGGTTTAATTTGAGTCAAAGTTTTATTAAAATAAAATGACCTAGGACATGTCCAAATAAGCCGGTGGCAGCAGCCTGCATGGTAACATATGTTTACCTACCATATAATTTTACCCTACTTATTTAAAACCCGTCCTAAATCATCTTGTTTTAATAAAACTTTAATTCAAATTAAACCATTTAGCTAATAAAAGTAATTTCTAATTACTTTATTTAAAACCTGTCATGAGTTATCTTGTTTTAATAAAACTTTGACTCAAATTAAACCATTTAGCTAACAAAAGTAATTTCTAACCACTTGAAACTAACTATCCAATTCAAAACAAATTAGCTTATATCTCCACCCCAAATATCTCCACGTCAATTATCTTTTGATCTAGTGATCAATGTCTGTTAGAAGAGATCTAATGTTTAAAACTTGACATTAACAAATGTTATTATTACTAACAACTAATCACTTATTAAAAAAAATAAGAATGAAAAACTGAATTCATAGAGTTGATACGTGGAGCGTACGATAGCCAACAAGTAAAAGAAAGCTGACGATTCTTCTCGACTTCTTCCACAAGCAAAGGAGATATTAAATGAAATGACTCTGGTAAGCAGATCGTCATCATCTTCTTCTTATTATTCATCTTCTTCATTTCAATTCATACCTTCTAATTATTATTATTCTTATTGTGATTAATTTCACTCCATAAGGTAGACTCTTTGATGCTTACTGTTTCTACATATTGTACATATAGATAGGTATGCGTATCTCAATTGGTGAATTGTTCATAAAATTATGCCTGTTTCTTGCTTTAATCAGGTGATTATGTTTATCTTCCCTGTTTTAATCTTGATTTGGATGTATAAGTATGTTGACGATTTGAATTTTGCTTAACTACTGTTGTTTTCGAAGCTGAATGTTGTTTCGTGTTGGAATTATGCAGTTTGGGGATGGTCTAGGGTTTGGATTATACTATAAGCAAATGAACTTCTCGATTGTGTATTTTGATATGTTGATTCTTCGTGCATACCATCTGTAGTGATTCTATGCTTATTTTTACATAGAAATTGTAGCGTAATTTGTAGAATAAGATTTCTAAGTATCGAGAGAATTTAGATTAGAGATGTTAATTAGTAATTAATTGAATTCTAGGTTTATTTGCCGAAGTGAGAAGATTTAGGTTTATTTGTGTTCGTAACTGTTCTTGATTAGTTATATTCTGCATCTGATGTTATAAGTTGTTTGTGTTCTATGTATGGAGTAAAATCGGATTAAAGGTGTTATTGAGTAATTAATTGATTTTTCGTTGTAAATTATGTTAGGGGCTAGATGTGATGAAGTGAGAAGATATAGGTTTATTTGTGTTTGTGATTGTTCTTAATTAGTATTGTTCTGCTACTGATGTTGAAGCTGTTTTGTGTTAATAGAAAAGCTTGAAGCTCTAGAGATCTTTTGGTGTTGCCATGTCCTTTACAACATTGGCTTTAGATAGGTTAATTGAACCAAAAGATTCGAAACCGATGGCACCAGGCAAAAGTGTAAGTGATTCTAGGCTGGGGGTTCAGATTAATGGTTCTGATGAACCACCAGATTCAAAAAATAGTACAAAAACTATAGATAAAAGGCATCATTGGACCCAGATTTCACCTGCTCTGTATGCTACCCCTGAACCAACGCCACTCCCAGATTCACCATCATCGTTTGCTCCGTCACCATATATTGTTAATCACAAAAGACGGGGTCCACGCCTCTCCAAGGCTTTGTCTGAGGATGATGCAGCTGTTCGTCAAGCTCTAGCAGATGAAAAAACTAATTACAGAGTGAGAAGTTTAGAAGCTGAAGATATTGAATCTTGTAGCGTTGTCAATGGCACAGATAATGTTCATGAATCTGTTGAAGACACTCATTCCAAATTTGTGGATAGTGGAGATCTTGGGAATGACATCGTCAGTAACGATACAGTCGCTGGACAGGATAATTTGGATGATTTCTGTGACCCTCAAGATTCGTTAAGCGTTACCAGCAGCACCGATCAGGATAGCTGTTCTGGATTGGTTCGTTCTTTGAATCTCAACTCTTCAGTTTCTGAGTTTTATGATGCTTGGGAAGGTAATCATCTGGTTTATATTATAAGTTTGTAACAATTGTCAAAAAGTAACTTTTAGTTATTGGTTGTAAGAATATTAGAAAACCATGATAATGATGGTTTTAATTGTGTTCTCTGCTTCAGAGTTGTCATCTGAGAGTGGGTCCCAGCTCCTTTCAAATGATGTAGAGGCTGAATTACGTGAAGCACGTCTGGGTTTATTGGCAGAGATCGAGAACAGAAAGCAAGCAGAAGACTGCATCAATGAGATGAGAAGCCAATGGGGGAGGATACGCCAGCACTTATCTCTTGTTGGGCTGAATCTTCCAGAAGATCTTATCATGTTGAAGGACCAATCTGAAGTTGATCTTGAAGAAGAGCTATCTCGTCAGATTCATGTTATGCGCTTTGTTTCAAATTCTATTGGTAGGGGCATTGCTAAGGCTGAGATTGGGGCGGAGATGGAAGCTCAGTTAGAGTCCAAAAACTTTGAGATTGCTAGGTTATTGGACAGGTTACGGTATTATGAGGCTGTCAATCATGAGATGTCTCAAAGGAACCAAGAAACTATTGGTAAGTGTTAATAGGAATTGTTTAGAAGTCTTTAAGGGGACATCCCGGTGGTTAAGTGGTGTCCTCTCAAATCAAAGGTTATGAGTTAATCCTGTAGAGTGTAGGTGTGCTAATTTTATGGGTAGGTAGAGAGTGTACGTGTTCGTGTACAAAAAGGTAATGGTTTAGTACTTACAATTTTGACTCTTTTATCACTAAATGGGCTGAATCAGGTTTTATGTTATTTCCAATGATGTAATAGCAATAAAGGAAACGTCTTAAATGGGTTTGAGCAGGTTAAATAGTTCACAAGTCACCCAAATCGTATTTTTAATTCACAAAAACTCTTAAAGTGGTATATTCAAAACCAATTTGATTATTAGGGTCAAGCCGCTTCTTGAAACCGGTTTAGGACCCGCTGCAGCCTGTTTTAACTTTGGTATTATTTGTTATGTGTAGAATCAGTGAGACGCGTGCGGCAAAGAAGAAAAAGAAGACAAAGGTGGATTTGGGGTTCAATTGTTGCTGCAGTTACAATTGGAAGTGCTGCATTAGCATGGTCCTACCTTCCAACCGAAAAAGGTTCATCTTTGACAGACCCAGACTCACCATCTCAGACTTGTGAAGGCAACAGCCATTCAGCCTGGTGACAAGAATACGATCTCACCGAATCAGATTTTTCATAAGCCCAGAAAACCATGACAGCTGGAGAAGCAATAATGTAGATAGCAGTGCAATACATATGCATTTAGTTTCATTTTAGAATAAGTTTGGTTCATGGAAGCTAAAAGGTAACCAATTTGAATTGTCATTGGTCGCGATTACTTGATATGTTCGTTTTTGGTTCCAATATACGATTGGAGAACTATATAGATTTATGAAATAGCTGTGGGTTGGTTAGTCTGATATGAGATGAGGTTCATGACTTCATGTGACTAGATTTGCGGATAGATGAAAGAAAATTCTTTTTACCTTGTTTAAGGCCAGATATAAACTAATTATTGAATTTGAAGGTTCTTTTTAGCGAAACCAAGTAAAACTGAAAACGTTATAATTAGCTTTTTGTGCAAATTAAATATCTTTGTGGGATATATCTTTGTTGGTGGTGGTGTTGCATAGATTTTTTTGGTTAGCATAGTGGGATAAATTAAACTTTTTATTTTAGTTGACCCTACAACAATGGCTTTTTGAATAATGTGCGATACTAGTGGACTTGGGAGTTTTCACAAATCACAACTTAACCTTTATCAATATCTTATACTTTTGAATCTGGGAAATCTTTTAAGAAAATTATCTATATTATCACTTTATCCCATTCCTGAAATGGGGATTAAGTTTAAGAATTCACTTTTCATCCTCTATTTCCTGAAATGGGGATTAAGTTCAAGAATACACTTCCCATCCTCTCCATACTTTTTTGAGTGGCTGTGAATGTATTAAGAGAAAAGTAATAAAAAAAGATTTAAGTATATTTAGTTGAATAGAGGCAGTTATAAAAAAAAGAGAAATATATAAGGTATAAGATGTGAGAGATTTATAGAAATGAACAATCTTTTAAAATACATATAAGTTCATAGAAACTGAATTTGAATGCTTTTAGGAGTGCAGTTTGGGTCAAATGTAATTGCTATATGTGTGAATGTGTGATGACCTATGGTGGTTCATTCATGGGTTTAATTACGCTAATTTGCTCATAAGGAATATGATATTGGCTTGTTAAAACTTGAATCAAACTTAAATTAACACAAGCTTCAACTCGATTAAAATCTATGTTGAAGCTTAGGTTTGTGAGTCTAAACTAACTTTTAATTTTAATTTAACATATTAATTATAAAATTCTATAATAATTATCATGTAATATAATATTATGATAAAATAACTAAATAATATATTATTTTGTATTAAAAAATTTATAATTATAAATATATAGAAATATAACCATGCACGTATATAAACAAATAATTAGATTAATAATAAACATAACGAGCTTAAACTTTGGAAATAGTAATCAAACAAGCCAAGCTCAAGTTTAGGTGAGCTCCAATTCAGGTTATTTGTATTATGTTTTACATTTTATATTTAGAACGACTTGTTATTTATTAAATTATCAACTTCAAAAGTGCTAAATGGTTTTCCTACGTGGCAGCACATGTGGTGGCAAACACGTGCAAGAAGAATGAGTCTATTTCTGTTTCTGTTGCAGCTAGTTTAATTGGTCAATAAAAATTAGTCTTTATTTGTTAGTAGTAGTTGCCTACATAGTAGGGATTCTCCTTTATCTTTGGTAAGTGAATCAAGTAAACGTTACATGTATTTTCCATTATATATATATTGTTGCAAGTGTTTCTGTTTATCCATCGAATAATAGAAAGTATCAGACCACTTCTGGTTTTCAAAGTTTGCAACTGAGTTTCTTTGTTTCTTCTTAATTTACGTAATTCCTTTGCCTATTGTGTTGGCTAAAAATTAACATTATTTACTTTACATGTGATTTGTAGGATTTAAACCATTGACCATTGATTTCTAGGCATGGCTTCTTACCATTATAACCGTCCGTCTCACCCCGCTTTACTTGACCTTCTCATGTTAGACTTTGGGTGTGATTGCTAATATAAAAATTAAAAATCCTAAGCAACGTAAGATGGCAAACTAACAACGGTGATAAAAGTGGTGTGTCAAAAGAATCTGCTAACTTCTGTACTTAAAATCCGTCTAACTTTTGTTATAGATTTTTAATCATTTTTTAAGAGAAAATAAGCTTGACCTCTTTATCAATATATCTCTAATAACTTATGATGACATCTTAACAAGAACTTCTGGATCGTTACTATAGCCTAAATAATGGCATGTATATTTACACGAATTCATGAATTATACTTCCATAGTAACTCATAGATTAATGTGTTTGATTACTTGGCTTAAGAAAACGTACAGTTCTTTCATACGAGTAACCCTGACATTTCAATACTTTTCATATGAAATGTTTTATGAGTTAGATTATAGTGGTCATATAATGTAATTTACACTGTGTCATTATATAATAAACCAATTAACCTATATATTTAAACACAAAGGTAAATGAATAGTGATTGTGATAGGTGGTTGGACCGGATTTGTATATGTGGGCGGTGTTTAACACTTGTGGTTTTTCATTATACACACCTCACCTTTCTTTTTTGTTCTTTCTTTCCGAATCCACATATGCATTCATGCTTTCAGTTTTCAAAACTTAGAGAGAGATAGAGAGAGTTAGATCCGAGAGCTAGAGAGGGGGAGAAAGTGATGACGGGAGTGGTGCCGGCCATGACCTTCGGCTGACCACCCTTACTCGATGACAACGGTAGTGATGACGATCGAACCCAGGGTTCTAGCGAAGCTCTGATGAACTGATCAAGGCTTGCATGTCTCAGATCTATGTAGATCGGTGATTCTCACTGAGGCGGTGGATTTTTTTTGGTTCAACACAGAGGCTTAGGACGGAGGCACGGCAACAGCCGGCCTTTCTGTCTTGTCGGATTTCACCATCTGGTAACGGGTAGGGAGGATCTGTACATGGTTAGGTGTGTTGGATCTGTGGTGATGGCGGCGGCTGTAGATCTGGTGGCTGCTTTGCCTCCTCTATGGGGTTGAGGTGGAGCGAATGCCCGTCTTCTACCGGTTAGGGGTGGCGGCGATGGTGGTGTGACCACCATTGTTACCATTTCATTGTCGTGCCTCTCTGGTACCTATTTAGGGTTTTCAGATAATCAGATCTACCAATGTGCTCTGTTTTGGCATTTAGATATTGTTGTTGATGATTGCATGGTTGGTTTCCTCCAACGATCCTGAATTCGTTTTTTCGTTGAGGTTATCGGTTGCTTTTTGGGTTAGTATTCTCTCGATGATGATGAATATTAACTCATCTGAGACTTTTGTGGTTGTTTGTCACTTGGTTTGATGTTCATCACATGATGATTCTGTTTTTAGTTTTCCTTTGTTTGATGATAATTGGTTGATACATCTATTTGAAAAAAAAAAAAAACATGTCAATGATGATGAACATTGCTTCATCTGAGACTGATGTCAGGTTTGGTTGAAGCTACGGCTATGTTTGCTGTATTGTTGTGTTAATGCTTAAGAGCATTGCTATGTCGATGATGATAACCTTTTGCTCGTCTAACGCTGATTTGGATTAAAACCTGTTGGTCTGATAATTCTGTTGGGTATGTTGGTGTTTCGGTGCTTGGTTCAAGTGAATTTCAAGGGCTCTGATCACACATCAGAGTGGTGTCGGTTGCTTTGGCATGACTACTATCGTTTACGGGTAGCAGCCGCAACTAGGGCTGCAAACGAACTGAACGTTTAGCGAACAGTTCGTGAACCATTCGACGGAAAGTTTGTTTATGTTCGTTCATTTAGTAAATGAACGAATACGAACAAGAAAATTTCGTTCGTTTTGTTAAACGAACGAACATGAACACGAGCCGTGTTCATTCATTTATGTTCGTGAACGTTCGACAATGTGTTCGTTTATGTTCATTAATGTCCGTTAGTGAACGTTCGACAATGTGTTCGTTTATGTTCGTTAATATGTTCGTTTATATTCTTAATTTTTGTGTCAGTTATTTTTATGACTGTTATATCAAGTATTTTTTATATTTATGTTAAGTACTTGTTTATTTTTGTTTGATTTTGTGTAATATTTGTAATATAAATGTAAATTTTATTTTAAAATAAATCTATAATCATTTGTATTAGTTTGTGTTCATGAGTTTTTTGTGTTCGTAATGTTCATGAACAGTTGTTTGTGTTCGTTTACTTATGATTGTGTTCATTTGTGTTCGGTAAGTGTTCGTGAACAGTTCATGAACATGTTTATTTTCTTAATGAACGAACACGAACAAAGAATCCCGTTCGGTAACTGTTCATGAACAAGTATATTTCTTAACGAACGAACACGAACAAGACCTTGTTAAGTTCGTGTTCGTTCGGTTCGTTTGCAGCCCTAGCCGCAACATACTGCAGGTTCTAAGCCAAACGATTATTATGTTTCAAATTGTTTTAGTTTGTTGATCACGCGTGCAACGCGCGCAGATTGAACATACTAGTTAAGTTCATAGTGTAAATTCAGATGTTTATGAAATAATATACAAGTTAATATTATTTACAAACTAAATTATTTGGTACTAGTTACATGTGTGCAAATATGTTGACTTGTAGTTGAACTATAATTTGTTTGATTAAGTTATATGTTAGCTTTAAAATAATTTTTTTATTAACATTTAACATGTGGTGAGTTTTTATAGGGATTAAAAATAAAAAAAATTCTCAAAATATCTATTTTCTTTTATATTTCTTTTAAAATGTCTCTCAAAAAAATTCTTCTCAAAATGTCTCATCCAAGACGCTGACGCGTCTAATGACATGCACGAGTGTGTGTATAGCGATTCATTTAAAATCGTTCACATGTCCTTTAACAAAATGTCATTTTTTTTTTCAAAATCACAACGGAAGTGCCCGTCTCCACAACGTGGGCGCCCGCCTTTACCATGGAAGAGCTCGATTGCTTTTAATTTTTTTCTTTTAAAAAACCGCAACAATCTAAAGTTTGGAAACTAAAAAGAGACACGTCTACGATTTTCAGTGCCCAGGTGCTCACGCCTGTCGTTAAATACGCCGACGTCTGTCGTCAGAGACATTTTAGAAAACATTTCTTTGCAGAGACGTTTTGAGAAAAAATATAAAAGAAAAAAGAACATTTTAAGAATTATTTTCAAAATTACCATAAGAAATAAAATTATAAAATTACAAATAGAAACAAAAACAACGTCAGAGAAGGAAAGAAAGAAGATAAGCAGAGTGAGAAACGGCTCAGAGCAAGGTAACAATGGCGATATTAATCCCCCGACAAACCTCATAACCTCATCAAACAACCCCATTAATGGAGCTTGTTCGTCAAACCCTAACTCCGGCACTCCTCCCCTTCTCCGTCCACCGTTCTCCGCCGTCCTTCACCTCCAATCTCCGTCGTCAATTTCAATTCCACACCGCCTCCGTCACACCTCCCGCCAAACACTTGTTATGTTGTTCTCAAATCGAAAGCCAATTCAAACAAGCAGAAGAAGAGGTTGTTGATGATGATGATGATGATTATGGAGCGTCGGCGTTTTTGTCGTTGAGCTCGAAGCCAGATAGGAACATGGCGTTGTTAGACGATTATGAGATGGAGGAGCTTGGTTATACTCATGACCCTAACCATCGCAGTGGTTAGCATTTTTTTAATTGTGGTTCTTTAATTTAGTGATTGAGATGGTTGTAGATGGTGAGAAGATAAGAAGTGTGATTTATGTGTTGGTAGTTGTTTAGATGGAGGGTAATTTTCAAAGGGTGTAACTAAAATCCCATTGTTTGGAGTTATTATTGAGTGAAGTACCTAGTTTTTTGCTTATTTCAGACAGTGTTTATTTCAAAAATTGATAAGCAATTCCAGATATCCAATAAATCACAATAGGTTCCCAGAAATAGCTTCAATCTTGACTTTCCATGTAAAAGGGATACTCTTAGACTTATATAATGTTATGTATTTGAACATATAGAGAGATAGTTTCATTACTGTAATGTATTTGGAGCCTTGGAAATGACCAGTGTCCCATTCTGCTACCAATGGTACAAAAAATGTGCTTGGATTTGACAATGGTCATATTTTATACGTGTTGATTTGTTTGTTGAAACTTGAAACATTGAAGTACTATATATATGTAATTTGCACATAGGGATAACTTGTATGTATGATTTACAGGATATGTAGCTGTTGTAGGCAAGCCAAATGTTGGAAAAAGTACGCTTTCAAATCAAATGATTGGGCAAAAGCTTTCGATCGTAACAGATAAACCTCAGACGACAAGACATCGTATTCTTGGTATATGTTCTGCCCCAGAGTATCAGGTTTGATTTTTTCTATGTCCATGTGCTGACAGCAATAGAAACATTTGATGACCATTCTTTTTATGCTCTAAGTTATGAAAGGATTAATCTTGTATGTTTTTTCTTCTAATGTTTATGGATTTGGTTTCAGATGATACTATATGATACACCTGGTGTTATCGAAAAGAAAATGCACAAATTAGACTCCATGATGATGAAGAATGTCCGAAGTGCTGCCATTAATGCAGATTGTGTGCTTGTGGTGGTTGATGCCTGCAAGACACCCCAAAATGTAATGTCAATTCCTTCAAGAAAGATTGGTTATGTAATTATCCTATCATTTGGTTAACATTTGTATTGCTCTAGATTGATGAAATGCTGCAAGAAGGTGTAGGTGAGCTAAAAAATAATGTGCCTGTGTTGCTGGTTTTAAATAAGAAAGATCTCATTAAACCCGGTGAAATGGCAAAGAAACTCAAGGTAAGAAATGTATTTACCATGCCATTTGATGAGATAATATTGAAAAACAATGTGTAGCGTGTTATTCTATCTAACCTAATCAGTAGGGGTGGCAAAATAGTATAGTTAAGGATAACGGGTTGATTGTTTATGGTACTGTGAGAGCGGGTCGAGCCAACTCCCAAACACCTCTTTGTTAATTGTTGAACTTTGTAAATTATTAATTTGTTAAATATCTTATTGACTTCACAATTACATTGGCAGTTTAAGCTTTTACTTAATAAAGTCGCCTATGACTCCTATGAGCATTTTAAGCATTTGAATTCATATCGGAATATCAGTTGTGGCTTTGAACCCAATTTTCATGCTTCTTTTTTAGTTGAATTTTTTAGCCTAAGGTCTCATTAGAAATAGTCTCCCAATCTCTAGGGATGGAGAAGGCTCACCAATCCCAGTCCCTACACTCAGAGTTGGATATTACTATGTATGTAAATAGGTCAGAATTACTAAGCGCTATCATAATTTTTGCAGTGGTATGAGAAATCTACTGATGTGGATGACGTCATACCAGTGAGTGCCAAGTATGGTCATGGAGTTGATGATGTAAAGGACTGGATACTATCAAAACTTCCTCTTGGACCAGCATTATATCCCAAGGCATGTTAGTAAACTGATCTTTTTGGCCTTTTGTTTCATCTTAATCTATGATAATTAATTCTTATTGCTAATAGTTCTTTAGTTTCTTAAGTTAGGGGTTGTTTGGATGTGTGTTTCAAAGTGATTATGTCATATTGAATATGCATAATCAAATTATCAGCTATCCAGCAGAAACAAAAACATGTTGCAGAAGTTAGTGTTTGGATGTCCTTTTGTTGTTTGAAGCTGTAGTAATCACAGATTCAACGTTTGAGATTTTGACCTATTGTGATTTTTAAATAAACTAATGGATAAAGTTACCGAAAAAAATATTTTTGTCAGAAAAGGATAGGCGTCTTGTGGAATGAAAGTAAAGGCCTTTCAAATTTGGTTCATAGAACGGGTAAATTAGTAATTTATTAACATCTAAACAGTCATATAACATAAAGCACAATCTGTCTATCTAAACATTAATAATTCGATTATTGATACTTTAAGTAGCAATAATTGAGAAGCAAATCCAAACATCAGTTGATGATACCCTAAACATTGAAAATTGTTGTCATTTGACTGTTTGAGGCTGACCTTTATCTTGAAGCAGGACATAACTAGTGAGCATCCTGAAAGATTCTTCATAGGTGAAATTGTTAGAGAAAAAATATTCATGCAGTTTCGTAATGAAGTTCCTTATGCGTGCCAGGTAGATCTGCACTCCTTAAATTAAAATATCTCGAGTATATTTATTTGTTATAAGGTTATATCTAATTAATTGGCAGGTAAATGTTATAAATTACCAAACCAGACCTAATGCCAAAGACTTCATTCAAGTTGAGATAGTTGTTGAAAAGAATACACAGAAAATAATCCTCATCGGGAAGGCATGTGAGCTTTATGTTGATTACTGCTTTATCTATTGCCGGTTTATCTTGTGATCATCACATTTTATTCTAAAAAGTTCTCTCAGAACGCATCAATATTGGTTTTAAAATGTTATCTGAATTAACCAGGATGGGAAAGCTCTAAAACTGCTCGCAACGGCTTCAAGGCTCGATATTGAAGATTTCTTGCAGAAAAAGGTTTTCTTGGAGGTATCACTTTTTAACAAATTTAATGATCTATTGTGTCATATCTGGTTGGTAATTTGTAAAATACAAAGCATTTGTAGTGATCTTTTGTGTAGAAATGAGATACAAAGTAAAGTATTTAACAAACTAACTGCACACTAATTAACTCAGTAATCAACTAATTGTTGTTGACTTTTGATGACCATATTGACTATATTTAACATGTGACTATATGTGATGATGATGGTACACGCTTATATTTAAGTTTTTAGGATATAAAAAAGACTGATCTGTATATATGGTGTTGAAAACAGGTTGAAGTGAAGGTGAAAGAGAATTGGAGACAGGATGAAGGGCTATTGAGGTACTACGGATATGGGGGCAAAATCAAAGCTTTGTGATATGGAACTCCATAGATGGCCCAATTTTGCAAGAAATGAACGATTTCTTGATTCGAGTAGAAAGGTTATATATGCTAACCTGGATTTTGTATTCATTTTCTCATCAGAAATCGCCATTGTTGTAATGAATATAGAAAATATTGGTTATTAAGATATTATAGGAAGATGTTAGCATTTAAAAAAATGTCTTTTAAGATTAGCTCTTCCATGTTGTTGTAACTTATTATCCTGAAAATTGTTAAAATGCCACATAACTCATGGTAATGGATAATGACTGCTAATGATGATAACAGGGTGATACAAAATTAGATGGTATAGATTACAAAATTAGTCTTACTGTATGTCTGTGTAGAGTCATATAGATACCATTTAATAATCTGTTATTCTCTTGGGCCCTGTTATTTGGGCTTCGGCCCACACAGTATTGGTTTGGTTTAGAATTAACTTTCTCTTTGTATTAGGAAGGACAATTCTCTTTAGGGAATTCGTGGTTGTCGGAGCGTGTTTCCCGATGACCGGGTCTCATGTCATGTTCTCACGGCTAGTAAAATGTAGCGAGATGTAACTTGTAGGGTGATTATGATCTTACTACATATTTGTGAACATGGCATTGTAAAATCGCACAAAGATAAATATAAAAAGTTTTATATGCTATAAATGTTGTAAAAGAAGTTGTTCAACTTTATATCCTGTTATTTTTAACTAAATATAACACAAAACGAACATTGTAGACTTATATAAGATATTTTAAAACTTCAGGTTATTAATGAAAGAGGTTTCAAAATTCAGGACTATTTTGGTACATTTAAAAGCTTAGTGAAAGTTAAAATCTATTTTTGATTTGAAATTGTCGGCCAAACAAACCGACCCCCACACATCCCTCTTTTTTTTTTACCAAACAAACACACAACTCTAGTGATTTTAACTTAGAGCCAAATAGTTTCAATTTTCAAAGACAATTTGATAGGATATGTGATTATTTTTAGGAAAACTATGTAAGAAACGATGAATTTATAATTTTTTAATTGGTGTCGCTATTTAAAAATAGATTATGATAAATTAGTTTTGGATCACATGCAATTTTTACTTAGTGTTATCCTTTATGTAACTTTTATATTTCATATGGTAACTTTTGGATGAGTTCTCAAGTAGACATCCTGATAGTAAGTGACACACTCACAACAAAGGTTTGAATTCAACATCTGTAATATATATATATGTAATAATTTTAAAATCAGGACGGATTAAGAGCAGGAGTGTTTGTGTGTTCGCAAAAGATAGAAATTTTAGATAAAACAAATCAAAAGCAAAACATACAAATAAATGGAAGGAAAGAGAAACAAAAGTAAAGGGACAAACTTAAACAAAAATAAAACATGAGGGCTGGAATGCAAATAAGAAAAGTTAAACGCACTTTTTAAAATAAAATGTCGGTGGATAGACTTGATATAATGGGCTTTAATCATGGTGGGCCAACCCACAACCACGGTTGCCCCTTTGACGGTGCGGAGAATGCGCCAATGACTGTGGTTCATTACTGGGAGAACTATCACATAGATGCGGGACCACCATAACAGACTCCCTCTTACTTGATCTGAACCCTTGATCTTTCCATCTATAGAAATTTTAGTGGGATTCGTTGGACATTGTACGGCGATCTGGCTTAAACACACGGTCCACACTTCTGCTGAGAACCACATGAAATATAGAGTTAAACAAAATAGCCACTTTAACTATATCCACTGTTTACTAACGATTCTTAGTTTAAACGGTTAAAATAAAGTAATATAATCATTAAAAAAATAAAAACTTAAACCAGTAATGAGTTACCACTTGTTTAGTTGTTTAATATGAGATGGATCTATTAAAAGAATGATACATATGTTGTTATGCTTTTAATGTTTTATTATTTCATTTTGGACCTCAAATTTAATAAAACACAACAATAAAATAACTATATAAGTTTCATTATTTTTTATTTAATATGATGTATATGTTACCAAACATAAAATTAATTTTCCGAATGCATTTCTTTATCACTCATTGATAATCATGTACTTTCGGACGAGCAACCACATGCCATGTGTTATATTTATTGTTTGTATCCTTAATTAATAGTTATGATAAATATGGTGGGGAAGGAAACGGAAAACTACTCACATGAAGTTGCCTCTACGTGTATTTCTTTTAAATTTGTAATATTTAGAAAAGATTTCTTATCAAATAAAACAAAAAAGTAGATAAACGATACATTTGATGAATATACTAATTTAAAGTTAAAAGATTGCTAAAAGCACAATTGTAGACAATCACAAAGAAATAAGGCAGAATATAGACTCATTAAATCACCTCATTATACTCAACTTTATTGATAAGATTTTTTTACCACTGTCGATGATTAATCTATGATTGGCCCGAGCCACTGCAAACATCCTCTTAAAACTCATCATCATAAGGTTTGCTTGATCATCTCAAACCAGAGTGATTTTAAGTTTATTTTGTAAAGCTGCCCGCCTCCTCAAACCAACCTGCATTATCCGCTTTGCACACTCAACACTTACAACTTGGTTTTCAATTTACCCGTCCATCCCAAACATGGAATTTCCATAGACTTCCATATATTAAATAATTTATAGATTATTTCTGGAAAATAAATAAAATAACGCATTCATATAATCATGTACACATGACAGATACACATGAAGTTGCTTTAATTGCATTATATTCATCCACAAGCTTCTTGGTCTAAGGACCTTTCAAGATTGTGACCCCTCAACAAAATACTCCCTTCTTTCAATCAAATATAAAAATCGTTAGTAATTTTTTTTTGCACGCTTCACAACGAGCCAATCTCAAATAGTTCGTAGTTTATGAATGACTCGACTTAACTCATTTATGGCCTTAACCATTTGTTAATTAATATATTTCCTAGTAATTAACTGCAAATATTTTCTTTCTCATCATCTTCACATATTTAAGAAATCATTGTTTAAAAGGAAGGGAGGAAAGGGAGCATGCTCATTTTGTCTTTTATCATACTTCACACACCCCTTTCATCATTCACTACCTTAGTGTAAAATCGAGAACAAAATCGTAACTATCGTATTAGAATCGTTAAATATCATTAGCCTACTGCTCCACGAACCACACACTTTTCTCCCATTTTTCATGGACCACACAAGTCATTTTTCTCTCCTACCATCGTTTAGTATTAAAAAATCAGTTTTGAATTTGATACCATACAAAATAATGATAAACCATGAGGTTTTAGTAAAACAAGTAAATTAAAATATGCAATCGAGCTCCTCACAAACCACCTCTTTGTCAACATGTTCAACATCTGTCTCACGAACCATTCCGTTTTCTCTTTTTTTTTCTATTGATTATGATTTTTTCTCTTCTCCCCTCACATAAACAACTTTCATATCTTATAGATCGTTAGTGGCTTTCGCTACATCTATAACATGCATCCCTTTCTCTTTCACGTATTTGTTAAACAGTAAAAACACATATGCTATAAATATGTTATTGATTTACCATTTCTACTCTAGCCATTAGTGGTTATAAGAAATGACACTATCATTTATATCTCCTTTCCAAGCCCCAAGGACACCCATACCCTACATTTACTAACTCACTACCCCTTAAAAGCTGATCCATTTCTCTTCAAACTTACCTAAAACTTTCATACAACTCCAAAGAGAAAAAGAGAGAGAGGGGAAAAAATGAAGAAAAATTTAGCATTATCTATATTTCTTGTTGCTCTATTGATACAAAACCACAACACTTTTCTTGAAATTGAGGCAGCAGGATCAAGAAATGGTGGATTCATCACAACAAGGGGAGTGCATTTCATGTTAAATGGTAGCCCTTACTATGCAAATGGCTTTAATGCTTATTGGTTGATGATTTTAGCCGCAGACCCATCTCAAAGACCCAAAGTTTCAGCTGCTTTTAAAGATGCCTCTTCCCATGGGCTCTCTGTTGCAAGAACTTGGGCTTTTAGTGATGGTGGTGTCACTCCTTTGCAGTACTCCCCTGGTTCCTACAACGAGCAAATGTTCAAGGTACATCACATATTACTAAACAAGTTTTCTGATGAATTCTGTTCATCATATCTTGATTTTCTTGAATTTACTTCTGTATTTCGAGATTTACTTCAAAAAGATGTTTTTTAATTGGTGGGTATGAGGGTGATGACAATTTCTTGAATTTTCAAGATTATTTTTAGAAAAAAAAGATGTTTTTTTATTGGTGGGTGTGAGGGTGATGACATTTTCTTGAATTTTCACGATTTTTTTTTATGAAAAGATCTTTTTTCATTGGTGGGTATGATGGTGATGACATTTTCTTGATTTTGTTGGTGGTGGTGTTGAAAAGGGGTTAGATTTTGTTGTGGCTGAAGCAAGAAGATTTGGGATCAAGCTAATTTTGAGCATGGTGAACAATTATGAAAATCTTGGTGGCAAAAAGCAGTATGTGAATTGGGCTAGAAATCAAGGCCAATACTTAACTTCTGATGATGATTTCTTTACAAACCCTGTTGCTAGGGGGTTTTACAAAAACCATGTGAAGGTGCAGACTTTATTACCTAATAATTCACAATTTTTTTTTTCAATTTTTGTTAATTTTTCTCACTTTTTTTTGTTACTGTGTAGACTTTGCTCAATAGATATAACACAATCACTGGAGTTGTGTACAAGAATGACCCTACAATCATGGCTTGGGAGCTTATGAATGAGCCCAGATGCACTTCTGATACGTCAGGAAGAACAATTCAGGTTCTTGTTTGACCTTTGTGTTGATCTGCTATTGACTTATTGAATTGTTTTTTGTTTGATTTTGACCAATAAGCCAGTTTAGAATAAAGAATTAATAAAACAAAAACAAGGTTTAAGTTAATTCTTTTTATAAAGACAACAAACAACAGTAAAGTTCTTTGCTTTAAAAAGAACAAAAAAGTTACCCAATTTGAGATTCAAGAAAATGAAAGATTCATCTTTAGTTTCTAGCCACAAGTTCTTTGGTGTTACTCTACAGTAATATTCATGAGCCACAATTACTGACCCATCTGATTGTGTGGCACCAATGGTCACACGACACTGACAACTGGTTCCAGAGCTCACATGTCTTCAAACCCACAACACAACTTGTGATTTAATGAAGTCAATCAACAAAAACTATAAAACAGTTAGATGATTAACATTTTCCCTAAGTGAACTGATCTTCACTAATGATCTTGTGATTTAACCATGATCAGGCCTGGATAACAGAAATGGCTGCACATGTGAAGTCCATAGACAGAAACCACTTGCTAGAAGCCGGTCTCGAGGGCTTTTACAGCAAATCCGGTCGCCAGAACCCTGGTTTCGACATTGGAACCGACTTCATTTCAAACAACCGAATCCCTGGCATCGATTTCGCCACCCTCCACTCGTATCCAGACCAATGGTAGTTTCACATTTTACCCTCAGTTTTCTTGCTAATACTATGCAACTTACCAATTAATATTATTGAACCAGGTTAACTAGCTATGATGATCAGACTCAACTCAACTTCCTGAACAACTGGCTAAGAACCCACATTTGGGATGCCCAATATGTCCTCAAGAAGCCATTACTCTTAACCGAATTTGGAAAATCGGTTAAAGATCCAAACTTTAGCACATACAAAAGAGACCAGCTGTTTAATCTGGTCTACAATAACATATATCTGTCGGCAAAACATGGTGGTGCCGCTGCTGGTGGTCTGTTCTGGCAGCTCCTAGCCGAAGGGATGGAGTCGTTTGGTGACGGTTATGATGTGGTTCTGAGCCAAGGGACCTCGACGGCTAACATTATCGGCCAGCAGGGTCGCAGGCTTTACCAAATTAGGAAAATATTTACTAGGATGAGAAATGTGCAGAGGTGGAAGAGGGCTCGAGCCGCTAGACGGGCTCAGTGGATGGCTTGGAAACGAGGCGTGAAGCCGATCGGAAACTAACCGTACCGGTCTAACGGGTGACATTTTGGGCTTTTCTCCGAAATCGTTTAGTTAAGTTATAAGTATTATCATAAAATACTTGGGTTTTGGTTTTAGTAATACGTTTGTGCCTTTGTGGTGTTCTCTCTTAGAGATGCATAATGTACGTCCAGGAGGGTGGCTTTGAATCTTGTATGAGTGTGACATTAAAGATGAAATCTTTATATTGTCTTCTTGAAAATGAAATTAAAATATTGTATTTGTGATGATTTTAGTGTTATCAACTTTTATATTTTATAAACTTAACTGTAAAGGCAAATTTATAATCAAAACAAGCAAAGGAATTACAATTCACAACCACCAATAAGCCGATGTGCAAGTTACAGACATACCCAAACAAACAATAAAATCTAACCCGCGTTATAATTACAAACCAAACTATCACGATATATACAGGAAATGCATCTTAAAGTTGGTCATAAAGATGCACCAAATTTGTTTCAAACTTTAATGGTGGAACCAAATTGGCAAATTGTTACACAATACTTTGTTACCGACCTTGTATGTCATTGATAAATAATGTACAATAATACCTTACGACGCTTATTGTATATGGTATAAGAAATTTAGGGTTTTTGTCTTCTTATTTTCTTTACTTTCTATTCCTTTTTGCTCCTTTTGTCACAAGAACTTGATTGGTTGTTAGCTCTCTTCCTCAATCACCTTCTTTGCATAACGCCTCTTCTATATTCCGGTGACTCATTGCATGCACACAACCACACACACATGTTTTTGTGTGTCTATTTGTGTGTGTATGACATCTTGGTGGTAACGTGTCTTTATATATCCAAGAGTTAAAAGGTTTGAATCCTATAAGAAACAAGTAGCTAGGTATAGATGGTTAATAAAAATAGATTACGAGACATTTTAAAAGAATATATGTATGTATAAAGAGAGAGAAGAGATTAAATAAAATGTGAATTTTTCCAAGAAAACTATAAGCAACAGGGTGTTGATAAATGAGATTCTTTTTATTATTAGCTTCGGAGTATTTTAGTATATTTATATTCATCAATTAGCTGTTTTTCGACAGATAGTTAATGGCATCTAGCTTATCATAGTACCGAAGTTTTTCTGAACATAGATTTAATTGTATTCAACAATCTGAAATTAGGATGATATTTGTCTTCCATTCTATGACTCGAGGTTATACATTGATTGTTCACATCAAACACTACTAGATAACTAAATCTTCACCAACCGAAAGATTCCATCGAAATTTGTCGTACCGTGATAAACCGTGGATGATGGTCCTTTATACACATCTCATCAAGATATCATTACAACTTTTGTTTCGAACTAAAATATGTTTAGCATATCTAATAATTAAATCAAACAAATTAGAAACTCAACTAAATCCAAATTTAACTGCTATTTCTTTTCCATTTTAGTTGATACCCATTCACATATCAATTTACACACACGATTAATATTGGTTCACGTGTGATCTAGTGTCGATTTTGGAATTCCATATTTACTTATTTTTACATAATAAAAACTACAACCACTTCAGCGGAAGTTATAAGTTACCTAACAAAAATAGTAATTGTTTTTAGTACCATTGCAACACCTCCATAGCACAAAAATAGTCAAATTTGTTTTATAGCAACAGATCTTTTAACTTAGAGTAAATTACTATTTTATCTCCTAAGGTTTGGATGATTTAACCTTTTTAGCCCAAAAATTCTGGCGTGTCAACCCTTGACATTTCATTTTTTTAACTGTTTTGATTCTTGATAACAACTCTATTAATATATTTGTTAAATTCAAGGATATTTAAGTCATGTTACATTTAAACGACTGGTTATGTAACTTGTAAAAAGACTAGGGCTCAAAATAATAAATCCATCGGTCAGACTTCAGAAGTTTTTAAGATGAAACTAAAATTGTGAATTAAATGAAGGAAGATTAGTAAATTTGTATTGATGGCACAGTATCGTCGGACCACCAACCACCGCAAACATCTTCACCTCTACACACCACTTATACCTCACCACCGATTCCACTTATACCTCACCACCGATTACACTCATCACCCCACATCCATCATCACCATTGAACACTGGCTTCACAAACCACCAAAGGCGGAGGTTTGGATGTTAAATTTAAGTTCGGTAGTGTAAATTTTTGATCCGGTAATGTAAATTTTTATATAAAAATCGAGTTCGCCCCCTAATAAAATTTAATTTCGCCCTCGTCTCCGGGAGTGTTCAAGCTCTGCGACTGTGCATCACCACTGTGCATCACCATACTCATCCATCGCCACATTCAAGAAAGGAATTTCAGGTAACAATTCGTCTCAGACTTTGCACATTCTGGATGTAAATAAAACTCAAATCAAATCTCTACTCCTTATGTTGATCTTTACATTTGAGCACTTTCAATGGTTCCAAGCATATGCTGAATCTGATGTTAAAATGGTGTGCATCAATTGTTCATAAGCACTTTCAATCAGACACTAATCACTTTCAAATTTTGTTTCTACTTCAATCAGACACTAATCACTTCCCACAAAGTTCATCTTCCTCCTCGCCTACAACATCAATCAGACTTGTTTTCTAAAAGCGATATACAAGTCTTGTTCATCAAGATCCCATAATTATATATTATATTACCAGCAGTGAGTCTAACGACCCGTTTAAATTGGATGAAACTAAATCCTAACCTTTTAAACTAGGCAGTTACGGCGGGTTCAGGTTGGTTATCGGCGGTTTCTTAATGGCAGTTCAGAGTTGTTCTAGATTACACACGTTGCCATAAAAATCGCTGGTAACCACCTGAGAATCCTCCATTTATACCTACTGAATGTTCGTTGTCGTCTTCTTCATTTATCCTATATTAGGTTCTTAAGATCAATTGCAGAAGCAGAAGATCTACTGATGAAAAAATGAGAGTTGGGCCGTAAATCATCACCGAAGAGTTGAAAATCAAGATTTCTTCGTCTAACCATGATCAAACTGTAACCGTTATCATATTGTGATTTTTCCCAATTTAACTGATCGATCAAGCATCAATAGTTGAGTGGATTGATTCAGGAGGCTGCGAAATCAAGGTTTATTAGGGTTCTTGTGAGTTCCTCTTTCGATTGAACTATTTCGTTTGATTTTTTGGCTGTTTTACCCGATCTCGGAAGCAAATTACTCTGATTTGTTGAAGATTTTGTGATTGTGGTGATCTTATGAGCTATTAGTTAGGAATTTAGCATCTTGCATTTTTTAAATTCCTAAGAAAGTTCAAATTTTTTTGTTTCATGAACATGTTTTTTGTTATTGTGTTTGGAGTTATGTTTTCCCTCTTCAATTTTCGGATTTGTGATTTTGTTGGTGATGTGGGTTTCTATGTGCAGGCTATCAATTTGATTATTCCCCTAATGTTAGCACCTTAACCCTGATTTACAGTAGTTTCTAACCCCGGACTCAAGTTTTCTTCAGTATTATTTTGCATGCAGTGTGGATATTATGATGCTTTTTGGTGTAGGTAGCCCAAAGTGAAAAATTCGGGACACCTATTTACCGGTGTGCTTCAAACTGCGAGTACATTGTTGTTGGTTAGACTTATGTGTTTATAGGTTTGTTTTCTATATGGAAGTTGAAGGGCTTGGCAAGGATGTCAGTGGAGGTGAGATTCTAATAATCGCTGCTTAATGGATATTGATGATAAGGGTAGAGATGTATAAGCTTGAAGTCTAAATAAGATATTTAAAAGTTTAGTTAGTATTAACCGTCTAAAATCATAAGCAACTTTAGTCCAGTCCTGTTTCGGGTAACCAACTTTTTTCCATTACTAAATCCTTTCAAACACTTGAATATAATTATAGTCTATTCCAAATTATTAACTTGCATGTCCAAATGGTCAATAAGGTGGTGAAGGGAATAGTGTTGCTCATAGAAATCTAATTCAAGAAATAGTATAACACAAGCTATTGTAATGATTACCTACAAGTTAATAATTTAACAGTTATTCACTAAGTTTGTCTGATTTAGGTGACGTTCTTTGTTTGTTGGAGCTCTTGGCAACTAAGATGGTATGCGATTTAGTGTTTACCTTTTATATATGTTATTTAATACATTATGGTGCATAGTGAGTTCCTTTGCATTGGTCAGTGCATCTAACTAACTTTTGGTGTGTCGTATTTTTGACAGTGTAGAGTTGGGGTTGGGTTGCAAGAACATTGTTAGTGGGTTGTTGAAGATGTTGGTAGCATATGTTATGGAAACTCCTTTGAATTCCATTTTAATCTTTTAGGTCAGATGGCCAAGTGAGTTTTAATCTTTTAAATAATGTGTAGGTTTTTAGTTAGCTTTATAATTGACAACCTAAAAGATTAATTTAGCAAGAATAATGTAACATCAACATAACTGCCTTACATTTTTCTTATATTACATACTTGTGCTAATGGATTCCAAGATGCTGAAATTGAGAAAATAAGTGTCATACTAATTTCAACTGTATCCAGAGCACGTCAAGTAAGATTAGTTTACCGGTCCAGTTTGCTGCTCTTATGCTTTATTGCATATAACACCTCTCAGTTTCCAAGAAATTTGCATGAACAACTTAGAACTACCACCACCTGTAAGTTCTACAACCATAACTGATTGTATACAAAGATGGTTTTCTTTGTTGAGTTATGTGCATAACTCACTGATTGTCATGATTTTAATGAATCGGTTCCTTAAAGACCACATCTTCATTCAATTTGCACACGGATTGCATATTTCAGCTAAACATTTCAAATAGCACGCTCTTTTCGCTTAGTCACGGGTATAAGTGCACACTCTACGTGTATGATTCCTTAGTAAAAGGTAAGCTTGCAAAAAAAATTACAGGTTGCTCTTGGTTATTAATAACTCAAATTGCATGCACTTGTCATGCAATTATAACTTGATAAGCATGTTCCTGACTATTGTAAAAAAAACAAAAGAAACATAACCGAATGAACGATCGTAATTAGACTTAGATAACATTTCTTAACAATCTTTATGCTTCCGTCTTTTGTAGGAGTGAAGCTAAAGGAGAAGATGCATTACCAATTCATTAACATATTCTCTTCCAAATGATGAGGTTTCTTATATACGATGTTTTTTTATCTCTAGTTAGTAGAAAATGCAACATCATTGTAATACCAAGTTGTACTAATAATGTTATATAGTTTGATATTATGAGGTATAAAGAAAAAAGATAGTTATATGAAATTATGTAGAAAGTAGAATATTATCTTTTGAATTTAAAGGCAAATCATCGTTGTTGTTTGTCTAGTGTTTATGTGTAATAGAAAAATTAGTAGGAGATAAACTTACGACATTAAAGTCTCAAGACCATCTGTTTATATGTTGCTATCAAATCTATATCCAATACTTGGCAATTGTCAGTAAAGATCAAAATTCAAAAGTTAGGCAGTTATGGATGAGATGAACGTGAAGAAAGAACAAGACAATTTTGGCCTATTAAAGAAAAATATAACCTAACTCAAGATTGTCTGTCCCATATACTTAGTGACACTTCTGACTGGTCTAGGTTTTGCGTTGATGCTTCTTTTGATAGTCAGCATAAAACGTAGGCAAGGTGCATAAATGTTGTCCATACGCGGTTCATGACCTACCCTTCGTCTACTACGTATGAGTGTTAACTTCTATTTTTGTGTCACGGGAAAATTTATTATTTTTTTTCACTTTTTGAAAGTTAATATATGGTTCATAAACTATTTAATGTTTTAACAAGTTACATAACTAGTCCCTTAGATGTAAAATGACTTAAATACTTTTAAATTTAACAAAAAAAAAATAATAGAGTTAGGGGCCAAAATAATTTTAAAAAAATAAAACGTTAAGGATTGATATGTCAAAAGATTTTTTTTAAAACTGAAAGAGTTTTATCACCCAAACCTCAAAGGCCAAAATAACAATTTAATGTTTTAACAAGTTACATAAGTAGTCCTTTAAATGTTAAATGACTTACTTTTAAATTTAAAAAAAAATAACAGAGTTAAAGGCTAAAATAATTAAAAAAAAATGTTAAATGTTGATATGTTAAAAGATTATTTTTAGAGTCAAAGGGTTTTATCAACCAAACCTCAAGGGCTAAGATATTAATTTACTCTTTACCTTAACATCTCCAATAACTTTTCTTATGCAAGTAGTGGCTTCATATCTTCTTGTTATAATCCAAAGATAATGTTATTCGTAGCCTAATTTCCATAATTAATAAGATACATACCTAAATTATTTTTTAAATATTAGAATGAGAAAAAATTTCAGTGATTTTCATCCTATGCTAAATTTACTCTAGCTCCTAGATAATGTCCTAAATTCAAACAAGTAATTAATTTTATCAATTTACCCAAATTCCCAGTATAATACAGTTTCAATTTCAAAATGCGAGTTTTTTCCCAAAATATTGTAGTTGGAAATTTTATTTACTAAAATGGGTGATTTGAAAATTATTTACTAAAATAGGTGTTTTTCTAAAAACTTATTTTTTCTCACTCATATTCTTATTGGACAAAAAATACCTATTTAAAATATTGTTATCTAATAAAATTAAAGAAAAAACTTTTTAAAATATAAAAAAGTAGTTCAGATTGTCATGTTTTATAAACTGGCCTTTTAAGGTATTTTTAGTTTGTTTATTAACGTTCACTTTAACTTCTTTATAAAATAATTTTTATTTGGAAATGCTCTTTTATTAATATTTTTTGTTTCTTTAAAAGATTTATAGATGTTTATGTGTTAATTTTTTTAATAGATATAAATTTTTATAATTGTTTTGAAACAACTTAAAAAGTTTATAAGAAAAAGCATTTTATCATAAAATAGGGGTAATCATCAATTCAGTTTTCGGGTTATGAGGTTTATTTGTTTTGATATTTTATTCGGTCGTAACCAAAAATCAAACTGAACCGAACCGCATTTACTAATGCCCTAACCTAGCTGAATCGAATAACAAAATAAAATTTTCGTTTGCTTTTCACTTTTAAAGAAATAAACGAGTGGCGTTATATACAGATAAGTTAATTAAGTATAATTTTTATTAATTAACAAGTTTGAATAATTTGAAGCATTTCTATTTAAAAATATTTATATTAAGACTAAAAGCATTATTAGAAAAAAATTTGGAAGTAGTTTAAGAATGAGATGAAAAACATTTAAAAAAAATACTTTTTACAAATTAACAGTTTTACAAATATATATTAAAAAGATTTAACACATAAACATCAAATCTTTTAAAGAAACTGGATATATTAATGAAACATTAAAAGTATTTCTATTTAAAAAATATTTTATAAAGAAGTTAAAGTGAATGTTAATAAACAAACTAAAAAAATATTAAAAGACCATTTTATAAAATATGACAATTTGAACAATTTTTTTTGTATTTTAGAAAGTTTTTTCTTTAATTTCGTTAGATAACACTATTTTAAATAGGTATATTTTTTGTCCAATAAGAATATGAGTGAGAAAAAGTAAGCTTTTTTAAAAAAACATCTATTTTAGTAAATAATTTTCAAATAACCCATTTTGATAAATAAAATTTTCAACTATATTCTTTTGAAAAAAAACTCTTCAAAACACATCACTTATCATTAATTAAATCAGATTTCAAAACAATCATGAACTTATTGCTTAGGTATGATGATTGTTTTTAAGAATGACTCCATCTACTCATATATCCATCTAATTACAAGATTTGAACATGTAACCTCATGTATAGAAAAAAACATTTTATTATCAGAGTGTCATTTTGAAGACTGGTATGATGATTGTTAAAGAGCAAAGTACACAAGATGGTGTACTTTATGTACATATGTAACAAGTACACTCAAACAGACTTAAAACAGGCTTCAACAAACAACATTCTTCTTTGCAGATTTTTCATTAGACATCTCTAGCTAAGCCATTTGCATAGTTTAACAAACAATGCGCAAGTGAGCGCATATCATATTATTCGTATATCTACAAACTACAGTCTACATACATTAATGATCATCTTTCGTCAAGACATAAACATGTTGAGCCATGAACAAGAACCTCTGCCCACAAACCCGAGTTACATCATCTCATCACAGCTGCAAAACCATAAGACCGAAAAAACAGACCCCACCACTACACCCGCGACCACTTGGCTAGTTGTGTGATAGCGTAATAGAACACGCAGCCATGACTGCAAAACCAAAACAAAACAACACAACACAACATCAGCGTCAAGAACTTCTTTGTGCTACCCTTTAGCATATTGATAGTTTAATCTAAAACTACAATGCACAGACACATTATTAATGATGTAATAGATAAAGAGCTTAGGGTATATGAAGTTATGAACACATACAAAGTATACACCAATCGCGATAACAAGAACAATGAGCATGATCGAAAGCCCATTCAATCCAATCCATCCGATAACTGTGTCAAGAATCAAGATCAAAGTAAACAACTTTACAATCATAAACCCGATACTGAACACGTGTGAATTTCAATCGGTTAAAGATGATTACTTGAAAGAATGATGAATATGACAGCATATGAAATGCATTGAGCATGTGTTGATGGCATCCCAGGGCCCGAACACACTTCAGACACAGGTCGCTCTTGGTTTAAAATCTGCTTCAGCACGAACGATAATAATATGTTCAAAACCAAACCCGCGATAGCCCACGGTGCTAGATCATCTTGTCTCATTAGAATCACTCCACAGTATGCTACAGCAACACACCAAATGCTCTGAAATCAAAATCAAGAAACCATAAGCTATTTTACTTCAAAATGCACATGGAACTGTTTGTCATAATGTCAATATGAAGAATTTCATCATCCAAAACAAGATTTTGATTTTATAAATGATTGTCAATAAACAGAATTACAGAAACATGATGAATTAAAGGAAACAGGATCACCAACCGAACGATTAAGAGCAATGTGGAGCAGATAAGTTGTTCGACAATTTGACGCGCTATTGCTATCAATCAAATCTTCTTGTTCAAGAGCATTAACCATTGTATCACTACAAGTAACACCATCGAATACTTGATGTTCAATTGGCGCCTCAACCATCGTCTTCTTCAGCCCGCGGGTGCGAAAACCCGAATCAGAATTGAGGGTTTTAAACAGTGAGTTCAAAAATGGTGGTGAGCTTTGTGTTTATGGATAAACAGAGGATGATTGCTTTGTATTTATAAGCACATCCTCTGTTTTTCTAGACCACTCAAAAAAGAAAACATTCCTCTGTTTTTTGGACTCAAAAACAATATTTTTATATTTTTTATTTAATTTTTGAAAGAAACTAAAAGACTGTTACTACGTTCAATTGAAAATTATATAATTGATTCTTGTTAATCATTATTGAGAGTGGTCCATAACCTTCAAATTTTATTATGACAAGGGATTATGTTATACATATAGTTATTAATTATATATTGGAAGTAGCCTATTCCTATCATATGAAGGAGTGTAATAAAAATGTTTCTCCTCAAATAAGTTGGTGTTCTAGTTACATGTTGGACACTGTAAATTTAAAAGTAGGTATGAACGCCTTGTGAGTTAGCGATCTTAAATTTTTGTTTCAACTTTATATTTTACAATAAAGTTTAATAAGCTAATTACAAAAGATCCATCTCCCGAAAAAAAAGTAATGGTAAAGTTATACTAAAAAGAATATTTAATTTAAAAAGTTTAAAATAAATTGTGGCTTTGACACGTGTTTTTCTATTGCTTTAAATAGGATGACATATTGGTTATTGTGTTAAATATGTCAGCTTATTGCGTCTTATATGTTAATTGTATCAAATGTCAATTCACCGTGTCATATATTTTACATCATTTATTATATATATATATATTAATTATTATGTTTTACGTTTTGTATCATTTTATGTTATGATTTTTTATAGATTATGCAGACTTGTTATCTATCATTAAGTTTTACAATTAGAAATAAACAGGTATATACTCTCACCGATGTGTTTTTCAAAACTTATAGTGTTAAAGATAACACAATGCGTTATTTTTGTCTTGTTTTTTATAGATTATATAAACTTATTGTTATCTATCATTGTATTTTAAAATTAGAAGACACAATGATGTTATTTCACTGATTAATTTTTCCAAATTCATAGTATCCAAGATAACACAATGACGATAAAAAAACACAATGAGACATTGTATTATATTTTTATCGTTTTTAATGTATTAGATTAATTAGTTATTAATTATTATTGTGTTACATATATTAGAGATACACAACAATGTTATCGCACCATTATATTTTTTAAAATTTATCATCTTAGAAAAAACAATCGAATATTCTTAGCCATTGGATCTAAAATCTAATATATGATAATTTTTCTTATCCTTTTTAGTTTTTCATCTCTTTTTATAATAACCCCACCCTATAATTTATCACACCGCTTCTCTCTTTTTTAGGTTCCAAATATTCCCGATTCCCAAGCGCAAGGAGGATCTTTTCATAAACTGTAAACAAATAGACTGCGTTTAATAATATTTAGGTATCGTGTGTATTATCTATTTTTTATTGTCTGTCAATATAGAATCCTTATCAGTCACTTTGTATATATCAATATATGATTAACAATTAGATATTATTAATTAATTATCCATTATATGTTATATCTTGTTGGTGTCAACAATGGTAAAATAACATCCACAACACCCAAACCTTTTGATTTAAACCCAAAAAACAAATATGAATCTTGAATACACGAATATCAACCAAAGATTCAGTAATGGAACAAATCACAAACAAAGCGAATCACAGATCTTCAGTATGATGATCTGCGTTAGATGATCCGAGAACATGAAGTCGAAAACAAGAAACCCTAGAACAATGAAAATGACCAGAAAAAAACTCAACTAGCGAAAAAAAACAATTGACTCAAACGCTTCTCAACCCTTTCATCGAACTTATAGCATCCAGATTAAAAAATGGAGCTCCCCTCATCTCCTATAGTTCGTGCGTGTCCTAGAGACAATCTGAATCTTTTCTGGGGTTCAAGCAGGACATCCACTTACCTTTGGATCCTGGAAAAAACAAAAGAAAAATAAAAAAAATTATAATACAATTTTTAAAAATGAGTTTCCAGGTTTAATAGTTTTTGGATTATAAAATTGAATATTTGTAATATTAACATTTTCAACAACTCCCCTCTCCCCTGCGTCGAATTTGATAATCCAAAAGCATCACATATTTTTACCCTTTAATTTAAGAATGCATGAGACAATAATAACAACCCTTATTACCCACATAAGCTAGTTGTGAGCTGGAACTAGTAGAAAGTGTTTGATTATATCAATTGATATTTCTTCCTTAAGAGAAAAAATATAAATTTTAAAATGTCTGGTTCGATCATGAAACACTAGAGCAGGCTTCATAACATCAAATGTGATAGAACACATGATTTTATATTTGGCTTCAGAAGACAACCAAGAAACAATCCCTGCTTCTTGTTTTTTTAGGAGATCAAGTTGTCACCGACAAAAATACAGTATCTAGTGATTGACCGTCTAGAGTCATGACACTTTCCTCAATGAGAGTCTTTATATACAAAATATTTAAATTCATATCTTTTTCAATCATCACACCCTTACCCGGGGAGCCTTGTAAACAATACATCATTCTTAAAGCAATTGTAAGTGAGAGTATTTCGTTTGTGCACATATTGACTTAAAAGGTGCAAAACATAAGAGATATCTAGTCTAGTATGTGACAAATAAATCAGCCTTCCAATTAGTTTCTAAAAACTAGTTATGTTTTGTAAAGGATTTTTATTATTTTTACAAAAGTTCATGATTGAAAGGTTCAATAGTGTACTCATAGGTTGACACTCATTAAGATGAAATTCTACAAGCAATTTCATATAATATCTCTTTTGTCAATAAGAAAATTCATTTTTCTAGTTTGTATCACCCTGATTCTAAGAAAATATTTTAAAGGACCAAAATCATTGATTAAAACTTAGTTTCTAAAAGTTTTTTTTTTTTAAATTTCTTATCTCATCTACACTGGTATCTATGATAACAATATTATCAACACATAACAAAGAAAGATCACATTAATTTTGAATGGACCCAAAATTGACTAACATACCAACCAATTTTATGTTCCACGTTCTTAGTGCTTATTTAAACCATGTAATGCATTTTTTTTATTCGCAAACTTTTGTTTCATTCGGGGAAAATTTACAATCTAGAAGACTTATATATACATCTTCATTCAAATCTCCATATAAGACATTACTAATATCTAACAAGAAAACATGTTAGTTTAATGTTAAAATAGAATGAACAGTAATGATCTTAACCATCAGAGAGAATGTTTCATCAAAGTTAACCTCTTCCTTTTGATTGAACTCTTTTGCTACAAGTGTAACTTTAAATCTTTCAATTTCAGCCGTAGACTTATACTTTATTTTATAAACTGATGTGAGTGTGTTGGAATGTTATTTCAAGTGTTTAAATGTTAAATAGTAAGTATGATTACTCGTATTTATGCATTTGATTGTGTGGAAAAGGTTAACCAGGAGTTGAAAGTGATTTTGTAGGTAAAATAATCAAGTTGAAAGCTTACATGATGAAACAAGGTATTAGATGGATCAAGAAACAAAGATTTAAAGTGAAACAGAAAGGCTCCCACCGTAGTCTACTGTAGCCACCGTAGGCTACGCCAGCTCCAATTTCAAAACAACAGAAAAGTACCCAGCGTAGGCTACGCTAGCCAGCGTAGGCTACGCAGGGCCTTCTGTGGACCACCTATAAAACCACATTTGTGTTATGTTTGACCTACCACTTGCCCCCCATTCGAATCATATTGTTGTAAGGTTTTGGTTGTTAATTGAATTGGTATTATGTATTAAGACCCGTTAAGTCTTAATTATCGATATAACTTAATCATTGCTCGTATAGAATCCCTGTTAAGGATTTTCTGTCAAGTTGAACTAAACGATTACTGAAAACCAAACTTGAATCTCGGAGTGGATTACTATTTCTCGTAATTGTCTTCTTAATCAAATTGATTATTTCCAGTTTGTTTTCTTCATTAATTTGTTAATCATTCTAAAAATCTAATTTTCACAACCAAGAGACAATAGTTCATAATTCAGTATTTAAATCAATTTCTTATAATTTAAAGTACAATACACCGACCACTAATTCCACGAGGATCGACAACCCTACTTACCCTAACTAGTATGGTTGTAAAGTTTTGGTTGTTAATTGAATTGGTATTGTGTATTAAGATCCGTTAAGTCTTGATTATCGATATAACTTAATCATTGCACGTATAGAATCCATGTTAAGGATTTTCCATCAAGTTGAACTAAACGATTATTAAAAACCAAACATGGATCCCGGAGTGGATTACTGTTTCTCGCAATTTTCTTCTTAATCAAGTTTGATTATTTCCAATTTGTATTTCTTAGTTAATTTGTTAATCATTCCAAAAATCTAATTTTCACAGCCAAAAAGCAATAGTTGATAATTCAGTATTTAAATCAATTTCTTATAAATTAAATGACAATACATCGACCACTAATTCCATAAGTATCTAACTAGTTTAAGGTGAATAGGTACACACATTTAACATCTTATTTGATTGTTACTTTGACATCGATCATAAACCCACTTAAATTATATGGTTCTCTTTCTACGGCCAGATCAACTAAGTCTCTAGTATGATTTTCATTTAAAGCATTCATCTCCTCATTCATGGCTAGGGATCGATGTTCAACGGTTCGGTTAACGTTTATTCAGTTCGGTTTCTTCGGTTATGAAAAATTCTTGGGCTAACCGTTAACCGAATCAAATTAGTAACTGACTTAACCAAACCGAGTTCAACCAACTAACCCATTTATTTGGTTTATTCGATTTGGTTATCCGATTAAACCGGTTATTATTTGATTTATTCGGATAACCAAACCGAAAAACCATGATTTTGTGTAACCGTTAACCGAACCGAAAACCGAATTCACAATCAGTCTATCCTATTTTTTTCGGTTACGGTACGGTTTTGTTTGTGGTTATTTTCAGTTTTTGGATTTTTTGAATACCCATATTTATTGCTGTCAACCAGCTTTGTTATTTCTGGCTTCCTACTTTTTTTGTGGTTCTATTATTTTGTTTAGTGTGGTTGCATAAGATCTATTTTCAACAGATAAATAAGAGTAATTAACTATTTTTCTATACCATATTTAATGAAATCTCATAAATGTCTTCGAACAATATTTGATTATCACCATTTCTAGTTGACACGAATGGTAAAAAAGCTTTGGTTTCACAGTTTGCTTTATGCTTTATAAAGGGTTGAGCTAGTAATATAACAACGAGAGTGAAAACATAAACAAAAATTAATTTGGTTTTTGATTCTTTATTTAACTTAGTATTAGTTAATTAATTAGTTATTCTAAAAGCTTTTTACAATGACTTCTTGTATTCTTACGGTTCTTTAACTTATTCATGTTAGTACATTAGCACATGATGATATACATGTTTGTGTGAGAGAGAGAAGAATGAAAGAATATAGAGTTTAAAGAGATGTGCGAATGGAGAATGAATGAAATTAAGACGAAGCTTCATTGGAGTTTTTGCGGGTATATTGATATTGTGGATGCTTTGGTGAGGAATATTTCCAATAATTTATTTGTAGAATTATACTATAATAGTAATACAATCACTATTTAATAATGCTTCGAATTAATGAATAATTCAGCTCATGAAATGAAATGAATTTAAAATTAAGGACGGAATTTGTGTACTTTCAAAATTCCATTAATGGAAATTTGGAGATCATGTGGAAGTGGTTGGTATGCTCCATGTAATACGATCAACGTACGTAACAGGCCCTTTTGTGGTTGTATGGCCTTTCACACATTTGGATGGGTGTATTATTTTACGTAATAATTAAGTTTTTGGTAAACAACTAATGTTTTAATATTTTATTAGTTTTAATGATTTTCGTTTACATGTTAAAATTTTAAGTTAGGAAATTGGCTATTATTATAATTAGTATTTGAACAACTCAATGAAATCTTATTACTCTAATAAAAAATTAACTAGAAATGACATTTAGCAACATCATATTTTTTCTTATCAAAATTTTTTAGCTTCTTTCTCTTTTATTAAATAATACCTTAATTACTAATAATATTATTTAACTCTTTTTCAGATTAAAAATTGGTTTTTAATAAATTAAGAGAGATCTTTTTATTAATGTTATTTCTAATATAATAGTTTTCATAAAATAAGAAATTTTTCTAGCTCACCAAACTTTTTTTAAAAATGCGAAATATTTTAAAATCAGTGTTTTTAAAAAGTAGTTTTTTTATAAATAAAAAAAATAAAAAATGAGAATTATAATAAAAAATAATTAAAAATGGGAGTTATAATACGGATATAATTAAAAATGTATATTTTTAATACGGTTTGTCTTGAAACAAAATGTTTAAACTTTTTTAAGAAAAAGTTTAAAAAATTGATATAATTATTTAATTACTTATAGTTTTTACTTATACATGGTTTGAATCATATATATCTTAATAAATTGTTTTATATTTAATGAATTTTTATTATATTTGATATATTATTTATTCAACTCGTGTAATATATGTGTTTACTAAACTAGTATATATGTGTGTGTATGTGTGTTTATATATATAAACTATCCAACTAGCAAGAAAACTAACCAGATCATAAAATTAAATGAACATTATTTAGTAAGATTGCAACTGTAAAATAACAAATCATTATATTAATAACCAACTTTCATTATTGTTTTATTTAATCTAAGTTGAAAAATGCTCTAAATTGTAACTGAGAGAACTATTTTCCAAATAAAATTATAGGTGTAGAACTTATATATTAAAATATTTTAAACCAATGAATACCTCTTTTTCTTATGGTAAATAGTTTTCAAATTAGTATTAAGAACCCAACATTATAACGGGGACGTAAAACTATGACATGTAGCATCTGGCACACAACGTCAGTGACCACCAACACTGAAAATGCTCATATAAAAATATATAAAAAACAAAAAAATAAAAATAAAATTAAACGAAAAGTAGACGTAAAAACGTTGAATCACACAAGCAAAACATAAAACATATAAAACAATAAGTAAACCAATCTACGACCAGCGAGTTGCAATGAGGTCGTTAAACGAGGGAAAAATAAGCGTAAAAACGTTGAACCACACAAGCATACTATGATGTGTTAATTTGAAAATTTAGGCCAATACATAAACCGGAAAAAAAATATAAAAAGTATAGGAGACCAAATTTGAAAGTAATAAAATGTTGGGACTAAATTATAAAGCATATGTAAAATTATTGGGTTAAAATAAAAATGCTAAAGATTAATAAAAAAAATACGAGTACAACCAATAAAACATATGATACGACCCTTAATGCATACAGATGTTGATAATTAGTATATATAAAATTATCCATTTTGGTATATAAATTTCTATTTACACCTTTTTGAAAAAAAAAAAAACTCTAGTAACAAGCATTTATATATTTCCATTGGAATCATTTTGTTTTAAAAACTTTTGACATTTATAAAATAATTTTAATATCACGGGTCTTTCTTCCAATGCTAATGTAGTATTGTTTTCAAGATTTGTATTTTTTTTCTTCACGTTTTTTTGTCTCTTCTTGCTTCCGAACAATAATGTGCGATCTTGTGTATATGTGTAATTATTTTCATTAATAAAATTACTATTATTTTATTTAATAAAATTGGTCCAGTGAGGATAATTATATATATTGTCATAATCATTAATAATAATATTTAATTATTAAAAAATATGTTTGTCACAAACGTGAGATGGAGTGGTGTTCATAGTGGTATTCTATACGATCCAATTCCATTTGAAGATTTTCTTATTATTGTTATCAGACGATAATATTCCATGAGTTAACTTAAATCTTCTATAACAACCACATATCTTAAATTATATAGAAAGTTAGTAATTGTAGTATCTAATTGTTTTTATATCATCTAGGGAGTTAGCTCCTTGCCATTTAGATGTATGACGTTATAATAAGTGGTTTATAATCTATCTATCTATATTAACAAAAAATATTTGTATGTCACTTGTCATAATTTTAAAGCTTCCAAATTTTATTTTCTCGCTTCTTTCTCTAAATAAATATCACATTAACTACAAATGATATTATTAGTCTTTTCGTATTAAAAATATTTTTTATTAAATTAAAAAAAGATATTTCTACAAATGTGATTTGTAAAGAAATAATTTTTTATAAAATAAGATTTTTTTTAAAAAAAAATATCAAACTTTTAAAAAACGCAATATATTTAAAACATATGGCTTTTAAAAAATAAAATTCTTATGAAACAAAAATAATTAAATTTCAAAGTCATAATAAAGAAATTATTAAAAAAGACACTTTTTCAAAAACGGTTTGTATTGAAACAATTTGTTTAAAAACCAACTTTTTTTGAAAAAAACAAAAAAAAATAAACAAAAGTTTAAAAAATGATACCGTCCTTTTATCACTCGTACGTAATGTCAATCATATATTATATCAAAAGATCGTTTTATAATTTATTAATCTTTATTAAACATTATTTAATATTTTATTTATTCAACCCGTGTAATACACGGGTACTAACCTAGTTGAAACATAATCAGTTGTAGTAAATGATAAAATTTGGATGGAATAACCATTTAGAAAGAAAAATAAGTTGGAAATTGATTGAATTTGAATAACAAAAGAAAATAAATTATATAATCTTTCTAATCTAATAAAATGATAATTACGGACGACGTATTATCATCAAATTTCTTCTCATCAAAATTATTCCACTTTTTTTCTTATTAAATATCATATTAACTACTAATAATATTATTTATTTTTTTAGATTAAAATAGTTTTCTAATAATTTAAGAAATAGACCTTTTTATTAATGTTATTTTTAAAGAATTTTTTTTATAATTAAGGAATATTTCTAAATATCAAACTTTCTTTATAATACAAAATAATATAAAATTGGTTCTTTAAAAAGTAAAGTTTTTATATACCAAAAATAATTAAAATTGGGAGTTATAAGAAGAAAATTATTAAAAACGATATTTTTTTAAAAACAATTTGCTTTGAAACATAATGCTTATTTATTTATTTTAAAAAAAAAACAAAAAAATTTAAAAACAAAAGTTTAAAAAGTTTATATCATTGTTTTATTACTTATTGTCCTTACTAATATCGGTTTATAATTAATGAATGTTTGATCGATGTCGAAGTATCAATTAAATAAGATGTTAAAATGTGTGTTCCTATTCACCTTAAACTAGTTAGGGTAAGTAGGATTGTCGATCCTCGTGGAATTAGTGGTCGGTGTATTGTACTTTGATTTATAAAACAATGATTAATCAAATTATCAAATTACTTAACTATTGCCTCTGGGATGTGAAAGTTGGAGTTTTGAAATAATTAACAAATAAATAAGAAAACAACTTGGAAATAATCAAACTTGATTAAGAAAACGATTATAAGAGAAAGTAATCCACTTCGGTTCTAGGTTTGGTTTTCAGCAATTATTTAATTTAACTTCATGAAAAATCCTTAATAGGGATTCTGTATGTGCGATGATTAAGTGATATCGATAATCAGGAGTTAATAGGTCTTGATACACAATTCCAATTCAATTAGAAACCAAAACTTGCAATCATATAATTTCCGGAAGATTAAATGATATTCAAATAAAAGTTTACCAACGTCATTGTTTAAATAATCAAAACACAAGTTAAACTTATAAAAGAACTTAACGAGTTCTAAAGTTTAATCCCAACAAAGTTAAACAAAAATAAAAACCTAATCACACAAAACCTAATACCCGAAGTCGATCACGAGAAGATTAGCCGCTCATTGTTCGTGAATGATCTTCAAAATCGTTGTTGATTTGCATTCCGGATGATTGTATCTTGTTTTTGAGGGTTGGAATGGTGAAAAATCGATCCCAAAACTTCCAAAATACGTCTTTTATCGTCTTAGGTCGAATGAGAATCAAGTGGTGGCTAAAACCTAAATAAAACGCGTATTTAAGGGTTTTTGAAAAGGTCCTGGCGTAGGCTACGCCAACCAGCGTAGCATACGCTGGGGTGTATTCTGCTGTTTTTTTACTTGAGCTGGCGTAGCCTACGGTGGATACAGTAGGCTACGGTGGAAGCCTTTCTGCTGCACTTTGAATCTTTGTTTCTTAACACCTCCAATGACTTGTTTCACTATGTAAGCTTCTAACTTGCTTGTTTTACCTACAAAATCACTTCCAACTCATAGTTAACCTATTCAACTTAATCACATTCATAAAAACAAATAATCATACGTAATATTTAACGTTTTGACACTTTAAACACTATTCCAACACACTCATATCAATGTTAATTCTATTTGACTTTTTTAACAACAATTTCTATTACCACGAAATTCACCAAACGTGCACACCGCAGGATTTGAACCCAGAATTAATAAATATCGGTTTATTTATTTGGTTCTTATAATACATATGTTACTAAGGTAGTTAGTTATATAAACGGCAACATAAAGTTAATTATGTATATACAAGACTAAAACACAAGTCCAGCCTAAGTTGGTAATCAAAGTTTGACTTAAAGAGTTAAAGTATGTCCGAAAAAACATACAAAATTAAAAATATAAAAATATGTTAAAAGAACAAGAAAGATACAAAAATAAAAAAGTATGTCAAAAGACAAAAAGCAAGTACAAGATATAAATGGGTATTAAAAGAAAATAATATAAAATGTGTATTAAAAGATAATAAACCACAAAAAAATATATATATAATGAGGCTAGTGGTGAGATTTGAACCAAGTCTCCGATGAAGAAAAAACTAATTCTCCTTCCGATATTCTACTTTTCAGGTTTTGAATCAGATTTGAAAACGGGTTAAAATAAAGTTAGTTTGGGTATTATTGGTTGGAACCAGTCTCACCATGTATGGTTAAGAATCATCTCAATAGTACAAGTTGGGTTGCAAGAACGGGTTGTGTTAAGAACCAATTTCAACCCTATAACGTTTGCATCCCACAAAAATTGTAGGTAAATTCTTAAAGTTGTATGGTTAGATTAAATTAGACGACAAAAAATAATGCTAAAAAGAAAATTAAAATTATAAGAAAGAATGAACATTCGAAAGGTGACACTTTAATTAATGTACTAAATTATATTAGAAATATATATTTTTTTAGAATGCACTCTAATGCCTATAGAGTGTTGTTAATTATTTATAGAAAAAACTGCATAAATGGTCCTCGTGGTTTAACCGTTTAACCACATTGCATGTTTGATCTTCAAATCTTAAAATTTATAAAGTTAGTTCAAACGTTTGTGTACTTATTGTATGTTTGGTCCTTTATGTTAAATTCATTTAGTTTTTATGTATTTTATAAGGTTTGTACTAACTTTTAAATTTAACTTTAGGGACCAAAAGTACAACAATCACATAAAAGTTTGGATTAGTTCTGAAATTTTTAAAATTTGGGAAACAAACTTGCAGAATTTAAACAAAAGTTTGGACTAAATTTATAAATTTTAAAGTTCGGGGACCAAATGTGCAATCTGGTCAAACCACAGGGATCATTTATTTATTTTTATCTTTTTTATATAATGATTGTTTTTGCATGAATAACCTTTTTTACGAGTTAATGATAAAAACTACTTAAATCTATAGTATGAAAACAAAGATGGAAAGAGAGTTTCTCTTTTGAAAATGTATTTGAAACTAGTTCGGGTTGGATTAACAAAAATTAAACTAGTTTTTTTAGAACTGACTTTAGTGAGAGAAATGATCAAGCTTAAAAATAGGTTGAAATCAAGTCAGTTTGGGTTTTATCGGGTTGAAAGTGGTCTCACCATATGGGTTTAAGGATCAATAAAACGATAAAGTTATAAGTTCTACAACATTTAATCAATTAAAGATAATGATTATAGCGTGATACACGAAATGGGATTCAATATAAAGCTTCGTAACATGAGCATGATATACAAAGTAGTAGTTTAGGGTTAGGAAGCTAGTAAGTTAAAAGACGAAAAAAGTTGTTACAAGATTAGCTTCATTCAGTATTATGTGACTATACGCATCCGCCGTAGATTTTTAGTTTCGTTAGGAGTTTACTATCTGCATTAATGTTGGACTAGAAGCTAGTGGCTTGTTTTGTGGAAGGCCTTGTGGGATGATGTTTCACATCAACACAAGTTTTCAAATTCTATTAAGGAGATAAAAGGAATGTTTTATGTGGAAGTTTAAATGACAAGATATGTCTACGTGTTAGTGTAATGCATTTGAGTTTCCTGAGACTTTTTGGTCAAATCAGGGTCCAAGAAGTCTCTGGTTGGGATCGAGCTGTCAGGTCACCTAAACTTTAAATTTCTTATTTTGGTAAACAATGCTTTATAAAAAATACACTAAAATTGGTTTCAGAACAATTTTTGTCATTCTTGATTTTCATTCTTGATTTCTCTTATCAAGAATTCTCACACACAGATCATACTTGTTTTTGGAATTAAGTTTTATCCGATTGAAAATTTGATGTGAACCCAAATAATTTCAATCTGATAGTGTTTCGCTACTTTTATTTTATCACGGTATTTCTCTACAATCCATATTCTAAGCACATTTTACGCAGAATATAATCGTGGGATGCCCTAGCATCTAGGGCTTTTTGGAGTTCTCATGAACCCATATACCTCATGGACTGTCGCATCCAGCTAAAAATGCTAAGCTGATAAGCATAAAACGTACCAAAGTCAAATATGACAAAGTATATAAGCCTCTTCCCCAGCTCAAATAGTTGAAGTGGGATACCCAAGACTTCATAGAATAAGGTTTTAGATTTCCTACATGTGATAAAAGAGTGACAGGATGGGCCGAGGGTTTTTTTCACCTAAGGTGAGTTTTCTGCTAAGGGTGGTATCAGGAATGTGCCAACCTAGAGACCTAAGATTTCGTACTCGAGTAATGGAGATGATCGGGTGGGCCAGTGACCCATCAGTGATCAAAATAGTCGTTAAAAATATAAGTTTCACTTAGTTAAGAGAGAAGCCAATGTGGAGCTAGCATACCTGGTATCCACTTAATAGAGGTTTTGTCATTTAAATGAAAGATTTTAGGTTTAAACCCAGACATGATATAAATTAGTTCAAAGTAATTTAAGACTAGGAGTGAGATATATTTGTTGCTAAAAGAAAAGTTTGGGGAAGCATCAAACACACTCTCAAGTTATTATGAATATAACTTTTAATAATATTCTTAAGTTATTATGAGGAATTTTTTTACACAGAAACCAAATAGTTATTGAATAATGAGAACTTTATAAACCCTTATAAATATTATTTTATGCGTGATACATGAGATGAATTTAATTGACAGCTCTCTCACATCATTTGTGATTGTATTCGATGCATTACATACAAATTCATTGTGCATTTTTTAAGTCTCTACTTAAGATTGGTTTTGTTTTACATTACTCATATTATTATAAACTTATTCAAGTCGAGAGTTTAGATAAAATCACCTATTGTTCTTAACTTTTACTGATTTTCCAAACAACCAACCTCTAGAGCACAATACAAGTGTGAATGTTGAAGATACGAATCAGAAAGGAAACGTAGTCGTGCATAAAAAAATAGTATTTATATTTAAAGAAAGTATTGAATATTAGAATGAATCGAAAAGATGTAATAAAGTTATTAACATATTGCCCGAATAGTCCGTCTTGCACTACTAAATTAATAATATGTGCAACACAACGAGTATGGAAAAAATCACCGTTTGCAATCGAAAGATATTTTAATTTTAACTTTTCAACCGCGGTTGTGTTGTTAGAGGCGTTATCAAATGCAATTGAAAAAAGTTTATTTTGTAATTTAAAAGTACTTATTACATTATCTAAAAAGTAAAACAAAAATTCTCCGGTGTGTGGATGCGGAAAAAGATCAAATGCAATCGTACGTTTTATCAACTGCCATGAATTGGGATCCACCCAATGAGCTGTGACGCAAAGGTACGATTCGGGTAAACCGTGTGGAGCCGACCAAAAGTCACTAGTTAAGTTTACACCGGTATTTAAATTTTCAAATAATACAATTAAATCATTTTTTGCTTGTTTTCATAATTTTAAACAATAACGTCTAAGTGTAGTACGACTTACGTGGGTGTAACGAGGTTGAAGCGTCTCTCGAATTAAGTTGGTCAACCGAGGATTGTCGAAGTGACTAAAAGGCAAAGCTTCTTGAATCACGAACTTCGCCATTCGATCTCGAACCGTATTAACATCGTAATTAAAGATTCCACCGTCTCCACCCAATTGTGTTTGTTGCGAATCCGGATTACTTTTCAACGACTTACAAAACTTCTTGCTAATGTGTTTGTTTAAATTCGTGTTAGAATCTTTAGCAAGCAAAGCTCCACAAAACTTGCAACGAGCCTTTACAGACCCGTCACTCAACTCAACCATATCCCAATTGCACCAAACATCCATGTTACGATTTTGTGCAAGAACACGAACGACGGTTGGAGCGTTGGACGAACCTTGACCAACGGAAGATTGTGAGTGAGCCATATCAAGATTGAAGAGAGCGAAAGTGTAAAACGAGAGAGTGAACGTGTAAAACGAGAGTAAACGAGAGTATTTTTTGGGTTTTTTGCGTATGTTTTTGCATTTGAGACTTGGGTACTAAACCATATCAACCCACACCTATTTATACTAACTTATAAGCCTAAAAGTGACAAAAAAAGGGCCAAAAATCGATCCCAACGGCTATATAGCCGTTAAAAACGGCTACTTTAAAAAAAAAAAAAAAGGTCAAAACCGGGTTCAACGGTTCGGGTCGGGTCGGGTTCGGGTCGGGTTCTAAGAAATTCTAGAAAATCATACCCGGTTCCAACCCTACGGGTTTTTTTCGGGTCCAAACCGGGTATACATATACCGGGTCGTACCCGTACCCGGTTCCGGGTCGGGTCCATCGGGTCGGGTCCGAACCCGGTTTTTATGCCCACTACTGTTGTATGCTTTTTTGTAGCCAAAACATGTTCAAATCCGTCAATGATTGGGCCGTTTCATAAATGGCCCGTCAATAAATGTTATCAAATATTGGGCCTTTGGTGCTTTGGGAATTGGGTGATCGTTAGGCCTGTTAGAATATTATTGATATGGACGCCTTGTACGGAATCAAATGGTTTGACTTTTGCATAGAAAATTTTGAAATCACTCGCACCTGCCCAATTACAATATTACAATGCTACGCGAGGGAGTCGACTTCGAGATTGGATGATCAGGTGGGTACGCACAGGATATGGTGGCCTCCGCGTAGGAACCGGAACCAGGTACGGGTAGGACCCGCTTGGTCGGGGCTGTACCCGGGTATTTAATGCACCTTTAATCGAATCTTCCCCTTAAGGCCTACTTGCATGTCATCCGTTTGACAGTCTCTAAAAGTTGATGCTTCTAGTAATTAGCTAGTGGGTGAAACCCTTGCGGCAGAGTGTTAGAATTTGCAATGGACAATTTCGATTACTAGTACATTAGTAACACCGCGAGAAAATTTACGTTTAAACGTTAATAAAAACAAGCACGTCGGCAAAAAGATTGTAAAAGAGAAAAAATGTAAGAAAAAGAAACATTGAATCAACTTTGACAACTTGTACTTTAATGCTTGGATGACTTGTATATTTTCATGCACAACAGTTTTAAATAAAATTTATATCGAAATGTAGATAATTATAAGAAAGTCGTAACGCTGTATTCGAAATTTTATGAAACATCATATTTGAAAAGTTCCAAAAGAAAAGAAAAGAACTATAAGTGGAACTCGTGTCAAAATCTGATCTTAACAAAAAAAAATGAAAAAACAAAAAACAAAAGAAAAAGTATATGAATTAAGTCGTAAGTGTACTCAAGGTTTAAGGGGTCATATTGTAGTTTATCAGGGGGCAAATTGTAACCTAGGAAAACCAAGCTCAAGAGTCAAGAAGCCAGTACAATATGCTTCATCCACTTGTAATATTCATTTGACAAAGTGAATAATAATGATATGCACTTGATTAAATCTATCCTTTAAAAAAAGAAATTATTATAACATATTTAGTATGAGTATATGTGTTTAAGAAACTCAAGAACAAATGTAAGTGGTTGAAGATAAACATACTATATGTGTTTAAGAAACTCAAGAACAAATGTAAGTGGTTGAAGATAAAACAGGTGATATCTCATGACTTACTATGCATGTGATGACATTTAAGGGACTAATTTTGATCGTGGTTACATGTATGACGTTGAAACTATTGAATTTGGGTATTAAAGTAGTTATGACATATGTGTCACTTACAATATTATAAGGGACGTTTATTTCGATTTGTTTTTTAATGAATTATATGGGAGTGAGTTACAAATAAGAACAAAACACACTATGTTACAATAAGCGTCTAATCATATAGCTTTTGGTGGTGATCATGTAATATTGTAATCCATGACATAAGGAACATGTTAAATTAGTATATAAAATAATGAAGTAGAACAATGAAATATCAAATAACGTAATATGAACAAATGCAAATATGTTCAGCTATTGCCCTCGGTGTCCGTGGAACCTAGGGCAGTTGGTTTTTGAAAGGAGGTCATACTTAAGCCGATGGCATTAGCAGGTTTCCATGACAACGGCCTACGGTTCAACCTACGACTGTTCGTTGATTATGTCTAGCCTTGATGAATAATTTCCGTTTCGATTGTTTTATAATTTGTTTAACAAATACAGATTTACATATTCATATATCAAATCACTTACAAGTTTAATTTAATCAAATATATAATTACATTTGGTATTCTTTGTATATAGTATGTACATGTGTCCCTTGTATATAAAAAGTAGATATAATAATAATGATGATAATAATAAACACTAGCATCTCGACCTAAATGATCATTTTGATTCCTTAAACCAATTGTTAATAAACAAACACTTCTAAAATATGATGTTTTATCTCTAATTATAAGTTAGGTAGTCCTTATTTATTAGTAACAATATTTCAATACGTCGGTCTCCGTTTCAAACATCAAACATGCATAGATAGAATAAAGAAACATCGTAATTTATTTAATTTTCTTAACAGCAATAATGAACTTGCTATTAAAAAACCAATGCTAGCAGGGTACTAGCATCAAAACAACCAGTGTATACAAAAACCAAAATCCAGAAAATCATAAAAGAAAAAGCTTCAGTCCCCCCAAATCATAATTAAACTAAGCGTATCCGGTTGTAGGATTTTGCTCGGGATAATCACGGTCCACAAACGACTAAATTATATATAGTCACCTACCCTTCAACAGTTAATAATACCTGACGGCTAAGGTATAGACTCCGACTATCTTGTGGGCTAAGGTTTAGCCTCTAGTTGTCTGGTCTACTAAACAAGTTCCTTGGAGGCTAAAGTTTAGCCTTTAGCTGTTGTGTTCTTTTAAGCCATTAACGTTATGTGACAAAATATGATTGACTCGCTTTGTAGACCCATTGTACATGTGTGAGATCAATATTACAGGGACTAGTTATGTAGTTTTTTCTAAGTGTTGAACATTGTCAAGTATTAATAGTCGGTTAATACGCTCCAAAGTTAGTTACCACTTTGACTTTCACAAGTCAAAATCATCTTGTTCTTCCTTGTAATTGAGAGTTCATAGTAATAATTGAGTTGATCTTGTTGATTTTCTTTCATTGAAAGTGTTAATCGTTCTGTAATCTTTGGTGTGGATTCACTATTGTTTCTACAATTGGTATCAGAGCCTTGTACGGCTCTCATTGCAAAGATTCAGACGATATTTCAATTCGATTGAAAGATGGTATCAACAAAGTTTGAAATCGAAAAGTTTGATGGGAAAAACAATTTTGGGTTATGGAGGCTTAAGATGCGAGCGTTGTTAGTACACCAAGGTGTGGTGGATGGGCTAAAAGGTGAGAATAACCTACCTGCAAATCTCTCAGACAAGGAGAAGAAGGATATCTTGGAGAAGGCTTATAGCGCGATCATCCTCAGTTTAGGAGATCAAGTTTTGAGGGAAGTATCCAAGGAAGTGACTGCAGCAGGTGTTTGGACCAAACTTGAAGGTCTATACATGACCAAGTCATTGGCTAATAGACTATACCTCAAGAAACGGTTGTATACATTCCAAATGGCACCCGGGAAGACCGTCGATGATCATATAGATGAGTTCAATAAGCTAGTTCTTGACCTCGAAAATATAGAGGTCGAATTAGAAGATGAAGACCAGGCAATCATCTTCTTGGCATCTCTGCCACAGGCCTATGAGCACTTTATAGACACACTAATGTATAGAAGGGAGTCCCTGTCCATGGAGGAGGTTCTAGCAGCCATAAATTCAAAAGAATTAAAATGAAGATCTGATGTTAAAGAGGAGTCAAGTGATGGTCTCTTTATAAGGGGAAGATCAGAGGCAAGAACACCAAATCCAAAACGGCTACAAGATCCAAGTCAAAGTACAAACAAAGGTGTTATATCTGCAATTCAAATAAGCACCTTAAGAGAGACCGCCCAGATAAAAGGAAAAGACAAGGTAATATGTCTGCTGATGGAAGTACTGATGGCTATGAAAGTGCTGAGGTCTTAACTGTGTCTAAAGGGAGTTCAACTCAAGAATGGATAATGGACTCGGGTTGCTCGTATCATATGACACCATGCCAGGATTTCTTTAGAGATATCAAGATGTCAGACCTTGGCACAAATCAACTAGGTGATGATCGACCATGCATGATTCAAGGTATTGGATCTGTCTCATTTAAACTAGAAAGTAAGGGGGAGTTAATTCTTGACCAAGTTAGATACATTCTTGAACTTAAAAGGAATCTAATCTCTCTTGGGATCTTTGAAAGTAAAGGTTATGCTGTTAGTTTGAAAAATGGCAAAGTAAAAGTCATAAAAGGATCATTAGTCATGTTGTCCGGTTCAAGAAAGTGTAATAACATATATGTGTTAGATGGAAGTGATGTAGTGAGTTTAGCTGCAATTGTTGAACACCATGGTTTATCACCTGTATTATTTTGGCATAAACTGCTTGGTCACATAAGTGATCAAGGCTTAATGGAGCTTAAAAGGCAACAGGTCATTAAGAAAGGAAATGATTGTAGAGTTGGTTTCTGTGAACACTGTGTGTTTGGAAAGGCTACCAGGGTAAGATTTAGCAAGGATGTGCATTGCACAAAGGAAGTGCTTGAGTATGTTCATGCAGATTTGTGGGGTCCTGCATAAACTAGTTCAATAGGTGGAGCTAGATACTTCTTATCCATTATTGATGATTATTCCAGGAGGGTGTGGGTCTTCATTCTCAAACATAAGGATGAGGCCTTTACAAAGTTCAAGGAATGGAAAAGGCTGGTGGAAAGACAGACATAGAAGAAGGTCAAGAGACTAAGAACAGACAATGGAATGGAATTCTGTGGTGGGGTGTTTAATAATTTTTGTAAAGAACATGGTATTGGTAGACACTTGATTGTCCCTAGGACTCCCCAACAGAATGGATTGGTAGAAAGAATGAATAGAACACCACTTAACAAGGTTAGGTGTTTATTATCTGATTTAGGTATGCCAAAGTCATTTTGGGATGAAGCAGCGACAACAGCTGCATATCTTGTAAATAGATCTCCCTCATCAGCAATCAACATGAAAACTCCTATGGAGATTTGGACAGATGTCAAGCCTGACTGTGATCATTTAAGAGTCTTTGGGTCACTTGCTTATGCTTGTGTAAAACAAACCAAACTTGATCCAAGAGCTCAAAAATGTATTATGTTAGGGTACCCTGAAGGAGTTAAAGGATACAAACTATGGAGGGTGGATGATGTGAGCCCTAAGATCATAGTAAGTAGAGATGTAACCTTTAGGGAGGATCTGGTATACAAGGATGTGTTTGATAAAGGCAAGCAGTGTTGACCCAAGCCCTGATCAGTAGCAAGTTCATGTTGAGGTAGCACCCCAACCTGTGTTTAATGGAACACATAAAGGTGGTGAGAGCTCCCAACCTGCAGTGCAGGGTTCTTATGAAAGTACTGACTATAGTCTGGCTAGAGAAAGGGGCTGGAGCCAAACAGTTATGCCTGCTAGATATAGATCTGATGCTGACATTTTAGCTTTTGTGTTCACAGTAGTTGAGATGGACAGCATCTTAGAACCATTGTCATATCAGAATGCAATGAAATCAACTGATAAAGATAAATGGGTGCAGGCTATGACAGAAGAGATGGACTCTTTACATAAGAATGGTATTTGGGTGTTAGTAGATAGACCAAAGGATCAAAGATTGGTTGACTGCAAATGGCTGTATAAACTAAAAAAAGGTATCACATCAACGGATCCTCCCAGATTCAAAGCCAGGCTAGTGGCTAGAGGGTTTACGCAAGTAGCAGGTGTTGACTATAATGAGGTGTTTTCTCCAGTAGTCAAACACCCCTCTATTAGAGTTGTACTTTCCGTGGTTGGTTCACATGATATGGGACTTGATCAACTAGATGTTAAAACTTCTTTCTTACATGGTCTAAAAACATATATATGAAACAACCAATTGGTTTTGAGGAGTTAGGGAAAAAGGATAAGGTGTGTCTGCTGAAGAGATCATTGTATGGTTTGAAGCAATCACCTAGGTGTTGGTATAAGTGGTTTGATGACTACATGCTAAGTCAAACTTTCAAAAGAAGTAGCTATGATAGTTGTGTGTACTATAAAGAATGCAAGCCTAACAAATATGTTTATTTGTTGTTGTATGTGGATGACATGCTGGTAGGTTATGCTAATTCAAAAGAGATAGAGTCTACCAAGCTTATGTTGAAGAAGGAGTTTTATATGAAAGATCTTGGTCCTGCTTGAAAGATTTTAGGAATGGAAATCTTCCGAGATAGAATAAACCAAAGGCTGTTCTTGACTCAACAGTCATATCTATCTAAAGTTTTAGTCAAGTTCTCAATGTCTAACAGCAAGCCTGTCAAAACACCTTTGGCTCAACATTTCAAGCTATCATCCAAAGAATCACCTTGTGAAGATGATGAAATAGAGCAGATGACTAGAGTTCCTTATTCAAGTGTTGCAGGAAGTTTAATGTATTTGATGGTATGCATTAGACCTGATATCAGTTATGTTGTGAGTATAGTTAGCAGGTATTTGGCAAACCCTGGTAAGCTACAGTGGAGTGCTGTTAAATAGATTTTGCGCTATCTTAATAGAACCAGAGAATTGGGTTTGGTTTTTGGTCATTATCAAAGTTCAGATTGTAGAGTTCTGGGCTATGTTGATGCTGACTTTGCTAAAGACTTAGATAAAGGAAGGTCTACAATTGGTTATGCTTTTAAAGTACTAGGAGGTTTGGTGAGTTGGAAAGCTACTTTGCAGCATGTAGTTACATTATCTACAACGGAGGCTGAGTATATTACACTCACAAAGGTTGTAAAGGAAGCCTTGTGGTTAAAAGGATTTATCACAAAATTGGGTGTTGACTTGATTGAAGCCTTAGTTCTGTGTGATAACCAAAGAGTTGTTTGTCTCTCTAAGAATCAAGTTTATTATTAGAGAACTAAACATATTAATGTTCGTTTTCATTTCATTAGGGAAGTGATTCAATCTAATGAGGTAAAAGTTGATAGAGTTGACACTGAGGAGAATGCAACTGATATTATGACTAAAGTAGTGCCTGGCGCTAAATTTCATAAGTGTTTGAGGATTTTAGGCATTGGATGAAGTTTACTAGTCTTGTACTAAGGTGGAGAATGTGAGATCAATAGTACAGGGACAAGTTATGTAGTTTTTTCTATATTCTTGGGTTAGTGTTGAACATTGTCAAGTATTAATAGTCGGTTAATACGCACCAAAGTCAGTTACCACTTTGACTTTCACAATTCAAAATCATCTTGTTCTTTCTTGTAATTGAGAGTTCATAGTAATAATTGAGTTGATCTTGTTGTTTCTCTTTCATTGAAAGTGTTAATAGTTCTGTAATCTTTGGTGTGGATTCACTATTGTTTCTACAACCTGGATGCTACACTTTAGCAGTCGGATAATATTATAGCCATTGGTGGATACGTGAGAAGTCATTATTGGCCCATTTGGATACTTTTATGCAAAGCGAACAAAAATACTATTTTTTTGAATGACTTCTAATCGAACTCTTAAATTCATCTAACACACCATTATATCATTAGACCAATTCTGAATTGGTTAAGAAAAAGTACATATTTATTTCGGCAATCATTTGGTCTTTAGACTCTTTTGTTGATTTTCACTTTGTTCTCCACCTTTTCCAAACGATATATTTTTGTTTTCATAAAAGAGAAAGTTTGTAGCTTAATCTCCTCTACCAAATTATCCACAGGTTTTTAACTTTAGAAAAAAATTCAAGCATCCGGGCTTCTCACAATATCCAAAATATAGAAGCATATGAAATGAGAGTCCGATTGTTTGATTAGTTCTGGCAAGTCAAATCTACTTTAAAATAACTCATGGGGCTCAATCCGACCGTCAACATTTATAAATAAATAAACAATACAACAACTTGTGTTCATATGATATAAAGAATCAAACAAGATGACAAATTAATGGAGTTGTGTTTGAAAATATTGACTGCGAGTGATGAACAACCAAACTCAACCTTTTGTGGATGCAGATTCTTTTTTCTCTCTCTCTAGCCCTCTATCCTATATATACACACACACATATAATATATATGTTTGCATGTATAATGTATGTATATATATAGAGGGTAGAGAGAGAGAGTGTGTGTAGATTGGAAGATGGTGCAAAGGACGGTATTGAAGATGCAATTATCAAGCGAGAAAGACAGAAAGAAGATCCTGAAATCAGTTGCTGGGCTTCATGGTAATTTCACTTTTTTCTTTTTGGTTTATTGTAATTTCTGAAGAATAATTGTTGGTTTGTAACTAAGTGGGTCCCAAGGGGGTTAGTCACTAGCGCGTCCACGTTGGACGGTCCGAGGTATCCTCTCTCTTCCCAGGAACGAACTCGGACAATCTGTTTGAACTTTGACGTGTGTTCTTTCACAAGACAAGTCTTATCTTTTTTTATTTCACATCAGCGTTATTTTCTCCATCCCCTCTTATTCATATCAACGTGATCTCCGACTTCTCTCCTACATTTGAGCTCAAGAACACCCAAAAAGGGGGTGTTATGGTGCTCTTGAGAGTTGAATTATTTAGCATGCAAATCACACCACTCTAAAATATAAGTTTTTAAAATTTTCCCTCAGCAAAATTAAGTTAATTTTAGTAGAGCCAAATTACACATATTTTTCCATAAAAAATGTGTGTTGAGTTCAATTCATTTTGACTTTTGAGTGAGTAATTAAATTGCGATATATATATATATATATATATATATATATATATATATATATATATATATATATATATATATATATATATATATATACAAAAAAACTGTTGTCTAGTTCAAGACTGCAATTAAAATTAAAATGAAACACGACACATGCAACGACAACAAAGTACTTTTACATACATGAATATTGTGTGTCATTAAATGGTGTATTTAATTACAAAAAAATCTTGCTTTATTGGTATAAAGGAGAGTGGATCACTCGTAATAAAAGAGTTATGGCTTCAAATCTCTGACATAGAATTTTTTTTCATAAAGTGTTAGATTATTCATTGAAGTATGTTTTAAAAAAAATAAATATTCTTTATTTAAGTCGAATAAGTTTTAGTTATTAAATTGACCACACGTGAAGTTATAACTTATAAGATGAATTTTTGGTGTCTACTCCTTGATGATGGGTATCGCACTTCGTACTAGAAGTTTGAATTCAATCGAGTCTAAATACACTTGAATCAAGTTAAACTTAAACAAATTCTATTATATATCTATATTTAAAAATCAATGGAAGAAATAATAATTTACATTTAGTTAAACAAAATAGTACAAATTAATTTATGTACATGAGAATATAACATGATTGTTATTTCCATAGATAAAAGTAGATACGTGTTATTTTCTCATATCCCCACTGTTTTCATCCGTCTTTCTTGTATTCAACTTAATATAAACAAGCTTGAGTATAAATGAATCTACTAGTTATTTTATATGAATATAATATTTAACTACACATAATAAATATTATAATTATATATGTATAGTTACTATTTAATATTTAATAAATAGTTTTTAGTATTTAATAAATATATAAACATGTGGCAGCATCATATTCCCCTCATTAAAATTTTTCTGTTTATATCTTTTATTAAATAATTACATTAATTACTAATAATACTATTTAACTTTTGTTTAAATTAAAAATAGGTTTAGATAAATTGAGAAAGATATACTTTTATTAACGTTCTTTTTCTAAAGAAACACATTATTAGAAAATAATAAATTTAAATTTGGAGTTATAATAAAAAAAATGTTAAATATGATATTTATTTTAAAATGGTTTGTTATACAACAAAATGTTTAAATATTTTTTTGGAAAAAAAGTTTAAAAAGTTGATATAATTGTTTTATTACGTATAGTCCTTACTCATATGTAATTTTAATCACATTTTATTTATAATATCGTTTTATAATTAATATTTTTTATTATATTTAATATTTTATTTATGCAACCCGTGTATATTACGGGTTCATTAAATCTAGTACATATATATATATACTAGCTTTAATGAACCCGCGTATTATACGGGTTGAATAAATAAAATATTAAATAGAATAAAATTTTATTAATTATAAAATAATATATGATTTAAATTATGTAAGAATAAGAACTATAAGTAATAAAACAATTATATCAACTTTTTAATTTTTATTTGTTTTTCTCAAAAAATAAATTAAACATTTCGTTTCAAAATAAACATGTTAAAAAATATCATTTTTAAAATATTTTGTGTTTTAAAAAAATGTATGATGTTTTAGAAAAAAAAATTATAAAAATTTGTTTCTCTAGAAATAAACATTAAAAAATATCGATTTCTTAATTTTTTAAAAATAATTTTTAATCAAAAAGAGAATTAAATAGTATAATTAGTAATTAGTGGAGTTATTTAATAGGAGAGAGAAGTGAGAAAATTTTATTAAGAATGAATGTGATGTTTTTATGTGGCATCTCCAGTTACCCTTTTATTAAAATAGTTAAATATATATAGAAATAATTAAAGTAAATCATGAATACTAATAAGTCAGAATCAAGATTGTAAAATTAGTCATGTGATAAGCTTTAACTTTAGACAAACGGCATATCAAAGCTCAAAACCAACCTGCTAGCTCGTTTGATTTTGGCTCCATTAGTTTACACATCTGATTGATTTGTTTTGAAGTGGTGACAAGTTTTGGATAATATAATTTCATGACATGTTATTTCAATTGATATTAGGCGTAGATAAGATTGAAATAGATCTAGCCAAAGACACGGTCACAGTTACCGGAGTAGCTGATCCTTATGAGATAATTATACAAGCAAGAAAGGCGATAAAATTTGTGGAAGTGGTGACGATTGGACCCCCACCCGCCAAGAAGCCTGAAGATCCGAAGCCCGACCCGAAAATTCCACTCTGTATTCGTAGGCGTCCCATTTGCGATCCTCGTAGACCGTTGGCCGTGGTTCATACGACTCAAGAGCCATGTACCACTTGCTCTATTTTGTGAAAATTAATTTCACTTGTAACGTTAATGTTTGTGTAAAATGGATGAATAAGAGTATCTTTAACTCAATCTATTACAAGCTAAAAGTGGTTTCCTTTAGGGCACAATTTAGGGGTGTGCAGATCTTGGGTAGGGTTGAGTAGGATCGAAACACGACCCGAAAAAAACCGAAACCTGATGAAACCCGAAGAAACCGTTATATTTTGGTTGGTTCATGATTCTTAATTCTGTATAAATACGGCCTCGGGTTTGTTCTTGGGCCAAAAAAGATCGAGTTGGATTGACCAGATCCAAGGTTGACTTTTGACTTTGAAAGTTTTAGACCCATGTTTATTCCCTGTATTGTATACGAATTAACAAGTCTTAGCCCAAAAGTTTCAGCCTTTTTGAGTAGCATCAAGTATCAGCTATTAACGCCAAGCTACCAATTGACATAGCCCACCTTACCAAATTTAACTAAATTATTGTGTTGACTAATATCAAATTAACCAAAATAAGACTAATCACAACGCTTCGCATTTAGGGTTGAACTTTCACCATGGCTTCAATCCTTCCTGTGTGCATCATTAAAGAAGACTCGCTCGTCCACTCCGGCCAGTCTGGCCGTCTCTAAGTGCATGTGGGCCCTAATTAATAAAAAGATTCTTATTTTGAGAATAAACGAGTATGTTTATGGAAAGAATGATATGATATTATTGTAGGTAAATTGAGTTTGTGAAAAAGATAGGTAACAAACTGATGTGTAGTTGACTATGTTGCTTGTAAAAAGATTAATGGTGTAGATCCTTAGAAAAATATACTGGATAAAGCCTTCCAATCATCACATCAAGATCCATGACATAACAACATGTCACTTTTACAACATAACATCTATATATATAAGCAAACTAGTTTAGGAACAATAATCATAGTTTGATTCTAAGAACATTTCTCTTTAGTATTCATGATTGATTATCGAACTGTTTTTGTAAGCAAACACTATTGCATCATCTAATCTAAGTTACTTTTACCTACATATGCTGCTATTATCTTTGTTAAATTGAAAAGACCATCATATGTTTTACACTCACTTGGATATTTTATCAAACAACCGGTAAGCATGAAATCAACACCTAGTTCAATATTTCCTGCTAATATTCGGTCCCCGGGTGAGAAGAAAAACTAAATAATCAAATTATATAATCAATTTTTGTGCTCCACTCACTTGATAACTGATTTTTATGTTTTGATTATGGTTATATCACTATTTGTGTTTAAATAATTGAATTAACTCAACCGAACCGCACCAAAACCAAGCTTTATACTTAAAAAGTTTTTTTAATAAATGTATATAAAAGATGTTTATGTTTTATTTGATTGAAGATATCATTGAACTTCTTAATTTTAATTAACTTGAATCCATCGAGTCCAAAGCCGGCTGATGGTTAAGGAAACCATTTTTTGAATAACAAAACTAACAAAACCGTTTATAATCGAAACCGATAAAGGCTTGTGAGAATTAAAATCCAAAACATTTGGCTTTTCCCTATAACATAACCAAACTAGCTCATCACTACAAAATCTTTGAACTCGGGTTGATCACCAAATGACACGTGGCTTTATGAGATCATAGGTGTGTATTAAAGGTGTTTTCCTAAATGGTTGAGCAGTCTAGTATTATAAAAATGTTAGTGTAAATTTGAAGTAAGTTTAATGAGTGTGTGAGTTTACAGGTTAAAAACACCTTGAATCCAAAGACTTTTTAACATTTAATTTATCCTGTTAACACCTCAAATGAGTAAGATTATATTAAATAATTTAATTAATAGTATTTTTATCAAATAAATATAAAAAAATTATAGTATTATAGTAAAAGTTTTTTTTTCCGGATCTAACATATAACAGAATGCCAATCAAATATGGTTAAGTTTGGAAATATTGAGAGGGGATGGTGGACTATCCAATGACACTTTTTGTACCCATTTTGTATTATTAAAATTACTAATTTTTTATTGTTTATATATAAAGATTGTGCGTATGTGAGTGTGTTTCTGAAGACCAAATGGTGCAAAGGACTGTTTTGAAGGTGCAATTATCAAGCGACAAAAGCAAGAAGAAGATCCTTAGAGCAGTTTCTGGACTCCAGGGTAAATAACTTATTTATGTTATCACTTAAAAGTTTCTCAATTAAATTCCTTTTAATGTTTCTAGTAAAAATATAGTTGTGCGATTTTATAATCCGATTAGAAAATTTTTCATAATGTGTGGTTTTAAATGATAATTAATAGGTGTTGATCAGATTGAAATCGATGGAGCCAAAGGAACATTAACAGTAACAGGAGATGCAGATCCATACGAGATAATATTACGAACAAAGAAGGCTGGAAAATTTGTTGAAGTGGTGACGGTTGGACCTCCACCGGCACCTCCAAAGAAGCCAGAAGAAAAAAAGCCCGAAGAGAAGAAACCGCCAGAAAAGAAACCCGAAGAGAAGAAGCCACCAGAGAAGAAACCCGAAGAAAAAAAACTGGACCAGAATTATCCTATTCATCCTTATGATATGCACTATCCACAAGATTGTGTTATATGCCAACAAATGACCATGGTTCATATGCACCGGTGGCACGAACCCGGTTCCACTTGTACGGTTATGTAATATTTTCATGAATACTATTATTCATGTAAGAAAATTAAAAATTTTAGATGACATGGTGCCATTTTAATATTGTTAGTTTGTTACGGTGCTGGTCAAGACCCGATCAATCAATCGGGACAAATTAGGAAAACCTATGCTCTTCGATATATAGCTCGATCAAAATATCTTTCTCACATTTAAATATATGATTTGTTTAAAAAGCTAGTCTCAACAAACCATATGAAGTGTAAAGACTGAAGACATGTTCACGGTGGAGGGGCGCATGCGTCGTGAGGTCACGGAGCCGCCCGGCACCACCGCTACCAGCCCTCTTCACACTGCAAATTTCCGTTTCCACGGCGTGTTTTTGCTGTGAGTTTGTGTTTGTTGTTTGTGTGAAGTGTAGTGGTGTAGTGTGACATGGTGTTATAACACCGACGCCATCAAATTTAAGTATGTGATGTAATGTGGTGTAAGGTGACACGACAAAATTTGATTGGTGGGTTTATGATATAATGTGATGTGTGTGGTAAGAGTGTCTCATCCATCCTAATAGAATAACAAAAATAGCTTACATAATTGTTTATAGTTGTACCGTAAGGATAAGCATTTTCAGACTCAGATCAAACAGGCCAGTCTAATTGTCGGACTCAGATCGTTACATAAATGGTGTACCGTAAGAGTGTACCGTAAGTGGTTTATGATATAATGTGATGTGTGTGGTAAGAGTGTCTCATCCATCCTAATAAAATAACAAAAATAGCTTACATAATTGTTTATAGTTGTACCGTAAGGATAAGCATTTTCAGACTCAGATCAAACAGGCCAGTCTAATTGTCGGACTCAGATCGTTACATAAGTGGTGTAACGCAGTGTAAAAGTTAGTTACACTGCATAATTATGATGTAAGCGTTAGTTACATTAGAGTTAACAGGTTATCGCAATAAACAAGGGTTAACAAAGTAAGTTTACCCATATCTAGTATACATATACATATAATTATAACGTCATATGATTCTTAAATCCGGTCCGACCGATTAAATTGTGGAGTGACCGATTCGTCGTCTGGTCGCCTTCTGAAAACATTAGTAAGGATAACTAAAAGGATAAGTATAATAAATTTTGTCAACATAATATATACTAACTACTATATTCAATAAAATTCAAAAAATTCAAAGTAAGAACACAATGGTGATAAGAGGCACAATTTTAATCTGCTGCAAACAGAGAAGCTTGGTGATGTAAGGGGTTTGAAATGATTTTTATCATGGTTAAGTGGTTAACTTTAATGTATTTTATGTGTTTAAGTAGAAGAAATTGTTTGGAATAAGTTAACTATGATGATTTGGTGTTTTATAGGTAAAACGCAATCATTTGATGTGTTTTGAAGAATACACATGGATGATAAATGAAGATCATTATATATGAGGTGATAGAGAATTCAATTACAAGAACGTGGCCGCAAACGGGGAGGAAAACGGAGTCCGAACGAAGAAGTTACGAAGAAACAAGAATCAGACAAAGCCCTTTAGCGTAACCTACGGTGGAATCAGGTCCTACGGTATAAGCCTCTAGAGTAACTTACGGTGGAAACATGACCTACGGTTCATCAGTCAAAAATTGAGCATAAAGCCTCTAGCGTATCCTATGGTGTTCAAGTGACCTATGGTACGTGATGCGCTGAAATCACTTATAAGACGGAAAAATTAGGTTTTCAGGTCTATCTTTCATTCCAAGCTGTCCCCAAGCCCTAGGAACGAACCCAAGTGATCCAAAAGGCTCCCGGAGGCGATTTCAAGGCTCAAGATCTTGTTTTTATCATTCGGTTTGAATCTTTAACGTTAGATACAGTGTTTACCTTCGATTTTGATTTGTTTTTCATTTCCATGTCCGGCTAATCCACTCGTGATCTTCTCCGGGTGTTAGGGTTTATACTATGACTTGTTTTTGATGGTTTTGGTTGAGTTAATGTTTGAACACGGTAGTTTAAGCCGAGTAACATTATTTATTGTTTAGAGATTCTAAAATACTTGTGTTGCTTTCAATTCAATTGTTCCTGTTTGATTGTTTTATATTTCTTTTCATCTGAAAACATCAATTTTGGATGGGGTTGGGTAATACAAACGTAGGATATGATTCGGGTAGTTTATTAACAACAGTTTTATTCAATCTATTGTCTTTAACCAGATCAACCCTGTTATGTCTATGTGACCACTTTTAACTATCAAAGCAAGTCTAAGTTGTAAACCTTAACCCGGAGGGGATTACTCTTTCCCATCATTGTTTGCAATCAATTTTACTTTTCAACTTCAACTACTTTTTGTAATTTAATTAATTTACAAGTATTTTCAATAAAGCTTTCAACTTTATGAATTGAACCACACTTTTCAAATATTCTCTGTGGATCGACCCGACTTACCCTAGCTATCTTAAGTGAAGTTTGGACCATTATAAATTGTTTTTAATTAGGCCTGACAACCCTTGGGTACAAAGCTGCTACATCATTAAAAATGGAGTGAAAAAGTGGAACCGACAATGGAGACAAAGCCCAAATACTTTGCAAGACTTTCAAGAGTTGGTAGAGCGTTTAAAACTTATTGATTCAAAGTTACTTCATGGGAATTCATCTCCACCTTATGACCATTGGGTTTGGTTGGATCCAAGGGATGGTATGTGTAATTTTCACTCGAGTATCATAAAGGAAAAAAATTATAATACTCTGAATACGGAACAAGACACGCCATTTGAATGGAATAATTGGATACCGAAGAAGGTTAATATTCTCATTTGGAAAGCCAACTTGGGTCGGATATCAACTTTGACTGCACTATCAAACCAATGTATTAATCTCCCCTTGGATCTATGTCCAAAATGTGGAGATCTCCCAGAAACGCATGAACACACGTTCATCTCCACCCCGTCTGCAGACTTGGTCTGGTCTGGCATAAGCTCGGATAAAATCACCCCCCCCCCCCCGTATGCATTCTTCTTCAAAGATATGATGGATTGGCATAAAAATTATCAGGGAGACCAGGTGCGTAAAAAGGTAGTTCAATCCATTGTCTATATATCATATTGGGTAATGTGGAACTCTAGGAACAAAAGAGAGCATGAGAACAAAAGCTCATCCCTATAAGGTATAATTGCCTCAATCAAATCATTATCGTTTATATGGATCAAAGAATCATTCAAGGAAAGTCTCTGTAAGTTAGCAGCAATGGCATGCATTTCCTATTGAGTAATCTATGTAATTTTAGTTTCTCCTTGATGATTGTATCAATTAGTAGCATCTTGCTAGTCTTTATATCAAATTATCATTAAAAAGGGGTACAATTATAAGGTTGGGGTAACACGAGCTACGAATGTGACAGCAAAAGGTATGATTATGATGGTGTCATGATCGTAGTGACAAAGGAAAAGACAAGTACATATAGATTATGTTATTATAGTTTATCTTTAATAGATATACATATAAATATATATATATATATATATATATATATATATATATATATATATATTATTATTTAATATATGTGTGTGTGAGTTTTGAATATGTTATATTACTTAATAATATTAACTTAAATACAATAAATTAAAAATACTTTTTTAATAAAGTAAAGGCAAAAAAGAGGTCATGAAATGGCAACAAAAAGATACAACATTGAAGGAAAAATGAATGTATTGGTGTGTGTTAATATTCACAGATTTTAAGAATGAATTTTATATATTTAAGCTTTAATTTTATGAAATGATTTTCACCGTATGAGTAATTACACACACAATAGGCAATTGTATCTATTGAATACTAGTATAGATTTTGATAAGAATTAATATCAATCTGTAGACACGAGAGCTCCTGATACTAAGTATCTATCATTATTTTTCCGATAAAGAATAATATATAAGTTGTGAATATTGCGATAACCTAAGTTAGCTAACATTTAATCTAATTAAAGTAGGTAACAAAAATGAAGATAACCTATCAAAAAAAGATATCACTTAGACTTCAAATCCACTTAACAAAACAATAACAATATGCATGAACCTACGATTATATCATTTTCTACACATGAAACATGAAAATAAATTAGACTTCTATCAAGATTTTCTAATTACATAACTCTATGGAAAACTAAAATGATAAACACATAATAATTATCTAAAGTTATACTATGAAGAACCAATGATAATATTAAGTCAATGCAAACTCATTTAGATAAACTAATAATTATCTACTCCTAAATGATAATTACTAATTAATTAACTAACATAATTATCTCTTACACTTTTAACTATTGTGTAATTACAATATTAGTCCAGCAACCACCCCCTAATCTTGTAATACACTCCTCTTCACATGAAAGTCGGTTCGTCATCCACATTCGGGGTAAGTTCACCTCGTCCTTTTTCTCCCACTTTGGACACTTCGATATGTAATGCTCGAGTTCATTGCACTTGTAACATCTAATTTGGCTCTTGTCCTGTGTACACGACCATCTCCTCAATCTTTCCCGGACCCTCAACCTCTACCTCTGGCACGTCCAATATTGACACTAAATCTCTTTTGGTCAACCATTCGCTGCCTCGGTACACCACTTCCTTCCCAATTGTAGCCACCTGCTATTCAACGCCGGCTAAAGAAAAAAACCGAGCCTCATGCTCCTAGCTTCCTTTTCTTTCACTCGTTAAGCACGACCTGATTCAAAGCCTTATGTTTGACGAATCCTTCTAGTACACTTCTTGTGCGCTTTTGGTCTGATCACTTCTGCCACAAGAACAAGCCATTTGCTCTTCCATTCTTATCCAAGGAACTGGTCGAAAATCAGCCCTTTTGATAACCACTAATAGCCACGGACCTTCGATGTTCATCACCGGTCACCACCATCGTCCAACCAGTACTTCAACCACGACAATGATTGACCCCGAACCACCCAACCATCACCGTCTACTGCTATTGCTAGTCTCCAACTGCAACTAAAGCCCTTCTTTCATGCCTGCCCTCCACAGACCAACACACCCATCGGTGGAGGCTGCCTCCGATCTTCAAACCGGCTTCCCATGGTACGAGCCCTAGGCTCTTATAACAAATGATGGAAATCAGGCATTCTTCAACTTAATCAAACAATAGATTTAACAAGAAAATACTTTTGATTAAAATTAAAGGTACATAAATCCTAAACTATATCCCTTATATATACTAAACAAACTTATAGACTAATTTAATAATAATAAGATAAACAAACAGACTAAACTCCTAATCTAATACGAACTCATCTACATAAACTGATAATTATCTACTCCTAAATGATAATTACTAATTAATTAACTAACATAATTATCTCTTACCCTTTTAATTGTTGTGTAATTATAAGAGTAGTCTAACAAAAAGAGTTTGTCCTCCAGTTCTCGAAGTAGAGAGATTTAGCTGATGAGCAGTTTTGTTTTCTCCTATGTCACCTTTTGTTGCACAATTTCATCCGTTTGTTGTTATTTTGATACCCTCAATCATATATTAATATGGACGAAATTAATCCTATTGTTTTTTATATGAATTGTATATATTTTGGAATTTGGATGTCCTAAACATGTATTAATTATATGTCATAGCAGTAATTTTAAAATAAGAACCTAAAATCTAAAATATGTTGAAATATTTAGGCGTTACACATCATACCAGGTATCAAAAATCCAGACATAAATACTTCAACCTGTTTATTTTAAGCAAATGTCTTTCATTAAACCTAATTATTATTCTTAAATATCTCGTTCATAAGTGCGTCCGTTGAATACGAAAAGCAGACGTGTGAAAGCAAGAAAAAAAGCGCGTATTGACTTCAAAAGTAGTTTTGATTCTTAAAAGTTAAAACTAGTTATTAATAAACAAAGACTTCTAAAATTGTTAAATCTAATAAGTGAGCTGGTAGTCTTTTATTTATTGATTAAAACCCCACTTTAGTTGAGTTTGTTTCGTAGTCGGTTAATTTGTAGTCTAGTGTCTAGTGATAAGAGTCAAAGTTTTTTTAGAAAAAATTAGGAGGGTTCAAATTCTAACAAGATAGAATTTGACGTAGTTTTAGGGTACGAGTAAATATGTGTGAGCCTTGATAAAAAAAAGTTAACTTAGTATCTAAATCAGAATTATTTAGTTTTTGAAAAATGAAAATAGCTGGTTTAAATACATTAAAGGTTGTGGGTTTAATATAACAGCAGAAAGGTTCTATGATTTTAGGATTAGAATAGATGTGGTGTAAAGAACGTGTGTTTGCATTGGTGGAGGATAGTGGAGACCAGGGGGGGCGCCGTCCCCCCTCTTTTTTTCGACGGTAGTGTTAAATTTTAGTCCGGTAGTGTAAATTTTTATATAAATATTGAGTTCGCTCCCCCTAAAAAAATAATTTCGCCCCCGCCCCCCCACGAGAATGTTTAAGCTCCGCCACTGTGTGTTCGTCCGGTTTAAAATAATCAATGGTCAAATTCGACTGTCACCTTTATTTAAAATAATCAACAATCAAAGAATTTCTTATGATCTTGACAACCAAAGAAGATGACAAATTCATGAAGTTTTGTGAGTTTTAATTTATACACAAACATACATAATTACATTTATATATATACGTGTGTGTAAAGGGTGAAGAGAAGAAGAAGCAGGGCAAATGGTGCAAAGAACAATACTGAAGGTGCAGTTCTCTTGCGACAAATGCAAGAAGAAGATCATGAAATCAGTTTCTGGACTTCAAGGTAATTTCACTTTTTTCCGTATGTTTTGTAGTTTATTATATATAATATTTATAGATCTACACTAATATAATAATGAAATAATAAATAAGTCGAGTTGTGGTTAAACTCGAGCTTATAAAATTTGTCTCGAGCAAACATCAAGGTTTAGTCTTATAGCGTCAGGACACAAGATCAACCCAACTCGAACTCTTTGTCCGTACGTGGGCTTGACTTGATTCATTTACATCCTTTGTTGATGTTGATCAATTGACTTGTTTTCAAGAAGTGATAAGTTTCGGGAAATATATTTTCATGTTTGCCCCATTGATTTTAGGCGTGGATAAGATTGAAATTGATGCAGCGAAAGACACATTAACGGTTACAGGAGATGCTGACCCTTAGGTAATAATTAAAAAAGTAAGAAAGGTCATAAAATGTGTGGATGTGGTGACGATTGGACCCCCTCCCGCGCCTCCAAAGAATCCTGAAGTGAAGAAGCAGCCAGAGAAAAAACCCGAAGTGAATATTCAACCCTATATTCACATGCCTCCCAGTTGTGTTGCTTATAGCCAGTGGCCGTATGTGGTTCATATGACCGAACAACCATGTACTCCTTGTTTCTTTATGTAAGAATTTCATGTCAACTATTAATATTAATGTTCGTGTAAAACAGAAAATAAGATATTACAATGTGATTTTTAGTATTGTTACATTCTCGATTCATTACACTAGCCTTGAGCACAATCATCGGTTTTTTAGCCCAAACTAGTTCGGGTTCGGTCAAAGCTTGTGAACATCAGGTTTTGGCTCAAACCGCTCTGGTTTGGAACAAGTTTTTGATGGGTAATGATCGGTTTGATTTGAAGCCATGTTCTATATGGTTCTGCCCTTTTATAACTAGTGTAAATAAAAAAGGTTACAAACTAACTTCAACCTTACTGTTCGAGTCAGGTTGGGTCAAAACCGGTTTATGTTCGGGTTAAAGCTTGATTATTACTTTATCAATAATAATATTAAACGTTAAATGTCATAAATTGGTTTATTAACTATAAAATGCTACACGGATGACATTAAATTAAAAAGGTACATAGATGGTGTTACATACTTGAAATGTGATTGATATATCGTTGTTGAAATTACTGAAAACAATTGAAATAAATACAAAAATAGATTCAAAATTATAAAAATGATTTATTCATTGAATTATATATAAATATATATAGAGTAAATTATCATTTGCATCCTTAATATTTGTTCATTTTAACTATTTGCATCTCTGTTGTTTTAAAATTATCATTTGCCACCTGGCGTTTCATTTTGTTTTCATTTGAGTCTAGAGATCAAAACATAGATGGAAGACAAATTATATAATGACACCAATATTCTTCGATCGGTCAAGTTCTCAATCGTCACCCAACTAGACGTTGGCGTTAGTCGATATAACATACGATACTCACAAATACCACATTTTAATATTACTCTTTTCTTAATAAAATTCATACGGGTACATCAATAAAAAAAAATAAACAAAACCACATATTAGAGTTTTTTTTTAATTGAAGAACATTATTGAAATACAAATCAAATTAGTAAAGAAAAAATGATAGGTTAAAACATATATGTTGTATAAAATTATACAACACATGAGGTGAAGTTAATACATTAGAAATTAAAGGGTTAGTTTTGAAAACCTGAGTAGTAGTTCGTGGCATAAGCCACCGACATAGCTAAACGTGAGTGTTGTGGAAAAACTAGAAAATTTTTTATTTTTTAAACATTAATAACTTTTTATATGTTATTATTTAAAAGAATACATTATAATCTTTTTATTTTTAATTTGAGTATTGTATTAATAATAAAAAAATTTAACATGTTAGAGTAATACTATAATACTATACTACATATATGCAATAACATCATACTATAGTATTATATGTAGTCAATCAAATACATATTAATTTGTAATCACAAATAAAACTAAAATCAATGCATTGAATTATGATTCATTTGTAATCATCGTCTAGGAATTCATTGAAAACGATCATCATGCGGCACTTTTCGATGGTAAAACTTTCTCTGAGACAATCTATAACCTTTCGCAACTCACTTGTCACAACTGGACTGTTTTTATCAACATTAAAAATAAAAAAAAAACACATATTTATTTATTTTTAATTTGAAATCGACCCATCATCTATTAAATGCAAATAGAAGTGCCCATACTGTCTTTTTATGAACGTCAACTGTACGATTCTACTTTGCAGAATCTGTGTTATTTTAATCGGGCACACCTCTTTGTTTCTCAACGAGAACAACATCCCTAACTCCTTAGGATAAAACCTGCAACTGTTAAAAGGCTTCTCTTTGAAAATCAAGAATCCCCGCACTCTCAAAATCAAAAATTATAAATACATTGAACTGGCAAACCTCTTGTTGGCAAGTATAGGATCAGTTTGTAACTTAATCCTTGATTAACTAAAACAGACTCACAACAAATGCATAAATGAATATCATGACGATTGAATTTCATTCTAGTATATGACACATTACAAATATTCGAATAAGGGTGGGGCACTACCCTCATATATCGTAAAGTATCCTATGCATTAATCAATGAGGAAATAACACATCAAATTTACCAAATCCTTTTCAAAGTATCCTAATTAGTGGAGGCATTACCCTAGACCCCCCAAATTGTTTTTTTGTTTCATTTTTAAAATTAAAGTTGATATTTATTATTTTAAAACTACACTTTCAATAAAAATAAAACATTACATAATTTGAAATTTATATATATATATATATATATATATATATATATATATATATATATATATATATATATATATATATATATATATATATATATATATATATATATATATATATATATACTTCGATCTTCTCTTGAACTAGAACCAGCACCTCTTAAATTAGAACCACCTTCTCGTGATTTAGCCTTTTTTTATTGCACCGACTTTTGATTTATTTGGATTCCACAAACAGTATTGTATTTGTCAAGTGGCATTAATCCCTGGTTAAATAAGTAAACTATGTTTGTACATGTTCTTTTTACAAAACTCAACTGTAAAAATACACAGTTTTTTTTTCGGGCTCAACAACAAGAAGTTACACATTTTAGTTTTTCTTTTTGTCGATCTTTCTAACCACACATTATATTTTTAATAATATTTCATACTTCGTGTTTGTCAGTGAAACACATTGTAATCTCAATTTAATAATTTTTATAAACATACAAAGTTCTATTTATACTTATAAGCAGCTAGCGGAAGAGTATCAAATGGGACATTGCGTAAAAGATTGTAAGTTTCAAGTTCGAACAAGTACAAAAGTGTGAGTATTTATTTTTAAAAGAAGATTTACTAATTTTCTTATTGTATCATACATTTGTAACTTATTAAAGCCATACGACGACTTGATTAACTAAAAGCTATCTAAAGTATACAAAAGAAATTTAATTCCAAACAGATAACTACGTAATTAAGAAGACTCGACAAGGGAAAGGATTTGACTGATCAAATGTTTAAAAATCATATCTATAATCTATTCAATTTCTGTTTAGATGCGTAGGTAGGTTATCAGACACAGTTTTACATAAACGTAAAATATTTTTTTATTTCAATTTCAAAATTAAGTGGTCCATGAGATGAAAAGGTTATCTGTTGTTAACCTGTAAAAGAACTAATGGCTCGTGTTTTTATTGGTTTGTGGTCTAATGACATTAAAATTGCTTTTACAAATGTATTTTGAGTTTGAATCTCGTAAGTGTTAGTTTAGATGGTATTTAGGAGTTAAAATTTTTTGTTAAAAACTAATATAATAAATTAAATTTGATCACAAAAAAATTAGATTTAAATATTTTTTTTTTATTTTTTTAGAATAGTTGGTAATCTAGCTATAAACTTTTCTTTACCAAGCTGATAAAACTTAACCCTAAACCATACCATTTACACATTGTCTATGATTTCAAGTTTTAAAACTAAGACCTTCTTACTAAAAGACTTGTGCCGCTATCATTTAAACTAGGCTACAATGACACTTATAACTTAAAGATCGGTACGGGTTTCCACTACTAAAGGAGCGAGAATGGGGTGTGGAGAGGGGTATATATGTGGTTGGATATGGATTCTAGTAGGGTGGTTGTATGAATTTAAATGATGAGACTTTAGGGTTTATCTTGTTTATATTTTGTTGAATAAATAAATTGAATTTCCTGGGAAGTTTGTTGGTAACGAGGATTAGGAGGAAAAGGGGATTAAGTTCAATTTTTGTACGGTATCAATCTATCCTAATTGATTAGATAATTTACAAGATTTATATATATGTGTTTAATAATTAAAAAGTTTGATTGGGGATTTACATCCCTTATATAAATCACGATTGGATGGGAAATTCGGTTTTGGGATTCCCAATTTATTTTATCTACCATAAGTTTAGTGTTATTGTTTGACTATGATTTTTATATAATATATACTACTTTTGTATATGTTGGATTTAAATTAAATTATTGAATTAGATGGGTTTTGATAGATTGGGCTTAGCCCAGTGTTCTCGATAATAATGGGTTGAACCCAAATGAACCTACCCCAACACGTATTCTAAGCCCTTATTGAATCCTAACCCATTACCCAACATCTCATTATGTCATCCAACTAAACGACCGTAAATATTTTAAACAACAATTTAACTTTAAAAGCAGGGTTGTCACAACAAATAAATGTAAACACCCGATACCTTATTCTTTATTGAAAGTATACAAGTGTGGAATGAATCAAATGATAATATCCGTGTTTAGAATGATTCATTGGATTATGAGCATGCATATTGTGAAAGAGATTTAAATCGTAACGGGTAGAGAAAGTGTGTAGTTAGGTCACGAGCCTCATAGCATAAAAAGGGAACTTAAATACGAGATCTTTAAATCCCGAAGAACATATTTGCATAGGTTAATGGTTGAGATGAAGGCATGTGAAACATCGTGCGGTTTGTGTAATGTATGATAATTTTAACGGTCTATATAACAGGATATGAAATCGTGTGGTTTGGCTAGAAATCTAATATCAGTAGGGACTGCATTTTGGATGTAACAAAAAATATATAAACTAAGACCGTAACATAATTGCCGGGTAATTTCATATATAATGGTACCTAAACTCTACCGAAAATGTTGAAATATTTGGATGTTAGTGTGTTACACATCATAGTCACTAGTCAGCCATCAAAGAGCTAAACATTCATAATTCAACAAGTATAGTTTGAACAAATGTTTCTCATTCAACCTTAATATAATTGTAATATCTTGTTCATACGGACATCCGTTGAATTAGCAATGTAGGTATGTGAATGTAAAATTGTATATACCAAATGCATATTGACGTAAATGGAATTTTGATTCCTAGAACTACTTATTAATAAAAAAAGACTTTTACTCTTCTAGAATATATGTGTGTGTATATATTCAAATAAGAATTGTTAAATGACTAATTCTGATAAGTGAGCTGGTAGTCTTTTATTTCTTGACTACGACTCTACTTTGGTTGATTAGTTTCGTTATTTGAGTTTGTAACCTAAGGGTGATAGTCAAATACTTTTTAAGAAACATCATTGTTTAACTCTCGACAAATTATTGTTTAGGATTTTGTGTAGTTTACGAGTTGGAGTAGATAGTTGTGTGAATTGTCGTTAAAAAATTGATTTATTTTTTAATAAGTCAGAATTGATTAGTTCTTGAAACTTGAAACTAGCTGGTTTAAAATAAATCAAAGGTTGTGAGTTTAAATCTTATAGAGTAAAAATTTTATGATTTTAGTATTAGAGTAGGTGTAAAGTAAAGAATAAAAATTCACCGGTCAAGAAATAGCTAATTTAAATAAATGGAAAATTACTAAAGTGAACAATTTTGATCATAATTTTCCAAAATGAACATATAATACACTTATTTTGTTTTACTCTTATATTCAGTATTCACATAGGTTTGTTAAATACATCGTTTGTGTCTATCTTTACACTGCATTTTGTTGTCCGTCATGTTTATTTCACAACATAGTGTATCTTAGTGTTTATAGATTGTGATTATTTACTTTTAAAGTGGTATTCGTGTGCCGTGACCTCAAATTCACACAATGCCATGAATTCTTAAATTCCAAGTGTGTTATTCCGACGTGTTTATTTTTATCCGTTTTTTCACATCCCGTGACGGAGCGCAGGTGTTTAAATCAAGTTCAATTTAGAAACTTTGGGTCAACTTCTATATTTTAGTAATTTACTTTATATAAGTCAATCGTCAAATTCAACTGTCACCTTTACTTAAAATAATAAACCACCACAGGAATTTGCTACGATCTTGACAATCAAACAAGATGACAAATTAATGAAGTTTTGAGTCTTTCAATACACACGCATAATTTCATATATATATACCTGCAATATTTGTGTGCATTTGTATTGTGTATATAGAGAGAGAAGAGAATAAGAAAAACAAATGGTGCAAAAAACGGTACTCAAGGTTCGGTTAACAAATGAGAAATGCAGGAAGAAGATATTGAAATCAGTTTCCGGACTTTATGGTAATTTCAGTCTTTTTTGTATTTTCGTAGTATATTATATATATACTAAAAAAAATAACCAAATAATAAATAAGCTGATTCGAATCAAACTTTGAGCTTTAAAAATTAGTCACCAGCAAAACTCGAGGTTTAGACTTGTAGCATTAGAACTCAAGATCAGTCAAGCTAGAACTCTCTGAGCGCGGGCTTGATCTACTTGATTTGTTTACGCTCTTTGTTAATGTTGATTCATTGACTTGTTTTCAATACGTGACAAGTTTTCGATAATATAATTTCATGTTTGTTATTTCAGGTGTAGTTCAGATTGAAATCGATGCAGGCAATGACACGTTAACAGTTACAGGAGACACTGATCCTTACGAGATAATCAAAAAAGTAAGAAAAGTCGTAAAATGTGTTGAAGTGGTGACGATCGGACCCCCTCCTACCGTAGAGACGGAGCCGACGGTTGAACCGCCCGCACCGTGTATCCAACCCTATATTCATATGCCTCCCAGTTGTGTTGCTTATAGCCAGTGGCCGACCGTGGTTCATGTGGCTCAAGAGCCATGTAATACTTGTCCCATTATGTGATAATTTCATGTAAACTATTAAGTATTAATATTCATGTTTGTGTAAAATGGAAAATAAGATATTACAATGTGATTTTTAGTCTTTGTTACATTCTCGATCCATCACCCTAAACGAGAGTATAAGTGCACAAATCATTAGTTTCTGGTCTAAACCAGTTCGGGTTTGATCAAACCTAGTGAACATTGGGTTTTGCTCAAAATGTAAAATGGTTCGGTTTGAAACTAGTTTTTGATGAGAAAATGATCGGTTTAGTTTTTGATCATGTTCTATCTGGTTCGGCTCATTTTTAACTAGTTTAAACAACAGGGGTTATAAATCAATTTCAACCCTATGATTCATGTCGGGTTAGGTCAAATTAAACCATTTTTTGTTTGGGTTAAAGCATTATTACTACTATCTCAGAAACCATGTTAAAACGTTAAATATTACAAATTGTAATATTAACTTCAAAATGCTACGTGGATGACGTTACAAAAGGTCTATTAAACGGTATTACATACTTGATATGTCATAGATATATGGTCGTTGTCGTTAAAAAGCAAATTGAATTTTAATAATACAAATTATCACTTGTTGGCAGTAAATAATCCATAATATAAATTTGACCAATAATAATATGAACTTTTATTTTGTTGTCAAAAGTGATCTTAGTAACATAATTATTCATTTGTTTACACTTGAATCCATTTGATTTTGCTCACGATGATGATTGTGAATGACATAATGAGACGTGCAATTGAAAAACAAAAGAAAATCAAGTGTAAATCAATAAAAATTATACAACTAGGATTGTATTTGTTAATAAAACTGAAAGCTAGGATTATTATCAGTCAATTTGATAGTATGGATTATTATCAGTCAATTGGTAATTGTTGGATTATTAAAATCCAATTTGCTTTGTCAAAATTACTTATAACAATTGAAATAAGTATAAAAAATTCTCTTAAAATTAAAAGATGACCTGTTCATTGAACTTTTTATTAGGGTTAGGCTATATATACACCTTTTTATTACTTGTCATACCCCATCCCTCAAATAAAAAATTTAAAAGGTGTCATATTCTACCCTATGAAAATCTTTATTTCAAAAAAAAGTTTTTAAAAGAAATTCAAAAACACTTTCTATATAAAAACAAAAGTAGTATAAATTTGTTTTTATAAATATAATATAAAATAATTTTGAAAATTTTGAAAATTTTTTCTTTAATAGTTTATAACTTTTTTTGTAATATATTAAAGAGGCTCGTGTAACATCATGGGCTAACTCGAGTCAATTTATTAAATGAGCCATAATATGAATTCAAGCTTGGCACGAGCACGTTTATGCTCGGTCGATTTGAGCTTTTTGTTAGTCGATCACTCGATTCCCGGTAGCTCACGAGATGACTTGATTTGTTTACGCCCCTAACACAATAATAGTTATCTGATTGTGTAGGAACCTCTGAGGTTATGAGACTGATGCAACCAAAAGATACCAAAACAACCAAAGGATACCAAAACAACCAAGTCTTCCAACATGCACTAAGGAACAAAGAATAAATAGCTTCGGAAGTTTTACACACTCAAATAAAATGCTAAGTGTAAAATCTTCCGAAGAACAAAGAAGAAATAGCTTCGGAAGTTTTACACACTCAAATAAAATGCTAAGTGTAAAATCTTCCGAAGCTAAAGTTCAGAAGAAACTTCCTAAGCCAAAGTTCAGAAGAAACTTCCGAAGCCAAAGTTCAGAAGAAACTTTCGAAGCCAAAGACTCAATTCTTCCGAAAGTTAAGATGAAGTCTTCCGAAGCTCTCAAGACAGAATAAAAACAAGACTGATTACTTCTGAAGAGAGAGAAAAGATACATTTTCTATCCACTTTATCATAAAGCAACTCCCTTTCCGCTGCATGCTCTGGTGGTTCACCAACTATCATTAGTTGGTGAAACTTCCATGCTTTATGATAAAGTAGATAAGGTCTTTGTTTGCAAGTTTCTGTATTTGTTTCTTTTTGGCTTTTTTAATAAGAAAGTCAATGAGCTATGGCCTGTCATAGTCACTAGTCAAAAGGCAATCTGCCTTTTGACTTTAGGTTGATCTTGTTGTCTAGATTAGTCACTTTCAACTGTCTCTTTGCATATTGACGGTTGTAGGATTAGTATAAAGAGTCAAAGGTTCTTGTATTTCATATACTAGTGCAAACACTTGTAATAGAACTTAAGAAGCAATATACTACTTCCTTGAAAATTATATCTTGTGTTCTTGTTCTTACTTTACTTGGGTTGTGCATTGTATCTTCAGTTTAAAGTTCTAAGTTCCCTATTTGAATTGTTAAGTGATCCTAAAGATCCTCCTAAGTGTGTTAACTAAGTGCAAAGTCCCCTTTAACGGTCCTGCATTTGGTATTAGAGCATTCCAAGCTATTGTTTGTAAGATCTCACCATCTTAAAATCCTCTTAGTTACACACATCACTTAACTCTTTAAATGGCAGCTATCTCCAAAGCTGATATGGAAACTAGAACTATGACAAAGTCCTCACAGATCACTCCTGAGGATTTTGACACTTGGTGTCAAAGAATGGAAGGCTTCATCAAGTCTCAAGATTCCAGGATGTGGGAGTTTGTTGTTAATGGACCTCATGTACCATGCACCACTTCAGCTGCTGCTGGTGGTGGCATGATACCAAAGGAGAAGACTGACTTTTCTGATGAAGATTGAAAAAGAATTGATATTGATCAGAAAGCCATGACAGCCTTCCAAACTGCTCTTCCGAACTCCATCTACAGAGGTTTCAAGAAGTGCAAGATTGCCAAACAGCTATGGGATGCACTGAAACTTATGTATGAGGGTTCAAATGAAGCCAAGGAGAACAAGAAGGATCTCTTGAAGCAGCAGTTTGAAAATTTCACCTTTAAAACAGGTGAAACCATGACTCAACAATACTTTAGGTATGTTGAGATTATGGATACTCTGGCTGATGTTGGGGTAACTATTGAGAACAGGGATATTGTTAGGAAGTTCATGTCCTCTCTTCCAAGACAATGGACACACTATTGTGTGGTCATTAAGAGGACTGAAAATCTCAAGACCCTCACTCTCGCTGAGCTGTATGGGATACTCAGTGGATACCAGATGGAGATGAACATGCAAAATTCATCTGGTAACTCCAACACTTACCAGAGTTCAGCCCTTCATGTGGTTGAAAGGGATAGCAGAGAACCACATCATCATCTCATCTGCTACCCTGAAACTTCATAAAAGGGTCCTTTCATCACCTTCCCGAAGACACCCAGAGAGAGCTACATCCAAGGAAGTCCCTTCCAAGAGACAAGCTCCTCTCAAGCTTTTGTTTCCACTAATGAAAATTCAGGAAACCTTCTCTTCACTCTTGAAGACCTAGACTGTATCCATCCAGATGATCTGGAATACATGGAGATAGTCCAGCAGATGGCTCTTCTCACTCACAGAGCCCAGAAGTTCTACAAGAGGACTAGGAGAAGGTTTCCCAGCAATGCTGCCAGTGGTAAGTTTGGGCTGGATAAGAGCAAAGTCAAGTGTTACAACTGTAACCAGATGGGACACTTTGCTAGAGAATGCAAGGCACCTAAATCCAATTGTGGCCAAGCTTCATCCAGGCCAAACTACACTGAAGGAGGGCACCAGAATGAGAAGCCAAGACAGCAAGCTGCAGTTGCTGTTGAAGAAGGAGGCTTTGACTGGAGCTTTCAAGCTGAAGATGCATCTCCAAACCAAGCACTCATGGCTGACCATGATGAAGCTAAGGTACTTGAACATCTTTGCTCTCCTGAGTGTATTGCTAAAGTTAACAGATACAGGTCCTACAACTTGAAAATGAGATCTGACATTAAGTCTTTGAATATTTTAAAAGCTGATTTTAAAAGAGCTGAAAATGATTATAAACTTAAGATAGAAGATCTAGAGAAAACAGTTTCAACTCTTAAACATGAGCAAACAAATTACAGGACTCAAATTAAGGATCTCATTACCAAGTTGACTGAATGCCAGGCTGAGCTTGTGATCAGCAAAGCCAGGGCCAAAAAATGTGTTCTTGAAGAGGAAACCTTCAAGAACATGATATCCTCATCTCTGCATGCAAAAGTGTTTTATCAGAACAAGAAGGGACTGGGATCTAGTGAGATAGCTCCTCCACACTCTCTACTATCAGTTAGATCTCCAAGGTGTGGAACTGGTCAAGATGAGCTGCCATCCATAGACCCTAGTGATGAGGAGGATGATGAGGAGAAGGTGAGGGATGACTCTGAGGTGAGTGAAGAGAGTCAATCCAAAAAGGGTCACCATGCTCCTAAGGAGGAAAAAGCAGCTGGTTTGAGCAAAACCAAAAGAAAGAACTTGATCAGAAGAGCAAAGAGAAGATCCAGAAAAGCTCAAGAGATCAAGACCACCTTTGATCCCAAACAAAAATATGTTATCATTTCTGCAGGGTTCAAGGTGATGAAAGCTAAAGACCTTGTCAAGAACTTCAGTACCAAGAGTTCTACTTCAGCTTCAACTCACTCCAGCAACAACAAGAAGATTGATCAGCTGTGTGTCACTGCTACACAGCCTGAACCATCCATTTCTAAAAGCAAGCTTCACCCTAAGAAGCCTGCTGCATCATCTGAAAGGGTGAAAAAGAAAAGGAAAGTGTTCAAGGTCAGTCTTCTTCGGAAAAGAAGGATCTCAGAAGAAAAGATTTGAATTGTGTTATGTGTGGTAGTACCTCACATCTGGCTAAGGATTGTCAATACAATCCAAAGGGTACTATCCATATGATCAAGAAGAAAACTTCTGAGAGAAAGAAGAAACAAACAGCTTCGGAAGGAAAGTCTGTTTCCTTAGGAAGCTCCAAAATGAAGAAAAGGGCAAATGAAAAATTGCCTTCGGAAGAAAATTTGGTCTCGAAAGAAAGGAATGCTTCCGAAGTACTGAAGTTTGCTGCAGTGAAAGCAAAATCTTCCAAAGGCCCAGTCATCAAATCTTCCGAAGTTACCAAAACTTCCGAAGTTTTGAAGGTCAAGCCCAATCTTCTAAAGGTGGTGTGGAAGATGAAGGAAGACCATATGACTGAAAGTTCGTCATCAGAAACAGCAAATGATCCCCAAAGCCTGAACATAGGATCCATTACTGTTTCATTGCCTTTAACTTATTCTGATATGCCCAAGACCAATGAGGCTTGGGTTCCCAAATGTAAGTAAATCATCTCTTTTTGTGCAGGGACAACTAAAGACCAACAGAAATATCTGGATTGTTAACAGTGGCTGCTCCAGGCACATGACTGGCAATGAGTCCTTGTTTCAAAACTTTGAAAGGATTGATGGAGGACCATTTGCTTTTGGAGGAGATGCAGGAGGTTATATTACTGGCAGGGGCAAGGTTACAAATGGTAAGCTCAGCATTAAAAAGGTAAACTTTGTCAAAGATCTTGGATACAATCTTTTGAGTGTGTCTTAATTTTGTGACCAAAAACATCACATGCTCTTCACTGAGCATGAGTGCATTGTTCTCAAGCCCGGGGTTGACATTCCTCAAGAGCATATTTTGCTTAGAGCCCCCAGGAAAGGGAACATGTACAAGATGGACTTGCAGGAAACATCTCCCTCTGGAGAGGTTTCTTGCTTTCTGTCTAAAGCAAATAGTGATGAGTCTTTCCTTTGGCATAAGAGAATGTGCCATGTAAACTTTAAGAACATGAATAAATTGATTAAGAATGACTTGGTAACTGGAATGCCAAAGAAAGAGTTTACAAGTGATGACCACTGTGTTGCATGCCTAAAGAGGAAGCAACACAAAGTGTCTTATAAGCCAAAGGAAGTGAATTCTATCACTACTCCCCTACACTTGTTACATATGGATCTGTTTGGCCCCACCAGTGTAATGAGTCTAGGAAGGACTTCATACTGTTTAGTGATCACAGATGATTTCACAACATTCACTTGGGTGTTTTTCCTTAGAACTAAGGATGAAACCCCTGAAATCTTGAAGAATTTCATTCTGAAAATTGAGAATCAATCTGATCACAAGGTCAAAATCATAAGATGTGATCAAGGAACCGAATTTAAAAACCAAATCCTTGATACATTTTGTTATGAAAATGGTATTTCAAGACAATATAGTGCTCCTAGGACTCCTCAGCAAAATGGTGTTGCTGAGAGGAGAAACAAGACACTTCTTAAAGCTGCAAGAACTATGTTGTCTGACTCTAAACTGCCCATCACCTTCTGGGCAGAGGCTGTCAACACAGCTTGCTATGTGCAGAACAGAGTTTTAATGGTTAAGACACATGGTAAGACTCCATATAAACTGTGGCACAAAAGGAGACCATTCATTGGTTTTCTCAGAACATTTGGATGTCCTTGCACCATCTTGAATACCAAAGATCAAATAGCTAAGTTTGTTGAGAAATCAGATGATGGATACTTTGTTGGATACTGTTCTCAAGCTAAGGCTTATAGAGTATACAATCTCAGAACTAAAATCATTAAGGAGTCAGCCAATGTGATTTTCAATGAACACACACCCAGTGTAAAAGGTTCTGGTCCGGATTGGCTATTTGATCTTGATTTAGTTACCAACTGTTTTAACAAATCTTGTGAGAATGTTTCAGGATCCACAGATAACAGGTCAACTGAAGATCCTGACCCAAGATTTGAGCTGAGAAGACCAAACAAGAAGACTACTTTAGCTCCAGTGGTGACTAACCCTGTTATTGGGCTCCTATCAGCACAAGCATGACAAATATTGTTGTTTCAACTGAATTACCCTCAAATTCCAGTTCAGAGGCTCAGAATTCAGGAGAAGGAACCTCTAATACAGGAGGAACTGGAGGTGGTGACAGTGATCAAGAATTTCTTGATGCTAAAAACCACTCCATTGAAGACAACATAAATGATGTCACACACTCACTGGATCAAGTTTCTTTTGATAAGTGTGTTGATGTGGTGGGGGACTCTTCTTTGCCAGATCAAAATTTCTCTAATTTAGATCTGTCTAACCAACTTGCTGTGATTCCTCAACTCAGGATCCACAAGTCACATCCCACCACAAACATCATTGGAAATGTTGACTCAGCGGTGAGAACAAGAGGACAAACTCATGACAGCCATGTTTGTCTACATTCTTGTTTCTTGTCCCAAATTGAGCCTAAGAAAGTTTATGAGGCTTTAAAGGATGGAAGCTGGATTGAAGCAATACAAGAAGAGTTGCTTCAAATCAAAAGACAGAAGGTGTGGAACTTGTGCCCTCTTCCTCAAGGGAAGACTGTCATAGGTACCAAGTGGGTATTCAGAAACAAGAAAGATGATTGAGGGATCATCATCAAGAACAAGGCTAGACTAGTTGTCCAAGGATACACACAAGAAGAAGGAATTGATTATACTGATGTCTTTGCTCCTGTAGCAAGACTTGAGGCTGTAAGGATATTCCTGGCTTATGCTGCATTCAAGGATTTCAAGGTCTACCAGCTCGATGTAAAGTGTGCCTTTCTTTATGGGGTGATTGATGAAAAAGTCTATCTTAAACAACCACCTGGCTTTGCAGACCCTGATCATTCTGATTATGTCTGCAAGCTTGATAAAGCCCTTTATGGACTGCATCAAGCTCCAAGAAAATGGTATGAGACACTATCAACATACCTCTATAAACATGGATACAAAAGAGGTACTATTGATGGGACTCTTTCATCAAAGATACAGGGAATAACACATTGCTAGTTCAGATATATGTAGATGATATCATATTTGGTTCAACTAATCCAAAGCTCTGCAAAGACTTTGAGATGCTGATGAAGAATAGATTTGAAATGAGTGCCATGGGATAACTCAATTTCTTTCTAGGAATTCAAGTGAAGCAGGTTGAAGATGGCATCCTCATAAGTCAGTCAAAGTATGTACAGGACATACTTACAAGGTTCAAGATGACTAACTGTAAGGTTGCAAAGACACCCATAGCCAGAAACCATTCCCTTGGTCCTAACCTTGAGGGGGAGTGTGTTGATGAACATCTCTACAGGGCTATGATTGGATCACTTATGTATCTTATTGCTAGCAGGCCTGATATCATGTTTGTCACATGCATATGTGCAAGATATCAAGCCAACCCCAAGATGTCACACCTAATCACTGTCAAAAGGATTCTTAGATATCTCAAAGGTGCTCCAAGTCTAGGCCTTTGGTATCCAAAGAATTCAGACTTTAATCTGTATGCCTATACAGACAGTGATTATGGTGGCTGCAACATGACTGCAAAGTCTACTTCTGGGGGTTGTCAGTTCCTTGGTGGAAGGATAGTCTCTTGACAATGCAAGAAGCAATCATGTGTGTCTGCATCAACTGCTGAAGCTGAATACATTGATGTTGCCATCTACTGTGCTCAAGTGCTTTGGATTCAGAATCAGATGCTAGACTATGGGTTCAATTTCAAAGAGACACCTATCCATATAGACAACAACAGTGCCATCTCTATCACAGAGAATCCTGTGCAGCACTCAAAGACCAAACACATCAACATCAGGTATCATTTGATTAGAGATAATTTTGAAAAGGGTTTGATAAAACTAATCAAAGTTAACACAAATGAACAATATGCTGATCTGTTCACAAAAGCTTTTGATGAGCAGAGATTTAAATATCTTGTATCAGCTATTGGGATGATTAACTTTGAATAGGTTTTTCTTAACAACTTAATCAACTTTAATTCCTAAAATTGTTTGTCCTAGGTTGTCTATTAGATCACTTCATAAGCCTAGTTCTCTTTGGATGGAAACAATTTTTAAAATGATATTTCTTAGAGTGATGAGTATTTACCTTCGGAAGAAAAATTACCCTCGGAAGAACTTTACAGCTTATCTAAGATTTACCTTCGGAAGAAACTCATGAAGTATCTTCCGAAGCTTAAGTTGAACATAAGCTCTTAAATGCATTTTAAGAATAAATTTCTTCCGAAAGCAAATTCAGTCTCTGAAGACCTATTTCTTTCTTCCGAAGTCAAAACTCTCAAAACTCCTTGAACTATCTTCCGAAGCAAAATAACCTTCGGAAGCCTTGCTTGCAAAGCTTCCGAAACTAATATTGCCTTCGGAAGCTTTACAACCTCCAAGAAAACTACCTTTTTGGGCTCTTTTTCAGTAGTAGGACCCACTTGCGGATTTCAAAGTTTATCTTTTGCTTTAACTTTGTCTCAAATCCAGAGTATATCTCTCCAAACGGTTCTATTTTCACCTCTCTACTCTCATTGTTCCTAACCTAAAATTAACCCTAAATTCACCTTCTTCTTCCTTTCCTCACTAAAAAGCTTCATCAAAATGGCCAATCTTGATCGTCGAAACGACCCGGATTTTACCATGCACCTACACAGGTAGCACAACCAGGTTGCTCTGTTAAACTCTGAGAAGGATCGAAGCTTCTTAGATGTTTGTAGGTACCTTTCTTCATCTCATTATTTCATCTCCCTTACAATTGATCCTCCTCTCTATGAGGATCAGTTGCTTGAGTTCTGGCAGACCTGTCAAGAGGTCACCATGGACGGGGAGAAGGCACTGTCTGCCACAGTGTAGGGGAGGACACTGTTCATCACTCCAGCCATCATTAACACCCATCTTCAGCTGGATGATGAAGAAGGTGAAATGTCCTTTCCAAAAGCTGCTGTCAACCATTCCTTTGAGCAGATGGGATATGAAGGTGACTTCACAGTCAAGGCCTTCAGAAAGGGGAAGGTCTCTTACCATTGGAAGTACCTCCTCCATGTAGTCATCCACAGCTTGTCCAACAAACATGAAGGATAGGACCAAATTCCAGAAGACCCCTCCTTCATTGTCCATGGGATGGTTCAAGGGGTCAAATTCAGGTACTCTCAGTTTGTTTTTACAAATTTACTTGCGAATTTGGACTCCCTAGAATATTACATGTTCCCCCGTTATGTTCAACACATTCTCAACTGTGAAATGGGACCACAGTTGAGGGGAACAGGTAATGTTCTAAAACTTGAACATATGAGGCCCGGCATTTTCAAAATTTTGAAAAAGCCAACTATTGGGTTCTCAGGGGTAGAAATAGCCCTTGTCCTAAAAATGTTTGAGCTCATTGCTCAGGGTGACATCGTAGCAGCCCCAGCTAGTGATGAATCAACACCCTCCATCTCTCAACCATCATCAAGGCCAACTATTACCCTCACCTATTCTAGAAAATCCAAACGAACCCCTGTACTTGCTATTGAGCATGTGCAGGCGCCCATATCACAACCCACACAGGAGGATGTGGACAATAGAGCTCCCACTTCCCCTGAGGAGCAAACCACTCCTATTCTTGACACAATCAGTGCTGAGGTTCCTCACGCTCAGCCTGATGAGCTCATACCTCCTCAAATAGCCTTAAGCCATCACTCTGAGTCTCAACACTCTAGTGATCAACCTTCAGGGGAAAGCTACCATCCCCAGCCTCTTGATCTTAATCAGCCCTTTCCCAACCTTGACTTCTACTCTGATGAAGAATTGCGTCTCAGTGAGTACCATGAATCTCTCCTCTCTACCCACACTCAAGGTGAGATGAGTACTCCTGCTTCACCCACTTCTAGCCAACATCAGACACCCCAAACTGAGGTGGATCTCCTTCAGATTGTCTAGGAGATCCATGTGGCTGAGGCTCTCACTGTTGGCAGTGATTATATCTCTAAGACCTCACCCACGGTAACCCAGCCTCTTGACATTATCATGGAGCAGGGGAAATCCAGCAGCCAAGAAATCCATGCTGGTGATGAGGAAGAAGACTCAGGTCCAATCCTCTCATCCCCCTATGATTCTTCATCTGAAGATAAGGGGAGTATGCAACAAAAGGTGCACAAACTCTCAAATTTGTGCACCTACTTTGTATCAAAGATAGCTCACCTGGAATCTCAGGTGACTATCCTGCAGAAAAGGGTCAATGACCAGCAACTTGAGATCACCGATCTCAAGGGCAAGTTAGCTGAGAGACCAATAGGACAAACTCATCCAGGTCCACAAGAACCTGTGGATGTTATGGATCACTTCCCTAGCTCACCTATGCTTGAAGGTGATGCTACCAAAAAGGGGGAGGAAGTTCTAACAGCCACAGAACCTGGGAGTTCTTCCTCAAGTATGGACATACAGGACTCGCCATCCTCTCTTGCAGTTGTCCATACTCAGTAACCTCCTCAAGTCAGAGACTTCGACTTGCAAATTCAACATCTGTTTGAGGAAGGGATACCAAGAGCAATGTCTGCCCCTTCTGAGAATCCAATCATGGGTTGGGGGTATGACAGTGATAGGAAAGCTCTTGTACTCTCTAGAGCTCAGGGTCAACTAGAAATTTTAAACATTTCAAACCTGAGTTTCTATGAGGGTATAAATCTAGTAGATCTGACACTTGTCAACCCAAGAAACAACAGACAAGCTGCCAGACTAGCCAGTAAAATTCAAGACTGGGTGCTGGTAGAATTTAAAAGGAGAACATCATTATATAGAAAGAGGATAGCAGTTGAAGCCTTTGGTCAACTGGATGTTAAGGTGTAAGATTAGCTTCGAAGGAAAAGCCTTGACTGAAGGCCCAAGGCTAAGACTGTGAACCTTGAGACAACATCTCCTCCAGCACCCCATACCCTTAGTGAGGCACCAGCTGATGATGGTGCTTCACAACCTCTCTCTGGCCAGAGCTTGACTGCTGAATCAAGCAATGAAGGCCAAACCTCTCCTCAGGCTGAGTCATCAAGATCAGCAATTGACAAAGGCAAAAGAAAGCTAACTGCTGAGGAGATTGAAGAAGAGAAAAGATAGAGGAAGAGGAAGCTGAGGGGAGAGAGTTCAAGTGGTTCCCCAGGATTCATGCAAGCTGCAATTCTGACTACCCATGTTCCAAACACTCAAGAAGATGAGTTAAGGGCAGCCAGACTCAACTATCTGGAGACCAGGAACTACAACATAGATGAACTCATCTCTCTCCCCTTAGAGGAATTAAATGAACTGGCTGATACTGAGTTGTCAAAGGAGAGGAAGGAAGCAGAGGATGCAGCCTTGACCCTTAAGCATAAAGAAGAAATAAGAAGAAAAAGAATATACAAGAACATTCTTGTCCCCTCCCCAGTTCAAGAAATCCTTGAGTCAGAGGTTGTGGCTACTGAACAACCTCAGGTAGTTGATGAAGAAGAAAAATTAAAGATGATCAACTACCTTAGTGCCACAGGTCTCTATCAGGAACCTGCACTTCTTCCCTTGCCATATGACTATATATTATTTGAATACAACAAGCAACTGGAAGAGCAAGACAAAAGAGAAAGGCAAGCTGCTAGGAAGAGGCAAAGGGAAGAAGCTGCCAAATCAAGAGCCATCATCAGGAAAAATAAAAAAACCTCTGCAGATGGGCAGAAGATGATGAGCTTCTTGAAGCTGTATGGGTTTTCCGGAAGGAGGCTTGGTCCCATGTTTCTATCCATAATGGATGAGCATATAAGGGTGATCAAGTAGAAGATTAAAAGGGGAGAGCTTGTAGATCTTCATTCACCATCAGATCAAGCTCAACCTAAAGTTGAGGTAAAGGTTGAACCTACAGAGACAACACAACCCGCACCTGAAGCTACACAACAGCCAACTTCATCTTCTGACCCACAACACGGTTCTCCTCCCTCTCCTTCTGAACCTGGGAGAGAAGAGATCCCAACTGAGAGGGAATCCACTAAAGAACCTGGTACTGAAGACCAACCCTCTCAGTTAAAATCATCTGGGGGGAAAAAATGATGGCCAGAAGAAGATCCTCTACCAAGAAGAAAAGAAGAAAGGCATCCACCTCCCAACCTCAGGATGAGTCAGAAAATCTTGAGGAAGTGCATAAAGAGGGCTCTCAATCAACTCCTATCATAGTAGAGCCTCTCTCTGTTGGAAGACCAATTCTATCCTGGGCATTTGCTAAAAACCCGGATAAATGGTATGTTACTAGAGATCAGGAAGAACAACATGTCTACTTCACAAGTGACATGCTTGAACTTCCTCTGCATTATCTCTATGACATGAGAAGGTACTTCATGAGTCTAAAGAATCTAGATCTGTTGATGAAGAGAAGAGTTCTAAAGATCCTCATGTGGACTATCCCAGTCTAAAGACCTCTCTGTTTTGGTAGCATCAGCCTAGGGGGAGTTTGTAGGAACCTCTGAGGTTATGAGGCTGATGCAACCAAAGGATACCAAAAAAACTAAGTCTTCCAACATGCACTAAGGAACAAAGAAGAACTAGCTTCGGAAGTTTTACACACTCAAATAAAATGCTAAGTGTAAAATCTTCCGAAGCCAAAGTTCAGAAGAAACTTCCAAAGCCAAAGTTCAGAAGAAACTTCCGAAGCCAAAGTTCAAAAGAAACTTCTGAAGCCAAAGACTCAATTCTTCCGAAGGTTAAGATGAAGTCTTCCGAAGCTCTCAAGACAAAGTCATCCGAAGCTGAATAAAGACAAGACTGATTACTTCTGAAGAGAGAGAAAAGATACCTTTTCTATCCACTTTATCATAAATCAACTCCCTGTCCGCTGCATGCTCTGGTGGTTCACCAACTATCATTAGTTGGTGAAACTTCCATGCTTTATGATAAAGTAGATAAGGTCTTTGTCTGCAAGTTTTTGTATTTGTTTCTTTTTGGATTTTTGTAATAGGAAAGTCAGTGAGCTATGGCCTGTCATAGTCACTAGTCAAAAGGCAATCTGCCTTTTGACTTTAGGCTGTTCTTGTTGTCTAGATTAGTCACTTCCAACTGTCTCTTTGCATATTGACGGTTGTAGGATTAGTATAAAGAGTCAAAGGTTCTTGTATTTCATATACTAGTGCAAACACTTGTAATAGAACTTAAGAAGCAATATACTACTTCCTTGAAAATTATATCTTGTGTTCTTGTTCTTACTTTACTTGGGTTGTGCATTGTATCTTCAGTTTAAAGTTCTAAGTTCCCTATTTGAATTATTAAATGATCCTAAAGATCCTCCTAAGTGTGTTAACTAAGTGCAAAGTCCCCTTTAACGGTCCTGCAGATTGAAGTCTAGATTGCTTAAATTGAAATGTGGCAAGTCTGTCTTATTATTTAGTGAGCTAATGGAGATTTACTGATTTAGCAAACGGGTTTATTTGATGAAAGTTTTAACTGATTCACATTAGTTGGTTATTAGGTATTGCTATTAATTTATTTAGGAACGTGATAGAATTTTAAATTTGTTTTTATATAGATAATAATATTAATATTAATACTATTATAGCAATATTAATAAAGGTAAACAGTAAAATACAAAATAAACAAACATGAGAAATAATATAAATAAAAAAAACTATAAAGCTGTTAATTTAACATATTAAAGGAATGATATGTCAAATAAAAAATGTTAGAAGCAAATATTAGTTATTTGTAAAAATTAGAGTAAAATGATTTTTTGATACCTGGTTTTGTCTCGAATTCGCGGTTACGGTACATGTGTTTGTTTTTTTTGCGGTTACAGTACTTGTTTTCTAAAAAAACCCTAAAACGGCCATTCCGTCTATTTTCCAAGTTAACGGCGTTATGTTCCAGGGGTATTTCCATCTTTTCATGTGTGTTTCTTTTTAAAACCCTTGTTTAATAAGTCCACCGGTTAGTCATCGTGGTTGAAGCACTTTGAAGTCGGTGGTAAGTCATCGCGGTCGAGGGGTGTTCCGGTCGCATCCATCGTCCTCAACCAGTCGTTGCATCCGGTCGCATCCATCATCCTCAACCAGTCGCTGCATCTATGGAGTTCCAGTGGGAACTTTATGGTTCACATCTACATGATGATTTTAATCTTTTTGAAATGTACTGTAAGTGTATGTTTTTTTCATTTTCCTTCTTCCATGATCTATGTAGAAATTGATTTAGTTTTTGAGTTGGTATATGTTTTTTTGTTCATCACAGCACAAGACCCGACATGGTTTACCATAAAAATCTACCATGGAGGTCATTTTGTTGATTTGCCTAGAAAGAGCTATGTTAATGGTAAAATTAACTATATTGATTCGATAGATGCAGATGAGTTCTCCATATTTTCATTAGGTCAGATGTATAGGACTTTAGGTTATCCGGATGATCAAGTTGTTTACTATCATTATAGGATTTCTGGATTTGACTTGGATTTTGGTCTTCGACCTCTGTTGTCTGAAAGAGATATTTCTGAAATGTGTTGATTTGTGGACTATTGTAAAGTAATGGAGGTATATGTTGAGATTGAACAAGAAGTAGTTGATGATGAGGGGGGACCTGAACAACATTTACTTGATAATGATAGAGGATATGGAACAGGAGATGAAGCAAGTGATGAAAGAGATGTTGAAACAAATGAAGAACCTGTTAATGAAAATGGTGATGATGAGGGAGGGCTTGAAGATCGTGGATCAGATATGGATGAATCTGACTTCCGAATAGATGAATATGAAGATAACATTGCTGAAAGTGTGGAAGTTGACATGGCCGAATATAGATCAATTGACTGGGATTCCTTGTAGTGGATGGGCAAACAAAACATGTAGCTGCAGAAAGTAGAAACTGACTGGGATTCCTTGTAGGCATGTGGTAGCTGTAATTTGGAACATGGCAGTTAATGATATAGCAGTTGGAGAACCGGAGTCATGGGTTGATGAAGTTTACTAGTTGGATACGTGGAAGAAAACTTATCAGCATTCAATTGATCCAGTCCCTGGTATGCATCTTTGGACACCATCTACCTATCCCTTTAAGCTCACACCTCCAAATGTTCATACACAACGTGGTAGACCTCAAAGAAAAGAAAGAAATCAAAAGAAGAGCTATTACATAACATAGAGAAGGATGGGAAAATTACTCGGAAAGGTCATCGTAAATCATGCAAGAAATGCAAGCAAAGTGGTCATAACTCTCGGGGTTGTTCAGACAATGGTGCACAAGATTCATAAAATGTTTCACAAGGTGCTCCACAGGCTTCACAAACTGGGTGACTTTAATTTGGTGGATGTTAGTGTCTTTTGAACAATAAAGTCATTGAATGTTTAGATGACTTTATTTTGGTGTATGTTGGTAGACTTTATTTTGGTGCATCTTGGGTGACTTTAATTAGGCTACTATGTATGGTTGTCTTATTTTCAATGGTGACTATGTATTATACCTAGTTCAAGTTATGGTAATTGATCGATGTCAAAGTATCAATCAAATAAAATGTTAAAATGTGTGTTCCTATTCACCTTAAACTAGTTAGGGTAAGTAGGGTTGTCAATCCTCGTAAAATTAGTGGTCGGTGTATTGTACTTTGATTTATAAAACAATGATTAATTAAATTACCAAATTACTTAACTATTGCCTTTTGGCTGTGAAATTGGATTTTTGGAATAATTAACAAATAAACTAAGAAAACAAATTGAAAATAATCAAACTTGGTTAAGAAAATGATTACAAGAAGAAGTAATGCACTTCGGATCTAGGTTTGGTTTTCAGTAATTGTTTAATTCAACTTCACGAAAAATCCTTAATAAGGATTCTGTACATGCAATGATTAAGTGATATCGATAATCAAGACTTAATAGGTCTTAATACACAATGCCGATTCAATTAGAAACCAAAACTTGCAATCATATAATTCCCGAAAGATTAAATGATATTCAAATAAAAGTTTACCAAAATCATTGTTTAAATAACCAAAACATAAGTTAAACTTATGAAAGAACTTAAACAGTTCTAAAGTTTAATCCCAACGAAGTTAAACATAAACAAAAACCTAATTACACAAAACCCAATACCCAAAGTAGATCACGAGAAGATTAGCCGCTAATTGTTCTTGAATGATCTTCAAAACCATTGTTGATTTGTATTCCGGATGATTGTATCTTGTTTTTGAGAGTTGGAATGGTGAAAAAATGATCTAAGAACTCCTAAAATTCATCTCTAAACGTTCTAGGTCGAATGGGGGGCAAGTGATGGGTGAAACCTAATAAAAACGTTTTTATAGGTGTTCCAAGGCGGCCCTGGCGTAGCCTACGCTGGGGTACATTCTGCTGATTTTTTTTCTTGAGCTGGCGTAGCCTACGGTGGCTACAGTAGGCTACGGTGGAAGCCTTTCTGCTGCACTTTGAATTTTTGTTTCTTGACCTATCCACTGACTTGTTTCACCATGTAAGCTTCCAACTTACTTGTTTTACCTATAAAATCACTTCCAACTCATAGTAAACCTATTCAACTTAATCACATGCATAAAAACAAATAATCATACATAATATTTAACGTTTAGACACTTAAAACATTATTCCAACACCCTCGTATCACATCTCCACACTTAAACTTTGCTTGCCCTCAAGTAAATCTAATTCAAAACACTTAAAAACATTATAAACCAAAATCACTTGCTATGTCTTAGCTATGGTCCAAAGTCATACCCATTCCAGAATTACAATAATCATGTTGGTTAGCAAGTAAAGGATGTACATTTAATTCAAAATAGAATCTGACTAATTAAACCTAACAAGCTTCCGGCTTTTATTGTCATGCAACACATCCCTCACCATTTTTCACTCCTCTCGGTTTATTTCTGGATTGGTGAAAATTGCACCAATATATCACTCAAAAGGTCCACATATGAAACTTTATTATCATATGCTTGGGTGACAATCAAGCTTCCACGGTAACAAATAGACAATACACACATCAAAAGGACTTACGGGTTTTGGGCTTAGGTTAAGGTAGGAATGCTTGGCTGTGAATGTAGCTAAAATATAAAATAAAGACACTACCAACTGTTGACATTCTTATTGACATAACTATTACTCAAACAAAACAAACGCATGGGTGCATATTTAACCCATAACCAACAATTTGCATCTTTCTTTTCTTTTTTTTCTTTTTTCTTTTTTTTTTTTTTTATTTTTTTATTTTTTTATTTTTTTATTATTTTTAACTATTACCAGAAATCAAATACTGAAACTAATACGAATGTTATCAACAGTGGTAACTAGGTCACATTGGGTAAAATTGATTTGGGTTTGAATGATATGGGTCTGTCAAAATAAACGGTTTAAGGCCCGAAAGTGACCACTAGAGGGAATTTCAGGTAAAGTGGTGAAACACAAAAATGATATTAAAAGAAAATGGAATCCTAGATTGCATCTATCATCTATATGCATTTATCAAATTCACCGTCTCAGTATGTATCAAATCACACAAGTTCTAACACAAAGAATCATATGGCCTCCACTCAACAATTGAAACAATTTTTATGTGACTAACAATCTAGTAAGCTTCAAAATCTCACCAAGCAGGAATTAGGGTTGCCGGTGTGTGCATGCTTTTATTACATCATTAGCCTGTTAATCCTAACTAGGCAACTTAAAAAAAATTTCTAAAAACCTTGCTAACGCAATTATTTTTTTTATCTTAGAATTAGACCATATCTAAGGACCTTTACATCAAACATGGCAAGAATAATTGGTATGCTTGTCGTTTTCGTGTTCAATTTGATTGCTTAAAAACAATAAAATTTTTCCAAATTTTCCCTCATCCCTATACTTAAGATACATTGTCCCCAATATATGGTATTTAAGTTAAGTGTGTGAATTTTTCTTCTTTGCAAATCAATTTATTCAATTAATCAACACAAACGACTTTTTCAACCCGAACCGACCCAGACAAAAATATAACCATAACCAAAATAAACTACTTAAATAAACACATCAAACATAAAACATAAAAATTAACTTCGGGTTGCCTTCCGATTAGCGCTAAGTTTTAGGTCTTCAGCCAGACCGTACCTGCGACCACTCATGGTGGTCGAGTAGGATGCTTGACTCCGATATTCTTCAAATGATCCGGCAGTTCTTCAACTAGATCATTATGTGGCCCAAACAATAATGCATCAACTCTATCTTTATAGGATCAAGTGGATCGCCAACTTTTTTCTTCATTTTAGGTTTCACATCTTTTGTTTTCATCTTCATAATTGGCTCTTTCTTTTCTTTTAAATCCACCAATTCCTTCAAGTCCACATGCTTATCCCTGTCATACTCAAAATCATTTTCAAAAGTGGTGTTCATGTTTACATGTGAAGTATAAGTAGGAACACACACGTTAGTAATATCTGCCACAAAAACTTTATTATTAACAAAATAATTAATCGCTTGGAAAATACATTAAAACGTAACTTACGAGTTTCGTAAGTCATGTCAATCGTTCCATCCCGACAATTGATTTGAGCATTGGCAGTTGCTAAAAATGGTCGACCCAATATGATATTTGGTTGCTCATTTGTCCTCATTGGTGCATAATCAAGTACCATAAAGTCCACGGGATAGTAAAATTCTCCTAACTTGATTATAACATTCTTTACCATCCCTCAAGGACATTTTTGAGTCAAGCAGCTAACATCACAGTGGTGTCAAATTCTTCTAAAGGACCGAAGTCATACTGATCATATAACATACCTGGTAAGATACTAACAGCTGCTCCATAATCCAAAAGTGCTCTTTTTATCTTTAACTTCCCCACTTTGATTGGAATAATGGGTGCTCCTGGGTCAGTCTCTTCCATCGTATCAGCTTTCTCTTCCTTATCTGCAATTTGTTGTGAAAAAGAAGTAAAGTCATTATCAATAATTTCAGAGTCAGGAAGGATACTAATCGACTTGATGTGAACATTTCTCATATTTTCTGTGTTGGTTCCTTGATGTTGAGGATTGATCGTGGTATCACTCGATAGTTTTCCATGGTTCCTTTTAATTTGAGCCACACCCTCTACAAGTTGACCCACTTGTTTATTTAAGGCTTCATAAGCCTTGTCCCTAATTTCATTTTCTCTCTTGTTCTCTTTCATATTCTCTTTCATCATGTTCATCAAAGCATCCAACTTTGCATTTGTAGACTCTTTACCACCAAGTTGTCCCGATTGAGCATCTTTGATAGTTGTGTGATGAACTATCTTGTTGATCCCTATGATTGTAGTTTCCTTGATTGTTTCCTTAAGAATATAAAGTTCTTTGATAACCACTTTGATTATAATTCCCTTGTGCTTGGTTCTGATAAGCTTGACCACCTTGATTATTACCTTGAAAATTAGGGTTCATCTGGTTTGAAGCATTTCCATACTGAAAGTATGGATGATTCCTCAAACCAGGATGATAAGTATTGGAGTTCATATCAAACTGTTTTCTCTCTCCATATACTTGATTCACCTCTTCATGTTGACCTAAAAGCAACAGACACTTTGCACTTGCATGCCCCAGTTCACCACATTCATTGCATACATTAAATCCAACTGAAGCTACATCTTTAGTCCCCGTATGTCCTAACTTGACCAATTGTCTTTCCAAAGATGCAATTCTTTCTTTACTCTCATAATCAATGGTGGTTGACCTTGCCGGAGCGGGCTTTGACAGTCTACTAGCCGAAGCTTGAGCTTTAGAATTCTTGCACATTCGTTCTAGGAATTCCCAATCCATATCTTCATGATTAGATAAGAATGTTCCATTACTTGTAGAATACAAGTATTTCCTTTCTTCCGGTGTTAGTCCATCTGAAAATGCCTTAATCAATTCCCACCTTTCAATACCATGATGAGGACACATGCAGATCAACTCCTTGAATCTTGTAAATGCCTCATGAAATTGCTCACCCATTTGTTGTTGAAAAGATCGAATGGCCTCTCTTGCATCACTTGTCTTTCCCATAGAATAATATTCTTCAAGGAAAACCCTTTGCATTTCTTGCCAAGTATGAATACTGTTGTCAGGCAAAGTGAGGAACCATTTCTTAGCTCTATCTTTCAAAGTAAATTGAAACAATCTTAGTCTCACTTCATCTTGTGTGAAGTGGTTTCCACCGATAGTACTACATATGGCATCAAATTCAGCAAGATGCACATATGGTTCTTTTGTTACAGTGCCTCTAAATGTAGGAAGAGCAGTGAGGTAGTGAGGACATACATCAAAAGATCCCTACAGTTTGGAGGTGCGATAGGATTCGGTTTTCAGAAATAGCCGGTCTGAAATGGCTATCCATACATTGTACTTGATCTCTGTGAGGTCTTCTTGGTTGATTGAAATTATTATTGACTCCACCTCGTTGTTGATTGATACGTGGTGCATTCCATCCATATTGATCATTACCTTCACCACGATTTCCATCTCAAGCATCATAATTGGCACCATGATCATCTTCATTGTTGTTCCACTCATCCTCATAATCTTCATCGCCCGTGTGGAAAGTATGCATGCTCACATGATCAAAGTCGTCTCCTTGATTGACATTATTTTGATTTAGGTTATTGTTGGGTGGTAGTCGAATTAGGTTGTTATTGCGGTTGTTATTTGGTGGTGGATGTGGATTTGGGTTTTGGTTTTGGTTATTAGGGTTCACCGGTGGGTTTTGGTTTGGGACTACATTCCCTCCTTGTTGAACATTTAATGGTTCCATCTCTCTCGACCGAGATGAACTAGAAGCTGCTTGGTCAATTTCACGGGAAATTGGTGGTACTGGGATTCCCGCTCGATGTAGAACACGATTTTCTCTTGCCGACCTTTCAATTTCCTGATCAAAAACAAGTGGTGATTTCCTACCCGAATATCGAGTATGCATGCAACCTGTCACCTGCACACTGAACACACCAAGCGTAACACGAAAATAAAACAAATAAAGCAAGATAAGTAAACAAAAATTTTGAAACAAATCAAATAACAAAACACCAAGCGCACCGATTCCCCGGCAACGGCGCCAAAATTTGATCGATGTCGAAGTATCAATCAAATAAAATGTTAAAATGTGTGTTCCTATTCACCTTAAACTAGTTAGGGTAAGTAGGGTTGTCGATCCTCGTAGAATTAGTGGTCGGTGTATTGTACTTTGATTTATAAAACAATGATTAATTAAATTACCAAATTACTTAACTATTGCCTCTTGGCTGTGAAAATTAGATTTTTGGAATAATTAACAAATAAACTAAGAAAACAAATTGAAAATAATCAAACTTGGTTAAGAAAACGATTATAAGAAAAAGTAATCCACTTTGGATCTAGGTTTGGTTTTCAGTAATTGTTTAATTCAACTTCACGGAAAATCCTTAATAAGGATTCTGTACATGCAATGATTAGGTGATATCGATAATCAAGACTTAATAGGTCTTAATACACAATGCCAATTCAATTAGAAACCAAAACTTGCAATCATATAACTCCCGAAAGATTAAATGATATTCAAATAAAAGTTTACCAAAATCATTGTTTAAATAACCAAAACACAAGTTAAACTTATGAAAGAACTTAAACGGTTCTAAAGTTTAATCCCAACGAAGTTAAACATAAACAAAAACCTAATTACACAAAACCCAATACCCGAAGTAGATCACGAGAAGATTAGCCGCTCATCGTTCTTGAATGATCTTCAAAACCGTTGTTGATTTGCATTCCGGATGATTGTATCTTGTTTTTGAGAGTTGGAATGGTGAAAAAATGATCTAAGAACTCCCAAAATTCGTCTCTAAATGTTCTAGGTCGAATGGGGGCAAGTGGTGGGTGAAACCTAATAAAACGCGGTTTTATAGGTGCTCCAAGGCGGCCCTGGCGTAGCCTACGCCAGCCAGCGTAGCCTACGCTGGGGTACATTCTGCTGATTTTTTTTTCTTGAGCTGGCGTAGCCTACAGTGGCTACAGTAGGCTACGGTGGAAGCCTTTCTGCTGCACTTTGAATTTTTGTTTCTTGACCTATCCACTGACTTGTTTCACCATGTAAGCTTCCAGCTTGCTTGTTTTACCTACAAAATCACTTCCAACTCATAGTTAACCCATTCAACTTAATCACATGCATAAAAACGAATAATCATACGTAATATTTAACGTTTAGACACTTAAAACACTATTCCAACACACTCGTATCAGTCATTTGGGTCAAATTGGGTGACTTTGGTTATAACTAGTTCAATTTGACATCATTTGGGTCAAATTGGGTAACTTTGGTTGTAACTACTTCAATTTGACATCAAATGGTCAAAATGGGTGACTTTGGTTATAAGTAGTTCAAGTTATGGTCATTTGGTTATTACTTGTTGTATTTGCAACAAATTGGTCAAATTGGGTGAGTTTGGTTATAACTACTTCAATTTGACATCAAATGGGTCAAAATGGGTGACTTTGGTTATAAGTAGTTCAAGTTATGGTCATTTGGTTATTACTTCAAACCACATAATCTACCTCAAACCACATACTGGTTACATAATCTACAATGTTTGGTACAATACAAAAAACACCCAACTTAAAACCAAAGCAAATTTAAGACATTTTTTTTCATTTCTCAATCTTTTAGCAACTACTTCATGCCTGTTCACCGACTGTAACAATCCCGGAATGATACGGGTTGCTCTTCGACACATGGCAGGATCAATCCAGGTAACGAAACCACATCCTACAACACAACAATGGAACCTTCGACCTGGGTTTGCATCAGTCCAGGAGGTTCGAACCTCGGTTGTAGACCCACATGAACTATCATCGGAGAAATTGGAGTGTTGCTGCTGCTGGTGCGACGATTTCTGTGGTGGATGGTAGAGCTATCTGATGAAGTCGCCATGCCTGCGGTGCTGCTGCTCGCCTTTGATCTCCGAAGAGGTTTCTTCTTGGCCGAAGCCTCGACTATGATCTCCCCTTTTATTAAACAATGGTTTTAAAAAGACACACATGAAAAGACGGGAATACCCCTGGAACATAACGCCATTAACTTGGAAAATAGACGGAATGGCCGTTTTAGCGATTTTTTAAAAAAACAAGTACTGTAACAGAAAAAAAAAACACAGGTACCGTAACCGCAAAATCGAGACAAAACCAGGTACCAAAAAGGCATTTTACTCTAAAAATTAAGGGGAGATGTACAACAAGTAATATGTATTTGTATGTAAAAATGACAGCAAGTCAAAGTCTAACAAGCCTTATGCACTGATTTTCAAATTCATTATAAAGTAAGTCCAAGTATAAGAGTTGCCGAGTTAGGCATATATTTTAACAAAATGGTCTAGGGAAAGTGAAAATGGGTTGAACTTTTAATGTTAGTGCATGATGTCCAGTTAATATTTTTGGGCCTGTTTAAAGTGATTAATATAAATCTTAACCAAGTAGATCCGAGCCAATATCTTTTGTTGTTTAAAGTTTAAACCAACCTCTCAGCGTCTCAACGACTCAGCCCAATAGCTTTGAATAAATACAGTAATAAGTAACGTTATAAAAAAACAAGTAATTAAGTTATGCAAGTTGATAGGAAAGTTAAAATACAAACTTTAATTTTCATATAAAGTATACCAAGTTATTAAACAAAAAGGAATACATATGTATGGAATTATCACACAAATGAGTTATTTTTGCTTGACAATTTCAACTCTAAGTGATGATTTCACGCACTGTAAGTTGCTCAAAAATTACAAACTCACTTTATACATTTGTATGAATACGCCCTTTGTATTGGAGCATTCACATCAAGTTTTTCATTTTTATTATTATAATTACCCAAAAATGACTATTTTTTCTACGTCCTTTTAAATTAAATAGTATTTTTTTATACATTGATCATTATAATTTTTCTATCCTTCACTCACAAGAACTTTCCAAATATATCAAAAAATTTATAGCAGTGAACAGTGTATTACCAAATATACAGATAAATCGTAACATTTTCTCTCTTTTTCATTAACAACAATTTCATATAACACTAGCTTTAGTGAACTCATGTATTATACGAGTTAAATAAAAAAATATTAAATACAATGAAACTTTATTAATTATAAATTGATATTTTAAAATAAATTACGATTGAAATCTTCCTTATTATAAATAGAATGAAAATTTTATTTTTATTACAAAGGTTTTAAAATAATTAAAATTGGGATTTATAATAAGAAAATTTTTAAAAGAATATTTTTAAAAACTTTTTCTTATTATAAATCCCAATTCTAATTATTTTTTATTTATAAAAATTTTATTTTATAAAACATCAAGTTTAAAATATTTTGTATATTGAAAAACGTTTAAAATATTTTCTTTAAAAACGTTTTATTTTCTTTAAAATATTTGTAAAACATCAAGTTTTTCATTTTTTATTATAATTACCCAAAAATGACTATTTTTTCTACGTCCTTTTAAATTAAATAGTATTTTTTTATACATTGATCATTATAATATTTGTATCCTTCACTCACAAGAACTTTCCAAATATATCAAAAAATTTATAGCAGTGAACAGTGTATTATTTCCAAATATACAGATAAATCGTAACATTTTCTCTCTTTTTCATTAACAACAATTTCATATAACACTAGCTTTAGTGAACCCGTGTATTATACGAGTTAAATAAAAAATATTAAATACAATGAAACTTTATTAATTATAAATTGATATTTTAAAATAAATTACGATTGAAATCTTCCTTAATATAAATAGAATGAAAATTTTATTTTTATTACAAAGGTTTTAAAATAATTAAAATTGGGATTTATAATAAGAAAAAGTTTAAAAGAATATTTTAAAAAAATTTCTTATTATAAATCCCAATTCTAATTATTTTATTTATAAAAATTTTATTTTATAAAACATCAAGTTTAAAATATTTTGTATATTGAAAAACGTTTAAAATATTTTCTTTAAAAACGTTTTCTTTCTTTAAAATATTTTGTAAAACATCAAGTTTTTCATTTTTATTATTATAATTACCCAAAAATGACTATTTTTTCTACGTCCTTTTAAATTAAATAGTATTTTTTTATACATTGATCATTATAATTTTTCTATCCTTCACTCACAAAACTTTCCAAATATATCAAAAAATTTATAGCAGTGTATTACCAAATATACAGATAAATCGTAATATTTTCTCTCTTTTTCATTAACAACAATTTCATATAACACTAGCTTTAGTGACCCGTGTATTATACGAGTTAAATAAAAAATATTAAATACAATGAAACTTTATTAATTATAAATGATATTTTAAAATAAATTACGATTGAAATCTTCCTTGTTATAAATAGAATGAAAATTTATTTTTGTTACAAAGGTTTTAAAATAATTAAAATTGGGATTTATAATAAGAAAAAATTTAAAAGAATATTTTTAAAAACTTTTCTTATTATAAATCCCAATTCTAATTATTTTTTATTTATAAAAATTTTATTTTATAAAACATCAAGTTTAAAATATTTTGTATATTGAAAAACGTTTAAAATATTTTCTTTAAAAATGTTTTATTTTCTTTAAAATATTTGTAAAACATCAAGTTTTTCATTTTTATTATTATAATTACCCAAAAATGACTATTTTTTCTACGTCCTTTTAAATTAAATAGTATTTTTTTATACATTGATCATTATAATTTTTGTATCCTTCACTCACAAGAACTTTCCAAATATATCAAAAAATTTATAGCAGTGAACAGTGTATTATTACTAAATATACAGATAAATCGTAACATTTTCTCTCTTTTTCATTAACAACAATTTCATATAACACTAGCTTTAGTGAACCCGTGTATTATACGAGTTAAATAAAAAAATATTAAATACAATGAAACTTTATTAATTATAAATTGATATTTTAAAATAAATTACGATTGAAATCTTCCTTAATATAAATAGAATGAAAATTTTATTTTTATTACAAAGGTTTTAAAATAATTAAAATTGGGATTTATAATAAGAAAAAATTTAAAAGAATATTTTTAAAAAAAATTTCTTATTATAAATCCCAATTCTAATTATTTTTTATTTATAAAAATTTTATTTTATAAAACATCAAGTTTAAAATATTTTGTATATTGAAAAACGTTTAAAATATTTTCTTTAAAAACGTTTTCTTTTCTTTAAAATATTTTGTAAAACATCAAGTTTTTCATTTTTATTATTATAATTACCCAAAAATGACTATTTTTTCTACGTCCTTTTAAATTAAATAGTATTTTTTATACATTGATCATTATAATTTTTCTATCCTTCACTCACAAAACTTTTCAAATATATCAAAAAATTTATAGCAGTGAACAATGTATTACCAAATATACAGATAAATCGTAATATTTTCTCTCTTTTTCATTAACAACAATTTCATATAACACCAGCTTTAGTGAACCCGTGTATTATACGAGTTAAATAAAAAAATATTAAATACAATGAAACTTTATTAATTATAAATTGATATGTTAAAATAAATTACGATTGAAATCTTCCTTATTATAAATAGAATGAAAATTTTATTTTTATTACAAAGGTTTTAAAATAATTAAAATTGGGATTTATAATAAGAAAAAATTTAAAAGAATATTTTTAAAAACTTTTTCTTATTATAAATCCCAATTCTAATTATTTTTATTTATAAAAATTTTATTTTATAAAACATCAAGTTTAAAATATTTTGTATATTGAAAAACTTTTGATATTTTAGAAAATTTTCTTTAAAAATTAATTTCTTAAAAATAACATTAGTAAAAATATCTTCTTAATTTATGACAAAAACTGTTTTAATTTAAAAAGAATTAAATAATATTATTAGTAATTAATATGATTATTAAATAAAAAAGAGAAGCGGAAAAATTTTTATGAGAAGAAATGTGGTGTTGTCATGTGTCCATTTGAGTTATCTTTTTATTAGAGTAGAGATATAAAAATAAGACTCACAAAAATATAAGAAACCTGTATGAATGTTCCTATAAACTTCCTCTGTAAGCATATACAGCGTATTGTAATTATAGTATGCATTACTAATTTAATAAGTTCTTAAACTTGACAATCGACTTTGATAATGTGACACAACTGATTTACTCATCTAATTTTTATGTTTCTACAAACATAAACAACGCACCCGAATTTATTATACTTTTTCTTTTTTTATTTAAAATATATAAGTCTTATATTATATATTTCTTTTTTATATAACCCCATAAGTTAACACCAACTGAAATGAATTGTGATTTTATACATACGAGCCAATGGTTTTCTTATCAAGGGTGAGGAGGGTTTATGTTTTTTGACAAATACGTGCATCACTACCTTTCGCGAAGAGAGAAAGAAAGGAATGTGATGAAGATCGCGGTGGAGAGAGTGTGTGTTTACGAGAGGAAGGTGGTGGCCGCCGCCTCGACCATCACCGTCGATTACCACCATCTTAGCCGGGGAACCATCGTCGCAATTTGATAAATAATGATTGCATCTAATGCTCGCAACTTGATATAGAGCGTTCATACTAACTTCATCTTCCTTATATTTACATCAAAAACATTATTTTTTTACTATATTTTTAATTAAATAATATTTTTTTACATCTTTATTGTTATATTTTATCTCTCATACACTAACAACCGCTTTTGAAAATATTAAAATTTATGGAGGTTGTACCGTGTTTATTCAAATATAAGGAATCACGATACAATTCTTATAAATTTTATCTCTCTTTCACTCATAATCATCATTCATAATATAAAACACACTTACATCAAAATATAAATCTACTGTAAATGCTTTTAGTACAAATATATAAGATGGTTAGAACTAAAAAAAATTTTGTTAGAAATTATTGATCGGATGCTTAAAATGAATGCGCATTAAAACTTTTGACTTTGATCAAAGAATCTAGCTCTGTAAACGTTTTGACTTTGATCAAGGAATCTAACAATTTGATTATGAGGCCTAGTTGGTTTATTTTAAGATTATTGGTAACAAAAAACTTACTAATTGTCTAACCTTAAATGCTTTCTCTCCAAGCAAAAAAACTTGGTCGCCACGTATTTCCGTGGTCACGAAGTCTTTTCAATATTAAATCAAACTTCTTTTCTTTTAATTATTTTTCTCTTTGTCAAGTGGCGATGTTTGGGCGTTTGTGTTTTCCATAATACTCGACGACAAAAACAAAGAGAGTTTTCTTTTGGGCTCAACAACGAGATTTTAGAGGTTTTAGTGTTTTTTTTTTCTAAGCTCGTATTATATTTTTACTAATATAACATATTTCGTATTTGTCATTTACACACATTCTAACTTAATAATTTCTATAAACATACAAAGTTATATTTATACTTATAAGGTTCTAGTCAAGGATTATGTATCAAAGGTACACTCAACATGACTAGAAGTTTCAAGTCCTAACAAATATGAAAGTTTGAGTTATTATTAATTGCTAAAAACTTATGTACTAATTTATTATTGTATTATTGTATTATACATTATAATTTATTAAAGTCGTACGACGACATGATCAGTTAAAAGCTATATGAAGTATACAAAAGAAAAAAAACAAATGAAAAATTGCTTAAAAAAGAAGACTCCAAGAAGAAAAGACATCCCATGTGACAAGTCAAATATTTAAAATTCGTATCTATTCAAGTTGTGTTTTAAGGGTAAGTTATTAGACATGTAGGTTTATATAAACAAGAAAAATCTGTTTATTTAATTTCTAAAAAAATGGTCCACAAAACAAAAAGGTAATATACTAACTGATAGATCACAGAAGAAGTAATATTACAAAACATTTTAACGATAACGTGTGTTTCCTCTTTTAAGGGTCGAAAGTTTGAATTTAATATGATCCAAATACATGCGATGTGGTTATAATAAGAAACTAATATTATAAATATAAATAAAATTAAATCACAAAAATTTCAGACTCAAATATTTCTTTGATTCGGTCTCTGTTAATTTCTATAAGGGGGTTCAGGAGAAGTTTCTCTGCCAGCACACACTTGATTTGAAAAGGTCAACAAAGTCAACCCACCCCCACACTATAAAACGCACATCGTTTCAACAACAAACACCAGTCCTTCATCTCCATTTCCACACCAATTCCCCAAAATCATTCGTATCTTTTTTCATGCGTGATACGTCAGCGTCACATCAGACTTTTTTATTGTTTCCGGTATCTTTTTACGCTTCATTTCCACGATAAATCATAAATTCATAACCTTCACTTTAACAATGTCGTATGAATCCAAAATCGCCATCGCAAAAACCGTTGTCTCCACCGTCGGATCCATCGCGGCAGCCGCGGTGGTTGCCCGCAGCGTCTCTCGTGAATACCTCCCGTCGGAGTTTCAAGACCACCTCTATTCCACCCTCCGTAACTTCATCAACAAGTTATCCAAACAACTAACAATGGTGATCTACGAGTTCGACGGATTTCAAGAGAGCGAGATGTATAAAGCTGCAGAGATCTACCTTGGCTCCAGAGTATCTTCCAACATCCACCGTATGAAGATCACCAAAAACGCTAGCGAAAATAACATCAATGTCGCAATGGAGATCGACGATGATTTCGTTGATGTATACAATGGAGTCAAATTCAAGTGGCGTATGGTTTCTAAGAAGCTTCCGACGGTAGAATATCATAATTACGATGATGTGAATGGATCTAGTAGTAGATCGGATCAACGATCGTTGGAGCTCACGTTTCATCGAAAACACAAAGATCTAGCGTTGAATGAGTACTTGAGGTTTATACTTGATGAAGTTAAAACAATGAAGCTTGAGAAGAAGACTGTGAAGCTGTATACTGTGGATCAGTATCAGCGGATGGTGTGGACCGAGGTGAATCTTAACCATCCGGCGACATTCGGCTCGTTGGCGATGGAGGACGATGTGAAGGAGAAGGTGATGAAGGATTTGGATCGGTTTTTACGGAGGCGAGACTATTACCGGAGAGTCGGGAAGGCGTGGAAGAGAGGGTACTTGTTGTACGGCCCGCCCGGGACCGGGAAGTCAACCCTTATCGCCGCGATGGCGAATTACTTGAAGTTTGATATATATGATTTGGAGTTGAGTGATATTAGGTCTAACAATGATTTGCGAAGGTTGTTAGTGGCTACGGCAAACCGGTCAATATTGGTGGTGGAGGACATTGATTGCTCAGTGGAGTTGCATGATCGAGCCGATGCAAAAGCGGCTCAACCATTTGTTCAAGAAAACTATAATCGTGGGCGGTATCGTTATAGACCCGATGTGGAACATGGGGTTACATTGTCAGGTTTTCTTAACTTTATTGATGGTTTGTGGTCGAGTTGTGGTGATGAAAGAATAATTATATTCACCACGAACAGGAAAGAGAGACTTGATCCTGCGCTCCTTCGACCTGGTCGAATGGACGTTCACATCAACATGTCGTATTGCACCCCGGGTGGGTTTCGAGTGCTCGCGTCCAACTATCTTGGGGTCACACAACACGATCTTTTTGAAGATATCGAGGATTTGATGGGTGAGGTGGAGATTACTCCGGCTGAGGTAGCTGAGCAACTACTCAAGGACGATGATCCAGACATTGCTCTCGGTGGTCTCGTCGAGTTTTTTGATGTTAAGAGGAAGGAGAATGAAGAGGCCAAAGAAAAAGCAAAACTACAAGAAAAATTGGCTGCAAAAGAGAGTGAAGAGAAGCAACAAAGAAAAAATGATGAAAATTTTCAATAATCATTCGATTAAGAACGTTGTGTATTGTGTGTTCAAAATACATAATATTGTATAAACTAATTTACTTTTTAAAACCTTAACCTGTTTAGGTTAACGTTAAACCTGTCACATGAGAGTTAAATCAATATCAAAAGATTCGTTACATTGAGCGTCCCAATTTCTCTCTAGCATGAAGAGGTGTTTCTCTAGATGTGATATTCACCTTTACCACTATTCATACCGGGTCATCTTTTATATTCTTCAAACGTTTAATGTCGAAACAATCTCGGCTACATACCTTGAATGTTATAACAATATAAACCGATTTGGGCTGGGCTTTAAGTTTTCGGGCATTAAATTAAATAGGATGAGTCATGAGCCCAATCACGTTAATAGGCCCAAACATGGAAGAAAACACTTCCAAGTTCCAACTCCATAACCCATGATTATGAACATGGTTATATACTTAGATGCTATGATTTACTAGATAAGAGGTTGAGAGAGTGAGTATTAGAGATATAATCAGATGTAGTTACAGGTAAATAATTCAAGAAAGGTCGACTTAGTAATTTGTTAGCTCGTGTTTTGATTTCGACTTACACACCCCATACTTATGATCGTAATTATTTGGTTTTGAATTATATCGTCTACTTGTATATATATGTTAGCTCCTCAATGTCTTTCGCTATATTTGAGAAATATGAAACATATTCTGTGAAATATAACAAACTAGATGAATATCAAGATAAAATTAGTTTATAAGAAAATACGGTTTTTATACGTCACAACCCAATCTAAAACAACAATTGATCTTGCGATTATAAACATTTCATATATTGCTACACTAACCAATTCCCTCCAGTTCTACTAGACATATACATTAACATAGGTAAGTTGTTGACCCGACTGTAAAAATGGATATATAAATTCATAAATGTGAGTCTCAATTTTATCACTGGTTTTACTTCAATTCTATTTAATCCATATTCAAATTCTATGAAAAACTTTTTGATAACAAATATGACTACATAATTTAGATTGGGAGATATAAAGTTACAAAGAAAATTGGTATCAGATTATTACAAATTTACAATTTATATTTCCATCATCAAACTTTAAACATCATCGTATATGTTTAATCATGGTAAAAACTTTCATTTAATTAGGATGTTGTGATCCAAATTTACTTTCAGCTATATAATTTAATGATATATTAAAGTTGGTTGCGTGAGAGAGTCGATACTTTAATCAATTGGATAAATGCATACTCAAACGATTGTTTATATTTAAAATATATTAATAAATGCAAATCATATATGTGGCTGTAGTTTAGTGGTAAGAATTCCACGTTGTGGCCGTGGAGACCTGGGCTCGAATCCCAGCAGCCACATTTACCCATTTTTTGTGTGTGATTAAAACTCTTAAATTTCGTTGATTAAGCTTAATTCATCATCATTTAGTCCTTAAATAAGCTACCAGCTTTTAATTAAAGCCCCCAAAATACTTTTAACACACTTAACAGCTTTATCACAAAAAAGTCACGGTTGCTCTGAAAATGATACCGAATTTTATCTTACTATATTATGATTTTATATATTAAATATTTAATAATTTTTTGTCAAACAACAATGAATTTATGAACATATATAAATTCATATAAATTAAATCTCATAACACTCATCACTTATTTCAACTTTTTTGACTTTTATATTTAACCTTGGCTTTTACTAATTACTTTTGAATATAACTGCTACGGCCGTTATTCTTTTCTTGCTTTCACACGATAAATAGAGAAAATATATTACCATTTTAATTAATTATTAGTTATGTTAAGACATTTTCTATCTTTAAAGCTTATGAAGCAAATAACCAAAAAAAAAAAGGTTAGTAGTTGAATTTTGTATATGAAGGATAAAAATGACACATATTAGCAACTATATATAGCACAAAGATTTGTAAGGTTTTATTAGTGGCAAGAGGAAAGTCACCATACTAAAGATGCATTTTATCATATCAACCAAGGCCCAAGGAATTAGCTTGTTGAGGACAAATCAATGAAGCAAATGTTGTATAAAACCGCTTTGTCATATCATTTGTTATAACATCACAAAAAGCCAGCAAAATTTTCTGGAGAAAATTCAAAATAGACACTGGCTTGTAGACAAGATAACCCAACTCGTGAGTTTGTTAGCCTACTCACCAAAAAGATTGGTTTTACGCTTACCTCTAGCTCGACTAGCCTAAATGAGCCGATTGCCCAATTCCTCTTAACAGGGCTGCATTGATCGGTGCAATTAAAGGGTTCATAGTCCATCAGACTATATGAGGTACCATTATTATTAAAAAAAATTGAACAGCAAATTGAATCAGTGACGGACAAATGACCCACTCGATCATCTCCATTACTCGAATACATAACCCGAGACCAACCTCATGAGAAAACTCATCGTTATTATTAAATAATTAGGATTTTGCTTAACTGTTGATCTAGTTTAAATTATAAGACATCATGTACCATTGTATTAGACATTTAGTTTTGCTTACAATGTTTAATCTATCATCAATAGTTTATACAAATGCAGGCCTTATATGCACACACCTGAGACTAAAAGAGTGACTATTCAATGTTTCTGCAATCAACTAAGTATTACCCATGGCTAAAGTAAGCTAATTAAGTAAAGGTTCAACAATTGTCAAAAGGTAAAATATATTGTCTGCCATCAAGTAGCCATGCAAAAAAGGGGTGACAAAATGAGAATATATTCTTCTTACATGATAATTAGGTTCATGCACATGATTTGTGCATGGGCTTCATGCAAATCATCCCTCAATAGAGACATAGCATTTGGCCAATCATCCCTCAATAGAGACATAGCATTTGCATGAGGCCACTGCTTTAAATAGGAAGATGAGAGCTCCTAATTAGAAATTGCAATCTCAAGTGGGAAATGAAGAGTGGTCTTACATGGAGGGAAGAATTTTGTTTGGTAGCCAAGGATGACTTGCCTGATTATTTCTTTTAAATGATTTAATCATATGGAGACGTTTGTTAGGTTGGTTATCAGGCAGTCTTCTTGGCTAACTTGACGACTTCTTCTTTTCATGCTAGCCCTCCTTTTCTAACCTGTTTTTCTTGTTTCTTGATGGTGGGTTGTGATTCTTTGTTGAAAAGATAAAATGATGGATTGGTATGGTTTGTAGTCTTTTTATTTGTTTGCTTGTTTCACTTTTCTTGCTAGCACACTAGAAAACTAGGGTTTTTATCAACGGACCATTCTTTCATAAATTTATAGGTAATAGTGATTACTGACGAAATTCTGTCAAAACACTGATGGGTATTACCGACATCAGATTACAACACCCACCTTAATTAGTGATGGACCTTTTCACATATTACTAATTGTCAATGTAAGTCATCGACATTTTTTTAAGAAAGTAAAACTTTAAATATTTATTTTCTGGAATAAAGATACAAATAAATTTGCAAATTTAATTATAAATTCTAGAGTCTTGAATTAGATTACAAAACCTACAATATGAGCTATACATAATTCTCGTGACGAACTTGTGATGGGTTGTGCTTGTTTTAACATATGATTTCGCGTTAGATAAGAGATTCAGTCCAACAATTTCACAAAATTTGCATAGTAGATACCCAATTTTTTGATAGTTAAATAAGTGACAGATATGTCAACAGAAGAGAGGTGGAGCATAAATGATCTCTCTTAGAGCACTCACATTTGAGTCTCTAAACTATCTCCTATGTTTATATTATATAAAAAATAAGGCTTTCATTCAATTGCATCTTCCTAGCAAAGCAGTACCTCACTAGTCTCCTTCTGCGCCCCATGCTGTCATTCTAATCAAGCTTTGTCTTCAACTCATGCTGTCATTCTAATCAAGCCTAATTTCAGCACCTATCTTCCATTGTTGTTGATTTAGGTTAATCGTTTTAGTTTTCTAAAAAAAAATAGTTTTAGTTTCGCTCTGAATATTGTTTGATTATTTGTTCTAAATCAATTTTCAACATTATTATTCAATTGTCATGCTCAGGCATAGAATATTGTTGTCCCAAGGATTAGATTCTACAGTTGTCATCTATTTAGATTTGGTCCATGTCTAATTGCTTAACAACAATTAAAGCTACATGTAAATAGCAATATGTGTTTTTGATCTTGCTGGTAATTATAAACTATAATATGCAAGTTCAATTCCATTTGGACGTAATGCATTGTAGAAATTTGTGCATTTTTCAAACATGTTGGAAAGTTTGGAACCTAGTCTAACGGTATGTTGGTATGTTTGAAAGCTCAGCAATAAATGCTAGCTTCACTTAATTGAATTGATAGAAAAGATGCATGACTGGTCGAATTGTAATTCATGTTTCAAGTAAATGCTTTATAATTAATAAAAATAAATGAAACGGTTGTGATAAATTATCTCTATTTTCTTTATTTAGTTGTAGTCTCTTACTATATCTCTTACTACTAATAAAAATAATGTTTGTTTTAAAGCATGAAAAGGATGGATAACTTTTATTATTCCATATCTAGTTTGCTTGTTATTTGATGTAGGTACCTATGTTTATCACTTCAAAAGCATTGATTTTTATTATTGACAATTATCCGTGGAAGAAACATAGGGGTTGCTGTTACTTCTGTCTAATTACTTAACATCTTTGCTCATGTTTGCTCGTAGCTTTAACTTTGGTTCTATTTGTTGTGCACATATGATGATTAAATTTTCATTTGGATATGTATTTGATTAAATTCTGATCGAGACTTTCACTACAATGTCTTTCTGATTGTAATGGTTATTATGTCATGAGAACATTAACCCCTAGCATTTGAAAGCCTTTCCTGGTCTGCGTTTTTGAACATTTTTGTTTTTGACTCATATTGCAAGTAAAACATTAAAAAGATCTCTTTGAGTAACATGTGTTGAGATTAAATCATTTGTTGTTTCAAGTCTACATGTCCTAACCCAAACTAAAAAAAAAAATCTTTAGACAGATCTACGTTTACCCAAAACCCCTTCTTTAAAAGATTATTAGAAATTAATTTTAAAATAAAATGATAATAAGACAAAATAGCTAGTAGTTAAGTTTGTAAATAGAAAAAATTAAATAAAAAATGTAATATAGAGATAAAGATAAATAAAAAGATACGAGAGCTTTTTGAAAGATATACAAAATTTAGAGATAACTTTATGGTATAATGTTTTTCAATTTAAGAGTAAATTACCCAAGTCGTCCCTTAGTTTTGCGCATATTTCACTTTTCATCCTTGTGATTGAATAATTACAGTTTTAATCCTAAAGTTTGAAAAACGTAACATGTTTCGTTTCTGGGTCAAACGGCCGTAAAATATTTCCGTTAAGTAAGTATATAATTACCTTTTTACCCTTTCATTTAAAATATAAAAAAAAGAAAAGAAAGAAAAATGTTTTAAAAATGTTAGTGGGGTCCACACTTTCACACTTAAAAAACAAGGAAAAATTATATATTTATCCATTAAACTATCAATATAAACATTGAAAAGTAAAAATTACTTAAAAATAAACCAATGAAAACATGACATGTGTCTATTCCTCACCTAGTGGGCGAGAAAAACACATAATTCCTCGTCAAAAAGCCATTCCTCGCTGACGTGGCCAATTTTAAAGGTTTTCCTCGCTAACGTGGCCATTTCCTCGTTGACTAGGAGAGGAAACATGAGTTTTCCTCGCTTAAAATTACAAAATTATCCCTTCTCGCTCAAATTTCATTTTATTTTTAAAATAAAGATTTTAAAAAGTATTTACTAAAAATATAAATTCTTAAGTTTTTCTATATTTTTTCATTGTTTGTTTTTTTATAACTATTCCATTTAAGTTGTCGATGAGGGAATTAACTTATAATAAATTTTACACACCTATATAATTCAAATGACAGTTTATTATCGGTGTGAAAGAGTGCCTATCTTTGAAAAATAAATGTTTGTGGTATGTTTTTAGTTTATCTAATAATATTACGTATGATAAATTAATGTATATCTGATAACAATGATTTATCCCGCCAAAATGAAATTTAACATTGTTCGTTAATTAAGAATCTAGTGTTGATTTAATAGGCGACCAATGTTTTATTTTAATTTTTTTTTGCATGATATGTTTAGTGTTTGAAATATAGTATGTTTTAATAGTTCTTATGCCAAAGAAAATTGTGATATACCCGTTATATTTATATAAATTTAAACCAAATTTAGTAACTTTTATAAATAGAATCATCTCATTTTCATACTATGTGTATAATGTAGCGTCTTATTTTGTAAAATACTAATTTGGTTCATTCATTTTTTATTTTGTTACCAAGATGTCCTGGAATAATATACAATAGTTTATAATTTTAAAAGATAGTAGTCATCATTTATTAAAAATTATGATATTATTAACGAAATTATATAATTCTTAATTTAAAAATATAACAATTAAACTTTACGTAATATTATATAAAATTTAATATTATATAACTGTGTAATTTTTAAATAACTATTATATTTTTACTTAATATTATATAAAATATAATATTATATATTTCATAATTAATAAATAACTATTATACTTTTACATAATTATTATATTTTATGTCACCTCTTTTTAAATTTACCGTTAAAAAACATAGTAGTTTTTTATAACAAAAAATATATAATTATTTATGAGACAATAACTCAATCATCGCCTCGTTTAACGTTTTCTCGCCTCATTTAGCGTTTCCTCGCCTCGTTTAGCGTTTCCTCGCCTCGGAAACCTCAAGCATGGTGTCAAGCGAGATGTAGGTCACAATCCCTCGCCTAGGGACTTGTGTTCCTCGCCTAGACCACCTTTTAAGCGAGAAAATCATAGTTTTCCTCGCCTCGAGACTTGTGTTCCTCGCCAAGGTTTTTGTTCAAATTTTTGAGACATGTAAACTAGATAATGGACACATAAGCGATGAATTATTTTGGCACGTCGGCGAGATTTTATGTAAATTCCTCGCCCTAAGAGAGGGTCAAAGTTGACGGGTTCATTTTGTTAAAAACGAAAAGTCAAGGGTTATTTTGTTAATCTGATTTGGTTATTTGTTTAAATTGGTAATTTTCCAAAAAAACAAACTATTGCAGCTTTCTTTTACCCCAGACATCACCAGAAGTTCTTCCTTTCAGCAAGTCATCGCTGGCTACAGGGATCTATAAATCGATGTGTGGGTGAACACCTTCTCGCACTTCACCTGCCAACGCCAATTACATTCTCAATCTCTCTCGCACCGCCGTCCGGCACCGGACACCACCTCCGTGTAAATCTTGAAACAAATTATGTAAATATTTCATCGGTAGCGGCAGCACAGATCGATGTCATCGGGGAAAAGGGTGGAGGAAGAGGGTGACGATGGTGGCAAGGAATGACTCAGGAGGGGGTGGGGTACGGGTGGTCCTGCTGAGGTATATTGGAGACCTCATTTTCCGATGAAGAGGTGGCTGGTGGTGATGGTGGTGGTGGTAGTTGTAGATCGAAGAAGATGATGAAGTGGGTTCACTTTTATTAAAATTTTATTGTTTTGTTTTTTTAGTAAAGTGGATGGGTCCTATCTATGTTTTAATATTTTTTTTTCTTTTTGTTATTTAGTTTATAAGGGTAAAATGGTCAATTTACACATACTTAGCGGAAATTTTTAACGGCCTTTTGATCCAGAGACGAAACATGTTACGTTTTTTTCAAACCGTATGACTAAACCTATAATTTTTCAATCTCATAAACAAAAGATAAAATTTGAGTAAAACTCAAGGACGATCCGTCTAATTTACTTTTAGTTTAATTATATAGATAAAAGTAAAAAGCTGATATGAATACTTTTAGCAAGTCAATTATAAAAATGTTGTTAGACTACTTTCCAACTTATCCTTAATATTGAAGAAAAAAAAGGTTTTAAGTAAACAAGACTCGCATCTCATTCTTTAAACCTAAATCTCTCATCCATATAATTATATGATAATAGTATATTTACCAATCCACTATTAACAACTTAAACCAACAACCACCATTCCCTCGTCCCTTCACACAACCACCAATTATATCATCTTCCCTTTGATAATAGCATTAAGTCTATGCAATTGGTTTTTGAGAAGTGGTTCGTTATTTGATGTTGATCATGAATTGTTATGAGAAGTGGACTGTTAATTGTTCAATATAACTAGTTATAAAAACCCACGCGTTGCAGCGGCAACATCACATGAATAAAAAGTGACGTTGATACGTTGATTATTTGATTAAGATAAGTATGTTGAATCTGTAGAGTTACACGGGGATGTGAACATGATCCGTTTTGAAAATTAAATCATCAAAACGTGGAACCAGACCAAAACGGTAAATTAAGTTTTAAAATATTCTTTTACAATGTTGAAATCTTTTGTTATAATATTATTAAATTTATATGATGATACTCGAATCAATTTAAATAATACTATTATTCAAAATATAAAGAAACTAAAATAATATTGCCTAAAGTAGGTAGGTCTAAGGATCTTTTTGCAAATAATCAAACCTTTGTGATCAGACTACAAACCTAGAAAGTTTTCTGTACCTCTAAAATTGTGTTTTGATATATATATATAATTAACAACTGTGTTGACAATGCCATTAGAAAAACTATGTTGCCAACGCGTTCAAGAGAATCTCTTGAATTCAAGAGCCACATAGTAGCTAGAATTTAGAAGAAAATTATAGGAAACAATGAGTTTGGAATAAAAATTTCTACTACAACAAATAATTTTAAAGAATTTTACATATTTCCCCTACTTAAAAGCATAAATTACATATTTCCCCAACATATAAAATCAATTACATATTTCACATTCTAATACATATATATTACATATCTATCCATTTCATTATCAAATGACTATTTTATCTTGTTTTTACAAAAGAATTTTTACCTATTAATGTTTTGTTATTATAATTTTTTAGAACTTTAACAATTGTGTTTTGTATATGGAGATATAACTTTGATTATTGGTGATTATTGTTTTAAAATTAAGTTTTATACTTTTTTATTTGGAGTTGAAATTTTATTGTTTTCCATTATCACAACTCGAACTTGAGGAAATATGTATTAATGTTCTTATGAATAGAAATGTGTAAAAATAACTTAGAAAAAATACGGATACAATAATCATTCAATAACTAATTTTAATAAGACAGGTAAATATGTAATACATATATTTTAAAAAGAGAAAATATATAATCAATTTTTTAACATGGGTAAATATGTAATTAATGAATTTAGGAGGGGAAAATATGTAAAGCCCCATAATTTTATAACTGGATGCAAAAAGCAGCAGCAACAATATATAAAGAAAATTAATTCAACCGAAAAATTCAAACTATAAAAATCATTTTAACATGTAATCAATTCATAAACAATATCTAAATGAACACTTTAAATAATCAATAATCTCCACTGTTTACTCGTGTTTCACAACATGTTTGTCTTCGATCTTCAAATATCCCAATGCCCCGAATTTTCAAAAAAAACTCCTAAAAACCAACACTTAGTAATTAAAATAATAATTAGGTATTAATTAGAAATTATTTTAGAAGAAAAAGATAATACGACAAGAGATAAATCTAAGAAATAATAACTGTTTGTTAAGTTATACGGATAGAGATAAAAATAAAATGTGAATGCTCGTTCACATTTCATATTTTATCCTCATATACATAATTCAATTAAAAATCTTCATCTCGTATATTTATCTCTCATTTTCTAAAAACATTCCACATTTTATTCCTTAAACTTATCTTTGTATTTTTTTTTATTTTTTATTTTCTTTCATTTTTAATGGTAACTATTAATTATTTTGTCTTAGTATCAATAGAAAAATATTCAGTTAAAGAAAAAACATGAGTATTTTTCTAGAAAAACCAAACTCTATTGTAGTTTTTTTACATAAGGATAAAGTTAGAAGTTCTTTTTTACATCGAAATAGAAGGCAAACGGCAAAGGAGCAATAAACTGCGCCCTTAGCCCTTTTTGAATGGCAAACTAAGTAACACACACCGATCTTGGGTCGTAATATTACTATGCATGATCCATTGAACTCGAATAAGTAGCTCCATAGCCTCAGGCACAAAAAAGCCAAAAGTATCAAATGCAAAGGGTATAAACACGTTTTGGTTGTCAAGACACGCTTTCTCGTGTTTGTTCACTTTGCACGACGCAGCCCGACCCATCATGAAAACACTACTTTCCAATCCCACAAGAGGGGAAACTCGTGTTCCACACACGTGTGTTTCCCTTCTATCCATCCAAATATCAAAATGTAAGATGGTCTGAGCGTTGATCTTCCTTCAATTAAACAGTGAAAGATGGTGTTGTATTCCATTGTGAAATTAGAGTAGACAAGGTATAAATAGATTACATAAATACACTCTAATACCCTCTAATATAAAACATATACATAAGTATCTATAACTTGTCTAATATCCCCCCTCAAGATAAACGTGGGAAACAAGCTGTAGCTTGTCCCGTAGAGTCACAAATCTGTCGATTGGCAATGGCTTTGTAAAGACGTCTGCAATCTGATCGTGTGTAGAGATGAACTGAACAGCAAGTCGACCGTGAGCAACTTTCTCTCGTACAAAGTGAAAATCAACCTCAACATGTTTTGTACGAGCATGAAAAATAGGATTTGCAGATAGGTATGTAGCCCCCAGATTGTCGCACCATAAAATTGGGAGCAGATTTCACAGGCACTCGAAGTTCACGCATAAGAGAGTCAAGCCAGGTAAGTTCAGCAACTGCGTTAGCCAAGGCTTTATATTCGGATTCGGTCGATGATCGAGAGACAGTCCTCTGTTTACGAGCCGACCAAGATACAAGATGGAGCCAAGATAAATAGCATATCCTCCCGTGGATCGACGATCATCGGGGCATCCAGCCCAGTTCGCATTTGAATATGCTATAAGAGTCGGATAATGTGCATCAGTATAAGCATGCAAAGTAGAACCAGAGGACCGTTTGATGAGAAGACCATGATTCAAAGTTCCCTGTAAATATCGAAGAATGCGCTTAACAGCAGACCATTGATTTTCAGTAGGGGAGTGCATATACTGACAAACTTTGTTCACAGCAAAGGCAATGTCAGGGCGAGTTAAAGTGAGATACTGAAGAGCACCTACAACCTGCCGGTAACAAACTGGATTATCAAAAACTGGACTGTCACCAAGTGAAAGGGGAGTTGTAGTGGAGCATGGGGAGGTAACCGGTTTGGAATGTAAAAGACCAGCCTTGGTTAAGATTTCCAAGATGTAAAAGACCAGCATGGGGAGGTAACCGGTTTGGAATGTAAAAGTATGAGGTCTGGACCGGCAGATTTAACTTCAATTCCCAAGAAATAAGACAGTGCACCCATGTCTTGAAGGGCAAAAGTGGCACTCAAGTTTTTAACAACATTATCAATGGCTGCCTTATTGTTGCCAGTTAGGATGATATCATCAACATAAACTAACATGTAAAGAATAGTGTCGTCAGAAGAGTAGATAAAAAGTGAAGGATCGGTGGTGGGCCCTTTGAAACCCAGGAGATGTAAAGCTTTAGATAAACGTTAAAACCATGCTTTAGGGGCCTATTTCAATCCATATAAGGACTTGTGTAGAAGGCATAAATGGTCAGGCCTAGCTGGATCCACAAATCCAGGTGGTTGTCTCAAATAAACAGTCTCCTTTAAATCACCATGTAAAAAGGTGTTTTGCACATCTAACTGACGAAGAGACCACCCACGGGTAATTGCTAGAGAAAGAACAACCCTGTGACATCCGGTAATTTTCCGTTACCAAACTCCGTTTGTTCCGTTAAGTCTTGCATACACGTGTCGGGAGCACACACTAGTTGTCGTTGAACGTTGGTGACTTAACAATAATCAGTAATGTAAAATTTATGATAATTGAGTTAACAATGTGATTATTAAGTTATGCTTATGTGATTTAAATGTTAACTGTAATTTTATCGCGTAACGTGAAAACGTGCATATTTATTTCGTGTGTTTTGTGATAAATGGGAATTATGCATGATTGTTATTAGTGATTAATAATAATTGTGTTTAGTAGTTAAAACTATTTAAAAACTATTCAAAAAGCCTAATTTTATAAAATACAAATTATAAGGGTTAAAAGGGTAAATATGATTAATTAAGTTACAAAATCAAAACAAACCCTAATCCCCTAACCCATTCGGCCGCGACTTGCATCCCCTCACCCTCACCATCGCGAATTCAGCCAAGAACAAGCATTCACATTCGAATTTGGATCGATTTCAAGGCATACAACAAGTTAGAACCTTCAATTGCAAACTATTACACATCTAAAGGTTAGATTTTTGTATGATTTGATGATTGTTCATGATTGGCCAAAGTTCCATGCGAATTCTGCAATTGATGGTCGATTGATGCTTGTTTGTTGTTGTTAATGTGTTTGTTGGGTAGATTATATGTTAATTAACGTCAAGTATGCAATAAAGGTTGGATTTTTACAAGTTTTTATGGAAATTACATTAGGGCCGAAACCCTAATTCGAAACTTGCAATTGAGGATCGATTTGTTGATGTTGGTTAGTGTTATTATGTTAGTTGGATTGTATATATGCTAGTTAACGTCGATTATGCAAGAAAGCTATGATTTTGATACATTGTTCATAGGTTACTAATAATAGTAACTTTATTTTGCATGAATTGATGATTGGTTGATGTATGAATGTTATGGATGTGTTTGTGATGATGATTAGATGCTAGATGGTTGATATGAACGTTAGGAATTCAAGAATGCATGTTGTAGTTCATACATTGCTAAAAATAGTAACTTTTGGGTATGAAAGTTGATGAATCATGATGATTAGGTGTTGTTGATCATGTTTAGATGTTGTCATGGACTTGAATTGGTATATAATTGATGAATTCATGAATGTTGTGTGAGTTTGATGAATTGGGATGAACTTTCCCAAAAGGGAAACTTTATTTGTGCAAATCCTTGAATTGGATGATTTGAGCATGTTTGGGATATTAGGATCATGCTAGTGTGTTCATGGATGGTTTCTAAGGTAACTAAATGTGTTGTTTGTGTTGTATGAATGTTTAGTTGGATAGTTATCTGATTTGGCCTGTGTGTGGGAATTCATGGTAGTGGGTCATATGGGTATGTTAGGACTATTGTTGGGTTGTATGTTGATCATGTATGATATGCTGTTGTGTTAGTATTAACGAGTTATCACCTATAATGTCACCAACGGGTCAAACGGGTCAACTGGGTCAAATGTGTCTTGTCTTTCTTAAACCTTGAGTCTCTTGGTTTGTAGAACACTTAGGGTTTCATGTTGATTCTGTGTACACGTACTTATGTACTCTTGTGTTCTAGGTGACCTTTGAAGGTTGTCTTTCCCTCTTTCTTTCAAGTTAAGCTCTAGGTTAATTCTTGCGCGCATCAGGTGAGTTCTTGCCCCACTCATTTTACATAATCTCTTTTGGGGGAGATAGCATACTGTTGATCACAAACGCTTTTATATATGAGTGTGTATAATATTGATATAGTGTTGTTTACCATGGAAAGTCCTCACACTTTCGGATTGTTAATATTGAATAGCGGGGAAATTTGGGTAGTACTACTGGGTCTGACGAGCCCCACCTGTGCGACTCGAGGTCAACGGGTGCAATTTTGTCCTAACATATATTCGTCACGACCTGGTAAGTCGTGACGGGAGGCAACAAACGTAACACAGTCAGCTTCGATCGCGAAATCACTATGATTAATATTTTTATGTTAATAGACTAGCTATCTATTGCAATACACTACTTATGCTCTGGAAACTGTTGATTGGTTTATATTTTAACGCAAACTCTTGAACTCACCAACCATGTGTTGACTTGTTTAGTATGCTATTCTCAGGTTAAGGTTGCCAGTTGCCTAGGAGCACGCACACCAGCATCGTTGAGTTGTCTACATTGTTTGTTTACACATTTGGGTTTATTTTCCTATTAAACATTTGTGTTTGGGGCGCGTATGTTTTGCGCATTCTCTTTACATACTACTTGTTTTGGGTTTTCTAGTTTTAAAAACGCTTCCGCAGTATTTTAAACGTTAACTCTGGTTTTGTTTATTTATCATATAGAGTCGTTCTTGGTAACTAATGACTGAGATCCTGGTATGTCACGCGCCTCGCGGTAAAACCCCGCTCGCGGATTTTGAGGGTGTGACAGATTGGTATCAGAGCCATTGGTTATAGGGAACTAGGTTGCATACACACACTAGACTATAACCGCACAGTTGTTAGTTACTTATCGCTTACTCTCCTTACTGTATACTCATTGGCATACGCAACACGTACTTCGCAGCATGGCATCGTCGTCCAGAAATTTAGGCAAGAGACCTGCACGATCTGAGTCACCTCCTACTTCTCCCGTACCGGATAGGGGATTTAACTGGCCACGACATCCTTATCCTCCTAGCGAGATAGACTGGGATCAGCCTTTCATACCTCCTGAGCTCGATCCTCCGCGTAACTGGGATTTCTACCCCACTTACATAAACCGTATGGCTTATAGAGAACGCGTACCACCATAGCACCTACACGACCTAGGACTAGGTCATCAACCGCCTCTACTTTGCCTACACTTCCTACTTGAGCATCCTCTGGAGCAGGCATTTGCAGCCCTAGTAGCCACACTGGACACAGAGCGACAGCGATTAGAGGACTCACTGATGAGAACTCTGCATTACGATCTGAGATGCGTCAGCTGCGTTTCCAGGTAGAGACGCTTCAGGAGCGACTTTCGATGGCCATTGGTGGACATCATACGCTGGCAGGCAACGTGGTAGCACTTAGTGAGCGCATGGACGCACAGGATCACCATAACGTTATGATCGATGATAGGTTTGCTGATTTAGAGGCACAACTAGCAGCACTTCAGGTTGTTGAAGCCTCTGCACCTTTGGTGGACCCTGATGAGGAAGACCCAGAAGAAGAACCCGAGGAAGCCCCCGAAGAAGAACCAGTAGAGATGGATGAGGACAGTGACGGATCTGATGTACTGGACTGATCCTACCTTTTAAATGACTTAGACTATGTAGTGTTTCTTTTCTTTGAAACCTATGTGGGAAGGGTTGTTTCCCACCCAACTGACAAACTTAAATTTTGACATTGATGGAATATTTTGTGACTCAATTGCAATTTATTTATCTTTGATTATTATTTCTGTTATAAATGTTGTGGTTGTGGTGAATGCATTATTTCTTATTGTTTACTGTACCTTGATGAGATTAATGTGTTGGATGTTACTCATTATTGTAATTGTGAATTTTAAAGTGAAATATGGACGCACGTGGAAGAGGACGTGGGCGTGGTCGTGGACGTGGCGCCGGAGGCCGTGGAGCCGGAGCCATAAACATGACGCCTGCGGAATTGGCGGCATTAATTAACGAACATGTTCAGGCGGCAGTGGCTGCTGCCCAACCGGGACAACCAGCAGGTAAATGATAACAAGAGGTTAAACTAATTATCCTAGTTATTTGTCTAGGATATCTGACTAATGTTTGGGTTGTCAAAACAGGACCACCACCATGTACCTACAAGTCCTTCATGGACTGTAAACCCCATACCTACAGCGGGACGGAAGGAGCTGTAGGGCTTGTAAGGTGGTTTGAGAAGACAGAGTCTGTCTTCGCGAAATGCAACTGCCCGCCTGCTGATCAGGTGAAGTATGCCACCGGGACATTGGAAGGCGCAGCACTTTCCTGGTGGAATGCCCAGGTACAAATGCTGGGTCAAGCCATGGCCAATGAACTACCTTGGGATGAGTTTAAGGGAATTATGACTGAAGAATACTGCCCCCGAAATGAAGTGCAGAAACTGGAGATTGAGTTCTGGCAACTCAAAATGCAAGGCTCAGAAATTGAAGCCTACACGACTCGTACTCATGAGTTAGCCACTTTATGCCCAGGGATGGTGAATGAAATGCACAAGAGGGTGGAGCATTATATACGGGGATTGGTGCCCGAAATTCAAAGTATGGTAACTGCCTCTAACCCCACTACCATACAACAAGCTATCCGAACAGCCCACAGGCTGACTGACCAGCAGTTGAGCAAGGTCGGTTACCTAAGGGGTGCGGTGGCAAGCGTGCCCGACCAGAAACGCAAGTGGGATGGTTCAAGCAACAAGGGATCGTCATCCAGCAGCCAATCTCAACCTCAACAACAGCAGCAAAGTCAGCAACAGCAACGGAAGTTCGATAACAACCGAAGCTTCAACCAGGCGACTCCCTCAAATCAAGGACCCGGTGGGTATGGTGGAAGACTGCCGAAGTGCAACCGGTGTAACTACCACCATGTGGGTCGATGTGATAACTTCAAGTGTCAACGTTGTGGGAAGATTGGTCATGCAGCCAAAGACTGTCGGGGTGAACTGATGAAGAAGCCACAACAATCACAAGAAACTCCGAAAGGTTGTTTTGAGTGCGGAAAAGAAGGCCATTACAGACGCAACTGTCCCCAGCTTAAGAGGAATGGTAATGGTAACAACAACAATGGGAACAACAGCAACAATAACAATGGCAACAATAATAACAACAATGGTAATGGCAACAACAATGGTGGAAACAACAATGGAGCCAAAGGAAGAGCCTTCGTCATTGGCTCAGGTGAGGCTCTAAACGATCCTACAACAGTAACTGGTAAATTTTCGGTTAATGGTTGTTTTGCTACTGTATTATTCGATACCGGAGCCGATAGAAGTTTCGTGTCCACTAGGTTCTGTAGTCTTTTAAGTGATATGCCCTCAGCCTTAGAATCTAAATACACCGTAGAGTTAGCTGACGGTACACAGATTCACGTAACGCATATTCTTAGAGACTGCAAGATAGAGCTTGCTGGTCATACATTCACCATAGATCTCATGCCTGTTACACTAGGAAGTTTTGATGTGGTAGTAGGCATGGATTGGCTTTCCGATAAACAAGCAGAAGTCATATGCCACGAGAAGATCATACGGATTCCCCTTGGTGAAGAAGTCCTTACGGTCAGAGGTGATAGGAGTGGTGCGGTGATAGGCATCATCTCGTTTATGAAGGCACAAAAGTTGTTACGAAAGGGTCGACTAGCCATATTGGCACTCGTCACAGATAAACAGACTGAGGAAAAGAAGATAGAGGATATCCCGTAGTTCGTGAGTTTCCTGAGGTGTTTCCGGAAGACCTTCCTGGATTACCGCCTCATCGTCAAGTTGAATTCCAGATTGAGTTGACTCCAGGAGCCGCTCCAATTGCGAGAGCACCGTACCGATTAGCTCCGAACGAACTGCAGGAATTATCTGCCCAACTACAAGAGTTGTTGGATAAAGGGTTCATCCGACCGAGTTCGTCGCCCTGGGGAGCGCCAGTTCTATTTGTGAAGAAGAAGGATGGTACATTTCGAATGTGCATTGACTATAGGGAACTGAACAAGGTTACTATCAAGAATAGATATCCGTTACCTCGTATCGATGATTTGTTTGATCAACTGCAAGGATCAAGCTATTACTCTAAGATTGATCTGAGGTCTGGGTATCATCAGCTGAGAGTTCGAGAAGAGGACATCTCGAAGACTGCTTTCCGTACACGATATGGTCACTATGAATTTTTGGTCATGCCATTTGGGTTGACGAATGCACCAGCAGTATTCATGGACCTCATGAATCGCGTGTGCAAACCCTATCTTGATCAGTTTGTTATCGTCTTTATTGATGACATACTGATATACTCAAGGACCGAGGAAGAACATGAGAAGCACTTACGTTTAATCTTAGAATTACTTAGAAAGGAACAACTGTACGCAAAGTTTTCTAAGTGTGATTTCTGGATACGTGAGGTACAATTCTTGGGTCATATTGTCAACGAGAAGGGAATACATGTTGATCCTGCTAAGATTGAAGCGATAAAGAATTGGTCTGTTCCTAAGACACCAAGTGAGATACGACAATTCCTTGGATTAGCGGGATATTATCGACGATTCATTGAAGGATTCTCTAAGATTGCACAACCTCTCACAGCCTTGACTCACAAGGGAACGACGTACAAATGGGGTGAGAGTCAGGAATCTGCTTTTCAGTTGCTGAAACATAAATTGTGTAGCGCACCAATATTAGCGTTACCGGATGGTAGTGATGATTCGTAGTCTACTGCGACGCTTCTATTCAAGGACTTGGATGCGTCTTGATGCAGCGGGATAAAGTGATAGCTTACGCCTCTAGACAATTGAAGATTCATGAGAAGAACTATACCACCCATGACTTGGAACTGGGTGCGGTAGTTTTGCCTTAAAGATCTGGAGACATTACTTGTACGGTACCAAATGCACCATCTACACCGATCACAAGAGTCTTCAGCACATCTTTGAGCAAAAGGAGTTGAACATGAGGCAAAGACGCTGGGTGGAATTGTTAAACGACTATGATTGTGCTATTAAGTACCACCCGGGGAAAGCAAATGTAGTTGCTGATGCGTTGAGTAGAAAAGAGACTGCTAAACCTCGACGTGTGCGAGCTCTGCAACTAACGATTAGTACGCAATTACCTGAACAAATCCGAGAGGCTCAAACAGAAGCTTTGAAAGCAGAAAACATTGGGTCTGAATCGTTAAGGGGTATGGAAAAACAATTGGAAGTAAAAGCGGATGGATTCGTTACTTCATGGATAGACTATGGGTACCTCTACATGGAAATCTGAGAGACTTGGTGATGAGTGAGGCTCACAAGTCCAAGTATTCTATACATCCTGGATCTGACAAGATGTACCACGATTTGAAGGCGCACTATTGGTGGCCTAACATGAAAGCAGATGTAGCTACTTATGTGAGCAAGTGTCTGACCTGCTCGAAGGTTAAAGTGGAGTATCAGAAACCATCTGGTCTACTACAACAACCCGAGATCCCTATGTGGAAGTGGGATCAGATATCAATGGATTTTATTACTAAGTTACCTCGCACTTCTACGGGTTGTGATACAATATGGGTTATCGTGGATCGATTGACAAAATCTGCTCATTTCCTAGCGATAAAGGAAACAGATAAGATGGAAAAGTTAACCCGACTTTATCTGAAGGAGATCGTTTCGAGGCATGGAGTACCATCTCAATCATTTCTGATCGCGATTCTCGTTTCACATCACACTTCTGGCAGTCGTTGCAGAAAGCTTTAGGTACGCGATTGGATATGAGTACTGCTTATCATCCACAGACTGATGGTCAAAGCGAGCGTACTATACAGACTTTGGAGGACATGTTACGTGCTTGTGTGATTGACTTCGGGAATAACTGGGAAGTTCACCTACCATTGGTGGAATTTTCTTACAACAACAGTTATCACACTAGCATAAAGGCAGCACCTTTTGAAGCTTTATATGGGAGAAAGTGTAGATCGCCAGTTTGCTGGGCTGAAATTGGTGATAGTCAATTAACGGGTCCTGAGTTAGTACACGAGACAACTGAGAAGATTGTTCAGATAAGAAACCGCATGGCCGCAGCGCGAGACAGACAGAAAAGCTATGCTGACAAACGACGAAAACCTTTGGAATTTCAGACAGGTGACAAAGTTTTATTAAAAGTCTCACCGTGGAAAGGCGTAGTTCGGTTTGGTAAGCGAGGAAAGCTAAATCCGAGATACGTTGGACCATTTGAGATAGTGGAAAGAATTGGTCCAGTGGCTTATCGACTAGCCTTACCTGATTCATTGAGTGGAATCCATGATGTATTCCATGTTTCAAACTAAAGAAATGTTTAACGGATGAAACGATGGTCGTACCACTGGAAGAAGTTCAAGTAGATGAACAACTACGCTTCATTGAGGAACCGGTCGAGTGATGGATCGTGAGGTGAAAACGCTTAAGCAAAGCAAGATACCCATCGTCAAAGTTCGTTGGAACTCGAGACGTGGACCAGAATTCACGTGGGAACGTGAAGACCAAATGAAGCTTAAGTACCCTCAGCTATTCGAAAGGACGATGCCAGCCGGCGAAGGTACTGATTAAATTTCGGGACGAAATTTCTTTCAACATGGGGATGATGTGACAACTCATCCAAAACTCACACGATTTCGATTTCCTTGTGCCAATGCAGTAGACCAGTGATGGAACACTCACCATGTAACGCAATTTTCGGGACGAAAATTCTTTCAACATGGGGATAATGTGACATCCGGTAATTTTCCGTTACCAAACTCCGTTTGTTCCGTTAAGTCTTGCATACACGTGTCGGGAGCACACACTAGTTGTCGTTGAACGTTGGTGACTTAACAATAATCAGTAATGTAAATTGATGATAATTAAGTTAACAATGTGATTATTAAGTTATGCTTATGTGATTTAAATGTTAACTGTAATTTTATCGCGTAACGTGAAAACGTGCATATTTATTTCGTGTGTTTTGTGATAAATGGGAATTATGCATGATTGTTATTAGTGATTAATAATAATTGTGTTTAGTAGTTAAAAACTATTTAAAAACTATTCAAAAAGCCTAATTTTTATAAAATACAAATTATAAGGGTTAAAAGGGTAAATATGATTAATTAAGTTACAAAATCAAAAACAAACCCTAATCCCTAACCCATTCGGCCGCGACTTGAATCCCCTCACCCTCACCATCGCGAATTCAGCCAAGAACAAGCATTCACATTCGAATTTGGATCGATTTCAAGGCATACAACAAGTTAGAACCTTCAATTGCAAACTATTACACATTAAAGGTTAGATTTTTGTATGATTTGATGATTGTTCATGATTGGCCGAAAGTTCCATGCGAATTCTGCAATTGATGGTCGATTGATGCTTGTTTGTTGTTGTTAATGTGTTTGTTAGGTAGATTACATGTTAATTAACGTCAAGTATGCAATAAAGGTTGGATTTTTACAAGTTTTTATGGAAATTACATTAGGGCCGAAACCCTAATTCGAAACTTGCAATTGGGGATCGATTTGTTTATGTTGGTTAGTGTTATTATGTTAGTTGGATTGTATATATGCTAGTTAACGTCGATTATGCAAGAAAGCTATGATTTTGATACATTGTTCATAGGTTACTAATAATAGTAACTTTATTTTGCATGAATTGATGATTGGTTGATGTATGAATGTTATGGATGTGTTTGTGATGATGATTAGATGCTAGATGGTTGATATGAATGTTAGGAATTCAAGAATGCATGTTGTAGTTCATACATTGCTAAAAATAGTAACTTTTGGGTATGAATGTTGATGAATCATGATGATTAGGTGTTGTTGATCATGTTTAGATGTTGTCATGGACTTGAATTGGTATATAATTGATGAATTCATGAATGTTGTGTGAGTTTGATGAATTTGGGATGAACTTTCCCAAAAGGGAAACTTTATTTGTGCAAATCCTTGAATTGGATGATTTGAGCATGTTTGGGATATTAGGATCATGCTAGTGTGTTCATGGATGGTTTCTAAGGTAACTAAATGTGTTGTTTGTGTTGTATGAATGTTTAGTTGGATAGTTATCTGATTTGGCCTGTGTGTGGGAATTCATGGTAGTGGGTCATATGGGTATGTTAGGACTATTGTTGGGTTGTATGTTGATCATGTATGATATGCTGTTGTGTTAGTATTAACGAGTTATCACCTATAATGTCACCAACGGGTCAAACGGGTCAACTGGGTCAAATGTGTCTTGTCTTTCTTAAACCTTGAGTCTCTTGGTTTGTAGAACACTTAGGGTTTCATGTTGATTCTGTGTACACGTACTTATGTACTCTTGTGTTCTAGGTGACCTTTGAAGGTTGTCTTTCCCTCTTTCTTTCAAGTTAAGCTCTAGGTTAATTCTTGCGCGCATCAGGTGAGTTCTTGCCCCACTCATTTTACATAATCTCTTTTGGGGGAGATAGCATACTGTTGATCACAAACGCTTTTATATATGAGTGTGTATAATATTGATATAGTGCTGTTTACCATGGAAAGTCCTCACACTTTCGGATTGTTAATATTGAATAGCGGGGAAATTTTGGGTAGTACTACTGGGTCTGACGAGCCCCACCTGTGCGACTCGAGGTCAAACGGGTGCAATTTTGTCCTAACATATATTCGTCACGACCTGGTAAGTCGTGACGGGAGGCAACAAACGTAACACAGTCAGCTTCGATCGCGAAATCACTATGATTAATATTTTTATGTTAATAGACTAGCTATCTATTGCAATACACTACTTATGCTCTGGAAACTGTTGATTGGTTTATATTTTAACGCAAACTCTTGAACTCACCAACCATGTGTTGACTTGTTTAGTATGCTATTCTCAGGTTAAGGTTGCCAGTTGCCTAGGAGCACGCACACCAGCATCGTTGAGTTGTCTACATTGTTTGTTTACACATTTGGGTTTATTTTCCTATTAAACATTTGTGTTTGGGGCGCGTATGTTTTGCGCATTCTCTTTACATACTACTTGTTTTGGGTTTTCTAGTTTTAAAAACGCTTCCGCAGTATTTTAAACGTTAACTCTGGTTTTGTTTATTATCATATAGAGTCGTTCTTGGTAACTAATGACTGAGATCCTGGTATGTCACGCGCCTCGCGGTAAAACCCCGCTCGCGGATTTTGAGGGTGTGACAGATTGGTATCAGAGCCATTGGTTATAGGGAACTAGGTTGCATACACACACTAGACTATAACCGCACAGTTGTTAGTTACTTATCGCTTACTCTCCTTACTGTATACTCATTGGCATACGCAACACGTACTTCGCAGCATGGCATCGACATCCAGAAATTTAGGCAAGAGACCTGCACGATCTGAGTCACCTCCTACTTCTCCCATACCGGATAGGGGTTTAACTGGCCACGACATCCTTATCCTCCTAGCGAGATAGACTGGGATCAGCCTTTCATACCTCCTGAGCTCGATCCTCCGCGTAACTGGGATTTCTACCCTACTTACATAAACCGTATGGCTTATAGAGAACGCGTACCACCTGTAGCACCTACACGACCTAGGACTAGGTCATCAACCGCCTCTACTTTGCCTACACTCCCTACTTTGAGCATTCCTCTGGAGCAGGCATTTGCAGCCCTAGTAGCCACACTGGACACAGAGCGACATCGAATTAGAGGACTCACTGATGAGAACTCTGCATTACGATCTGAGATGCGTCAGTGCGTTTCCAGGTAGAGACGCTTCAGGAGCGACTTTCGATGGCCATTGGTGGACATCATACGCTGGCAGGCAACGTGGTAACACTTAGTGAGCGCATGGACGCACAGGATCACCATAACGTTATGATCGATGATGGTTTGCTGATTTAGAGGCACAACTAGCAGCACTTCAGGTTGCTGAAGCCTCTGCACCTTTGGTGGACCCTGATGAGGAAGACCCAGAAGAAGAACCCGAGGAAGCCCCCGAAGAAGAACCAGTAGAGATGGATGAGGACAGTGACGGATCTGATGTACTGGACTGATCCTACCTTTTAAATGACTTAGACTATGTAGTGTTTCTTTTCTTTGAAACCTATGTGGGAAGGGTTGTTTCCCACCCAACTGACAAACTTAAATTTTGACATTGATGGAATATTTTGTGACTCAATTGCAATTTATTTATCTTTGATTATTATTTCTGTTATAAATGTTGTGGTTGTGGTGAATGCATTATTTCTTATTGTTTACTATACCTTGATGAGATTAATGTGTTGGATGTTACTCATTATTGTAATTGTGAATTTTAAAGTGAAATATGAACACACGTGGAAGAGGACGTGGGCGTGGTCGTGGACGTGGCGCCGGAGGCCGTGGAGCCGGAGCCATAAACATGACGCCTGCGGAATTGGCGGCATTAATTAACGAACATGTTCAGGCGGCAGTGGCTGTTGCCCAACCGGGACAACCAGCAGGTAAATGATAACAAGAGGTTAAACTAATTAACCTAGTTATTTGTCTGGGATATCTGACTAATGTTTGGGTTGTCAAAACAGGACCACCACCATGTACCTACAAGTCCTTCATGGACTGTAAACCCCATACCTACAGCGGGACGGAAGGAGCTGTAGGGCTTGTAAGGTGGTTTGAGAAGACAGAGTCTGTCTTCGCGAAATGCAACTGCCCGCCTGCTGATCAGGTGAAGTATGCCACCGGGACATTGGAAGGCGTAGCACTTTCCTGGTGGAATGCCCAGGTGCAAATGCTGGGTCAAGCCATGGCCAATGAACTACCTTGGGATGAGTTTAAGGGAATTATGACTGAAGAATACTGCCCCCGAAATGAAGTGCAGAAACTGCAGATTGAGTTCTGGCAACTCAAAATGCAAGGCTCAGAAATTGAAGCCTACACGACTCGAACTCATGAGTTAGCCACTTTATGCCCAGGGATGGTGAATGAAATGCACAAGAGGGTGGAGCATTATATACGGGGATTGGTGCCCGAAATTCAAAGTATGGTAACTGCCTCTAACCCCACTACCATACAACAAGCTATCCGAACAGCCCACAGGCTGACTGATCAAGCAGTCGAGCAAGGTCGATTACCTAAGCGGGGCGCGGTGGCAAGCGTGCCCGACCAGAAACGCAAGTGGGATGGTTCAAGCAACAAGGGATCGTCATCCAGCAGCCAATCTCAACCTCAACAACAGCAGCAAAGTCAGCAACAGCAACGGAAGTTCGATAACAACCGAAGCTTCAACCAGGCGACTCCCTCAAATCAAGGACCCGGTGGGTATGGTGGAAGACTGCCGAAGTGCAACCGGTGTAACTACCACCATGTGGGTCGATGTGATAACTACAAGTGTCAACGTTGTGGGAAGATTGGTCATGCAGCCAAAGACTGTCGGGGTGAACTGATGAAGAAGCCACAACAATCACAAGAAACTCCGAAAGGTTGTTTTGAGTGTGGAAAAGAAGGCCATTACAGACGCAACTGTCCCCAGCTTAAGAGGAATGGTAATGGTAACAACAACAATGGGAACAACAGCAACAATAACAATGGCAACAATAATAACAACAATGGTAATGGAAACAACAATGGTGGAAACAATAATGGAGCCAAAGGAAGAGCCTTCGTCATTGGCTCAGGTGAGGCTCTAAACGATCCTACAACAGTAACTGGTAAATTTTCGGTTAATGGTCGTTTTGCTACTGTATTATTCGATACCGGAGCCGATAGAAGTTTCGTGTCCACTAGGTTCTGTAGTCTTTTAAGTGATATGCCCTCAGCCTTAGAATCTAAATACACCGTAGAGTTAGCTGACGGTACACAGATTCACGTAACGCATATTCTTAGAGACTGCAAGATAGAGCTTGCTAGTCATACATTCACCATAGATCTCATGCCTGTTACACTAGGAAGTTTTGATGTGGTAGTAGGCATGGATTGGCTTTCCGATAAACAAGCAGAAGTCATATGCCACGAGAAGATCATACGGATTCCCCTTGGTGAAGAAGTCCTTACGGTCAGAGGTGATAGGAGTGGTGCGGTGATAGGCATCATTTCGTTCATGAAGGCACAAAAGTTGTTACGAAAGGGTCGACTAGCCATATTGGCACTCGTCACAGATAAACAGACTGAGGAAAAGAAGATAGAGGATATTCCCGTAGTTCGTGAGTTTCCTGAGGTGTTTCCGGAAGACCTTCCTGGATTACCGCCTCATCGTCAAGTTGAATTTCAGATTGAGTTGACTCCAGGAGCCGCTCCAATTGCGAGAGCACTGTACCGATTAGCTCCGAACGAACTGCAGGAATTATCTGCCCAACTACAAGAGTTGTTGGATAAAGGGTTCATCCGACCGAGTTCGTCGCCCTGGGGAGCGCCAGTTCTATTTGTGAAGAAGAAGGATGGTACATTTCGAATGTGCATTGACTATAGGGAACTGAACAAGGTTACTATCAAGAATAGATATCCGTTACCTCGTATCGATGATTTGTTTGATCAACTACAAGGATCAAGCTATTACTCTAAGATTGATCTGAGGTCTGGGTATCATCAACTGAGAGTTCGAGAAGAGGACATCTCGAAGACTGCTTTCCGTACACGATATGGTCACTATGAATTTTTGGTCATGCCATTTGGGTTGACGAATGCACCAGCCGTATTCATGGACCTCATGAATCGCGTGTGCAAACCCTATCTTGATCAGTTTGTTATCGTCTTTATTGATAACATACTGATATACTCAAGGACCGAGGAAGAACATAAGAAGCACTTACGTTTAATCTTAGAATTACTTAGAAAGGACGGGAGGCAACAAACGTAACACAGTCAGCTTCGATCGCGAAATCACTATGATTAATATTTTTATGTTAATAGACTAGCTATCTATTGCAATACACTACTTATGCTCTGGAAACTGTTGATTGGTTTACATTTTAACGCAAACTCTTGAACTCACCAACCATGTGTTGACTTGTTTAGTATGCTATTCTCAGGTTAAGGTTGCCAGTTGCCTAGGAGCACGCACACCAGCATCGTAGAGTTGTCTACATTGTTTGTTTACACATTTGGGTTTATTTTTCCTATTAAACATTTGTGTTTGGGGCGCGTATGTTTTGCGTATTATCTTTACATACTACTTGTTTTGGGTTTTCTAGTTTTAAAAACGCTTCCGCAGTATTTTAAACGTTAACTCTGGTTTTGTTTATTTATCATATAGAGTCGTTCTTGGTAACTAATGACTGAGATCCTGGTATGTCACGCGCCTCGCGGTAAAACCCCGCTCGCGGATTTTGAGGGTGTGACAAACCCGAATGGTGGTCGGTTTGACAACCGGACTGAAGGTTTCATGATAATCAACACCAGCCTGTTGTTTGAACCCTTTTGCAACTAAGCGTGCATTGTGTCGTTTAATAGCCCCATGATGGTCCCGTTTGAGTTTGTACACCCATTTGCAATCAACCACATTAGCATTTGAGACGGGAGGAACCAAAGTCCATGTGCCATTTTTCATCAAAGCCTTGTATTCCTCAGACATGGCTTGTTGCCATTTAGGATCCTTGTTAGCAACAGTGAAAGTTGTGGATTCAGTGATAATTGGTTCAGTGGTGGTGTGAAAAGCCGATGGATCATAACGTTTGGTTTTGGGAGGGTTTTGTCGAAGATGGACGGGTCTAGTGGAGGTGTTAGGTAGGATAGAGGTCGATGATGTTGGGTGAGTTGGGGCAGGTTGGTTCGGTTGTGTTTCGACTGAAGCAGTGGTATGTGAGTGGGAAGGTTGTTGGCTGGAAATAGATGGGGATGAGTGTGTAGTGTTTGGGGCAGTTATGGGGTTGCTTTGTGGGTCAGAAATGGGCTGTTGTGGAAGGGATGTTTGTGGGTCATTAGCGGGCTGGTTTGGTTGGGCTGAAACAGGTTCGGTTACAGGTTGTGTTGGGGAGCAACAAGAGAGTGGAAAGGAGGAGAAGTAAGGGTCAGGTTGGGATGGTGAAGACTGAGGAGAGGACCTATGAGGGAAAGGGAAAAATTCTTCATGAAACCTAACATGACGTGTAATGTATAAGCGATGTGTGGTGAGATCAAGGCAACGATAACCATGATGGGCTGGACTATAACCAAGAAAGAGACAGGGTAACGAACGAAAGTCCATTTTGTGAGGATTGTAAGGGTGGAGATGAGGATAACACTGGCAACCGAAAACCTTTAAAAATGAATAATCAGGTTTTCGTTTAAAAATATGTTCAAAAGGAGAGATTTTGGAAGCATCACGAGAAGGCATTCTGTTAATCTGGTAAACAGCTGTATCAAAAGCAAAGTTCCAGAACTGTTTAGGAGCACCCGACTGAGCAAGAAGAGAAAGACCCGTTTCCACCACATGTCGGTGACGTCTATCAACAAAACCATTTTGTTCGCTGGTGTGAGGGCACGAGAGACGATGAATAATGCCTAAGGAAGCAAGGAAGGGAGAAAGAGATCTAAATTCCCCTCCCCAATCTGTTTGTATAAATTTAAGTTTAGTGTTAAATTGTCTTTCAACCATAGCATGAAAAGTTTTAAAGGTAGCACAAACATCAGACTTGTGTTTTAATGGAAAGATCCACATATAACGGGTAAAATGATCAACACATAATAAGAAATAAGAGTCACCATTAAATGATTTAACGGGAGCAGGGCCCCAGACATCACAAAAGATCAAATCCAAAACATTCATACTATTAAACGTGGAAGGAAATAAATGAAGTTTTGAGGATTTCCCCATGTGACAAGAATGACACGAGGCACTCAAACTTTTATTGCGAACAGGAAGAGAAAATTGAAATAACATAGACTTCAAAAGGTCTGGATGTGGATGTCCAAGTCTTCGATGCCATGTGTCAGAAGATGCACGAACAGCAGAAAAAGCAACACTTTGAATAGGACGTGGAAGGCGTAGAGAGTAAAGCCCATTGTCACTTGGACCCGTGAGGAGGGTTTTCCGTGTAAACGTGTCCTTCACAGAAAAAAAGGTAGAGTGAAATTCAAAAAACACATTATTATCATGGCAAAATTTTTGGACAGAAAGGAGGTTTCGTTTTAATTGAGGGACATGGAGAATGTTTGAAAGGGTAAAGGTTTTGTGTGGGGAGTAAATTTTGGTTGAGCCAATGTGTAAAATAGGGAGACTTTCACCATTACCAACATAAAGGGAATCCTTACCATAGTATGGTTCTGAGTGATCAAGGCTGTGCTGATCCATAGCAGAGTGTCCATTGCAACCAGTGTCTGGAAGCCAAGTAGTTGTTTCCTGTGAACGGTAGTCAGCAAAGTTTGCGGAAGGTGGAGGAGACCTCATAGTACTGGGATCCCTGTTAGGACACTGAGATGGAATATGTCCAATTCCACACCTGTTACAAGTACCATAAACCATGTGGTGATTAGATGCCCAAGAAAACTGATTTCTATTACCGCCATTAGAGTTGTTGAAACTGTGATTGTTGTTGTAGCTCCTAGAATTGTTGCGGTTTCCACGACCCCGACTGTACGAGCCACGTCCACGGCTCCGAGAGGCATAGTTTGCCTGATGTTGTGGAAAAGCGGGTTGTGCAACCGAAGATTGTGGCTGAACTTGAAGGCCAAGTTGTGACAAAACCTGCTGAAGAGCATGAACTGTGTCAGGAGGCAGGGAAGGAGCCGCCACTGAAGGAGTGCGAGCTGGTAGTGTCGTGGCTGTAAAGGCCTGCACAGGGGCTGCCGGAGCCTTCCTGATCATGTAATCATGATCAGAAAGGAGGGCATGTAAATCCAAAAAAGCAGTGGGAAATTGTCGACCCACAATCTGAGATTTGAAGCCATCATATTCGTCACGAAGGCCTGTAACAACCAGCATAACAATATCTTTTTCCTTGAATGGCTCGCCAATGTTGGCCAGGGCATCAACATATTCATGTGCACGAAGGAGATAGGCAGCGCTGGTCTCATCGGGTTCCATCTTCAAACGAAAAAGCTGCGATTTGAGGGTGTATTCTCGGGATATGGTGTGAGGGGCAAAGGCACGTTCAAGAGCAAGCCATTATTCTCTGGATGTATTACCCTGAACATGCTGGAAGGCACTTTCAGAGATGGTAGATAGGAGTAACATGCGAACATGAGCATCATTAGACACCCACGTTGCATGATTTGGGTTCGGTTGGAGGATTGGCGGCTGATCTGTTTCAGCAGAAGGAACAGTAATGAACGGGTCAGGGCAAGTAATGGTGCCATCAACATAGGGAATAAGTTTGTTGGTAACCAGGAAGGGCTGGATCATTGTTTTCCAGTGGCCATAATTGGTTGTAAAGAGGGTAAAACCGAACTTGTGGGAGTTGTGACTCTGTTTGTCGGCTGTGGTGAAAGGTGCAAGAAGTGCCATGGCGCAGACGGTGGCAGAGGGTGGTCGCAGATGGTGATGGCAGTGGGCGCAGATGGTGACGGGAGGAAAAATCAGGGTTTGTAACCCGACAGATGGTGTGCGCAGAAGGTGACGGCAGGAAAAAAAATTAGGGTTTGTGACCTTTTTGGCTCTTGATACCAAATTAAACAGTGAAAGATGGTGTTGTATTCCATTGTGAAATTAGAGTATACAAGGTATAAATAGATTACATAAATACACTCTAATACCCTCTAATATAAAACATATACATAAGTATCTATAACTTGTCTAATACCCTTCCAACGGATCTTTGTCAAGACTTTTACACCAATGCCTACACCTGTTGGTTTTGCGCCTTTATTTTGAAACAACAGAGAAAAGCAACAAATAAAAGATTTCATGTTAAAAAACTAGAAGTGAAATGGCAGCAACAATTCAAACAATAAATAAAAGCACATAAAGTTCGCAATAAAACATAGTTCCCTTCCCTCAATGTTTCATTCCTTCAAACTAATTAACCAAAAAATATTAACAAATTACTTAACAACAAAACATAAACCACAAAGCAATTCATACTTGAGGTTAAATATAAATTCGTGTGTCTGCTCAATTTGCAAAGGCATAGAACTTAAAGTTGCAATAAAAAAGCTATCACTCAGCAGCAACAAAGTAGCATCAATCCATTTGGGATGTTCTAAAATTCATTCAGTAGTTCACTACAAAGAATCAAGCACAAAATCAACAATAACAATATCAACAAGAATACCTAGAGAACTGTAGCTACTGTAAAATAGAGAACAACTAAATTAATGAAAAAACTTGTTTGACAAACCATATAATATTGTGTTACTACATGTTTTCTTGTTATAAGAAACTGCAATTTGAAGAAATGAGATCGGAAGTGTTTGATTGAGAAGATAAAGGAGAAATAATGATTAATTATAAGTGACTCACAGATGATTCCATACATGTGTATCACTGAATACACTCCCATATATCTAGATGTAATATCGTGTATGTATATATGCATTAGGCTATAATAATTGATGGTGCCTTGGTGTGTGATAGGCTGTGTTGAATATATATACAATCAAGTGAATTGATATGTTTATGTAAGTTATTAGTTCCAACTTGTTATCACCTCAACTTGAAGATTACCAAAAGTTATTACAAGAACATACACCATTACAGAAATGATGAAATCTCATATTATCCCTAACAATAATCTCCCTACCACTAATCTTTGAAGCTCCACACATAACCACATGACAATCTTCACATATTCTTACATTCTTCATGATCCTAATGATCCCACAATCAACCAACAAACCATACGCTAGTGCTAGCTTTTCACTATGCCCCAACAATATCTTCTTTTTCTCATCATCACTCACATCATATGGCACGCAACTCAAAATGGGCGTGTACCCGTCTAACATTAACTTACCAACCAGATCCTCCAACTCTCTTTTGATCTCGGAAGTCCTAGGATGGTTCATATCACTAGCAAAAAACTCGTGAATCACCCCTTTTGCCCCTTCTACCCAACTACTTGCAGGGTTCTTTTTCAGACCCTTTGATCTGAATAATGCTCGGATTCTTGAAACTTTATTCCATTTTCGTGCAGATGCATATGTGTTGGAGAGTAGTATGTAGTTTCCTATAGAGTTTGGTTCAAGTTCAAATAAATGACTCGCGGCGATTTCAGCAATCTCGGGGTTCCCATGGATTCTGCAAGCACCAAGCAAGGCTCCCCAAACACCAGCATGTGGTGACATGGACATGGTTTTGATGACATCATAGGCATCTTTAATGAGTCCAGCCCTTCCAAGAAGGTCAACCATGCATGTATAGTGGTCAACCGTTCGGGTCACACCATGCTCTTTCTCCATTGCTGCAAAAAAGTTTTGACCTTGTTGTACTAAACCAGCATGGCTGCAAGCACTAAGAACTCCCAAGAATGTAACTTTATTCGGTTTTATATCCGTTCTCAACATCTTTTCAAACAAGTCAATTGCTTCTTGTGCACAACCATGCATTGCCAGTCCAAGAATCAATGAACTGTAGGAGTAAACATTCTTGTTCATCATTTTATCAAACACATTGCAAGCTTCTTCAATACATCCACATTTTGAGTACATGTTGATTAGTGCAGACCCAATAACAATATTGTTCGTAGCTCCAAACCCTGCCCTGTCAGCAACACCTTGAACCCATTTCGCGTACTTGGTTGCACCCAACTGAGCACAAGCAGAAATGACACTAGCCAATGTGACCTCATCCGTTTCGACTCGAGCCTCTTGCATTCTATCAAAACACTCCAAAGCCTCCCTCGGTTTACCATTCTGCGAAAAACCCATGACCATTGTAGTCCATGCTACCATATCTTTCACAGGCATTCCATCAAACAACTCACCTGCTTCCTCCATATTCCCCCGTCGCGTGTAAGCAACAATCAATGACGTCCACGAAATTGCGTCTCTTTCAGGCATTTCATCAAACACCTTACGCGCACCATCCAACAGATCATATCTCACATACATATCAATCAAAGTATTGTTCACATACAAATCAGAACCAAACCCACCAAATTTAACAACTTGACCATGAATCTGTACACCCAAATTGACCCCATCAACATCACTACAAGCTTTTAACAAAGACGTAAACGTAAACGAAATAGGACCAACCCCATGTCGTCTCATCAGATTATACACCATCACAGACTCCATTAAGGGCCCTTGCATCGCATAACCACGAATCAAAGCCGTATACAAGAAGGGGTTCGGGCGTTTCACTTGTCGAAACGCCCGAAGGGGGTAAGGGTCCATTGGGACATCGAATTTAGCGGTTAAAACACGAATTAACTTCGTAATTACGTAGCAGCATTGATCAAGACCCTTGCGAACGATGTGGGCGTGAACTTGTTTGGTTTGATTGACATTGTTACAGGTGTCGAGCAAGGAGACCACTTGTAATTCCAAGATTTTTGTTTGTTGGTGCTGAGGGAATGGGATCAAAGGGTTGAGGGTTTCTTGAGGTGTTTGATCGTTGTGTTGAAGGAGATGAAGTTTGGGGGTGATGGTTATGTTTGGGGAGATTTTGGTGGTGGTTAGTGTTCGAGAGATTGAAACCATCATACGTGAAATTGCTAGTATGAGCTCGAAGAAGATTACATTTTAGCGCTGATTTTTGCTTCTCGTTAAATATAAATTGTTGGAAGCTTGATAGGTTGATAGGATGGTTAATGCTTTTTACTAAATACCAAGTGTAATTTTGTTATTAAATTTGTTCTTGAGATGATGTGTTTGTATAATTTATGTAGCAAATATGATAACAGAAATAATAAAAAATGATACAATTGTTTACGAGAAAAACTCTTGATCTCTGAAGATTTCCGGAATAAAACCTGGGAGGTTACTAATCGTCGGCTGCTTTTTGTTCTTTTTATTGATTGCGATGAAAGTACAACTCAAGAGTTGTAGTTGATCGAAACTACCTCTTACAGATAGAGTTGTGAGCGTGAATTATATGTTCTTATTCAATCCTTACGCCTCTATTTGTAATAAAAACAAAATTACTATCTTTTGAGATTTTCGGGGATTACGCGTTCTTCACTCCTGACCGTTTAGAAGTCTTCTTCTGCACGTTTTCAATAACTACAATCTGATTTTTTAGAGCTGACTGAGTAATAATGAGTCACCTACGGGAACAAGTCAAACCCAAAAAGAATAATAGTTGGTTAGTAACAACAGAATTCAGAATACCTAACTTACTCAAGATTCGGGATACCGTACATAAAATTCACCGGTAACAGTTAAGAGAAAAAAAATTGAGTTTTCTAAAAAGTATCATATTATGCATTCTTCAAGACTATAACCCATATAGTTTCGGTTAAAAAGTGCATTACTTACCACCAAAAAACATACCGGCCCTTACTTCTTGTTTCCTAAAACTAGGAGACATTAAAAAAAAATTTAAGGATAAACTCAGACATCGTATCTGTCCTGTTATTTCTTTTGATAAATAAAGCCTCATCACTATAATAATCGAATATATATTTGGCTCCAAGGAACATTATACTTAGATTTGTAAATATTTTTGAGTTATCCAAGGAACGAAATATTATTTAATTTTAAGAAATTCTTCGGTGGTTGTGAATAACTAAATGTTAAAACTTTTCTATTTCGGTTTCATAGGAGCAAGTCTGAAAATAAAACCACTTGATATGATTAGTTTTCAACAGTCAAGACAAGCATCTTAGGATGATCCTTTTATCGAAGATGCGCCTATAACACTTATAATCTGTGAAAGATCAAAACAAGCAATATGCAACATTACACTGGGAATTTAAAATTTGTATATATCATTAGTTTGATCATTTGTATACACAAATCTTTACCTTTACGGTTATTTAGCCTAAAATTCACATTGAGGTAGATATAATTATAAGAAAATGTTTGATTCTGTTTATAAATCGACGTTGGTATTATTACAATAAATGACATAAACTGTGATCAATTTGAATCTCGGATGTGGATCACACATGTAAGAAAAAAGACGCTCAAACAGTATCGCATGGGCCAAATATAGGTTTTGATTGGTATAGGGACAACCAGATATAATCTCCGGCATCCAATTGTCAAAATCTCATAAACTTCTAAAAGATAGAGTTAATTACGCAAATGATCCTTGTGGTTTATTTAAAATAATATTTTTGGGTATTAAGAGTTTTAAGTAACAGGATTGGGGTTTGTATTTTCAATTTGTAACGAGTTAAGGTATTAACACTAACAGACGTTAACTTTTCTGTTAAACCTAAGGGTATTTCGGTCTTTTCACTTTACAAGGACCACTATTGTAATTTAATGGGGCCGTTTGTGTAATTCAATATATGTAAAGGGACTGCTTATGTGTGTGTGTGTGTGTGTGTGTGTGTATATATATATATATATTAAAGTGCACCTTATGTTTCACAGACTTTAAATGAAACAACACCAACACCATCTTCATCATTTGACCACCTGCCACAGACCACCGCCACCGTTGATTGACGATTAGGGGCCTCCTCTACCACCGGTTGATGGCCACTGGCCACCGCCACCGCATCGGTACCACCGATTGACGACCACCAGTCACCGGCACCAACTGCCGCCACCACCACTATCTCACCAATCATCATCGCATCATGACCAATTAACCACCATCGCACCACCACTATCATCAACATCGTACACTAAATTACCAAAATCGGCGGTTTAGTTACCACGTTCAAATCTCGGCCTACAAGCCCTAACATCAAGAATCCCCATTTAGGTAATGTTTGATTTGGGTTTTAGGGTTTTAGAAAAGAACTTTAGGTTCTAAGGATTTTGAGGATAAGATTGTGACATAAATTATGTTGGTTGGGCTCACATCTGGTTAGTACTCACCGGAGTGATTAGAGGGGGTGTCATCGTAGGTGGGGGAACTGACGGTCTGCTTGGTACCGTGGCACCACGATTGCGATTGGAGGTGGTGTGACCAAGGTGGGGGAACCGGGTTTATTTTGGTTGTGGATTCGTCTGAACAAGGTGGCTGGCGATGGTGGAGGTGGGAAGGGAGGAAGGGGTGGTCGACAAAATGGTAGTGGTGGTGGTCGGACTTGAGGTAGACGAGGGTGGGTGGGTGTGGGGTTAAGTGAGGTTTTTTTTTTTATAAGTTATTACACAAATGGTCCTTGAAATAAAGAGATATATATAATTACAAAATTAACCCTTCAAAGGGTATTTTAGTCATTTTATTTAAATTTAACAGAAAATTAAATGTCTGTTAGCGATAATACTTAAACTTGTGACAAAATTGAAAACACGGTACCCATACCTGTTACTTGAAACTCTTAATACCCAAACTTGTTATTTTAAATAAATCACAGGGACCATTTGCGTAATTAACCCTAAAAGATATTTACACTTAATTCATCTAATATTAAAAATAAAATATATGCTTTATCATACTTAAAACTTCAGTCTAATAAAATATTTTAAGAAATTAAAACACATGATAAAAATCTAAATAGCCATACTTAAAAGAAAACATCTAACTTACATATACCAATTATTGAATATTTTAGAAATATTACTCTATATGCTCTATAGAAGTAAAAGAATTATATTTTATCTTTGTGACGATGAGCATCAAGATCTTAACCGACTTGCCTAACTAATCCTATCGCTTTCAAACGATTACAAAATTTTACTTCATACATACAAAAAAAGTGATAATTTTGTAAAATAGTAACCAACTTTCGAAAGTGTTCCAATTAGGTAACTCAAGTTTTAAAAGTGTTCTAATTAGGTCATTCAGTTTTTATATTTTATACACATTAAAAGTCTTAACATGTTTTTTAGCATGTTATACTTTTGGTTTCAATTAAAATTTATTTTTTTTCTATCTTTTGATGCTGATATGAAACGTTGACGTAAATTTTAGGTACTTTCTTTTTTATTTTTTTCATAATTAACATGTTTTTTTTTATTTTTTAATATATTTTATATATTAAAAATTCTGACCCCCACGTCTTCTCCACCGTTACTTTCTTGACATAAGAAAATTAAATGATGACTCGATTTGATCGTTTGGTGGTCCAATTTGAAAAAGATATGAATGAATGATTAAATTAGAATACTTTTAAAACTTGATTACTATTGTATGATATTTTCAAAAAAAAAAATTAATCTCCTAACATAAACACAAAATCATAAATTTATTGAAGTAGTAATTCCCAAAAATCCAAAACATCTGAAAAAACCAACTCCACAATCTCTGCCGACATCTCTTTACACATGTCGACCTTCCAATGTAGGATTTATTAAACCATCGAAAGCCTAACGTGGCACGTGATCATCCAATCTCGCACGTGTACGGTTATCTCCATGCCATGCATATACATTCAAACCTCACGTACCATCACTTCATTAACTCATTAACTCATCTCCTCCCTATATAATCCCCCTTTAATCCCATTAATCCATCATCAACAATTGTTTCATACATTGATCATCACTCTACTTTCACCGGAAAAAAATGGCGCAATACGGAGGAGAGGAGTACAGGAAGGAAGAGCAATACGGAAGAGAAGAGTACAGGAAGGAAGGCGACGGGTATGACCGCAATCCGCTTCACTCCACCACCACGGGCCATCATGAAATAGGGGGTATAGGAAGCAATATGCACTCCACCGCCGGGGGTCAGGACATCGGAGGTGATCGAACCACCGTCGGAATGGGAGGTGGTCAGGGCTATGAAGAAGGGAAGCATGTTGGTGCTGGGGGAATCCTCCAGCGTTCTGGGAGTGGCAGTTCTAGCTCTGTAAGTGATATAAATTTATTAAGGGTTTCATATTACAGACACCATCCCTGTAAACTGTAGTTTATAATAAGGTAAACTGTCGTTTATATGACTGTAAAACGTAAACTGCAACTTAATATGTAAACTATAGTTAACCATTTTGTAAACTGCAGTTTGTCTTATTTTTTAGAAACATACACAGTATATGGATCAAGGATCCCTAAATTAATTATGAGAACCTTTCAAGTAGTTATTTGTAATTATAAACTCATGTTATAATCATTTTCTTAACTTATTTTCAAGGAAAATTCACCGAAAAATATGTTTGACCCAAATTTTGCAATAATGAACATTGACCTTGACACCTATTTTGGGAAATAAGTGGACTAGATTGAGAGAACAAAGAAGGCTAGATTGTAGCTTTCAAGTACACGTGATGTTTTCTGGTTGGTTGGTTTTTCGTCGATGTCTATCTTTTAGGTCTTTGGAAAAAGAAAAGAAAGTTATATAAGATTATAGCAACCAATTACATCTAGCATCTTCTGATCGGTCGTTTTTTGAATTTAAGACTATGTTTTAACAGTTCGAATAAAAAGATTGTAATCTCTAACTCAATTATGAACCGATCTATAGATGTCACATGTACTTGAAGTCCAGTTTCTTTTCAAAAGACCTAAAAATCAATGTCTATTTTTGCAATTTTATGGTCAACAAATACATTTAAGTCAGACCTAACGACCGTTATGACTTGTGATTATTTTGTGCAGTCAGAGGATGATGGAGAGGGAGGCAGAAGGAAGAAGAAAGGTGTGATGGAGAGGATGAGGGGCGGCGATGAACGCAAAACTTCCGCCACCGTAGGCGGCGGCGGATATGGATATGAAGGAGAGGAGGGACATGAGAAGAAAGGACTGATGGAGAAGATAAAGGATAAGTTACCAGGGGGTCATGACCAGTGATACTTCCATGCATATGTTGTTAAATATACACGTGCACACATATATTATATATATAGATGTGTATATCATCATGTATGTATGTATATATGCATGATGCTATAATAATTGCTTTGTGCTTTGGTGTCTCATACGGCACAGCAAGGTTTGCTATGTACTTTTGTATGTTTGGGTTGTGATACGTGTTTATATATACAAGATAAAGTACATTGTTATATGTACATGTCACATGTGCAATATTCGTTTCTATTCTCAGGGTAGCTCCACAATTTAGGGTACTAGAAAAAATAAAAATCTAGGGCCTTGTATAATGTTGTGGCGGTTATAAATAATAAAGATCTAGGATTCTTTACGAGTCTGGGTAAAAAAAAATTAAGTTTGTTAAAACACGTTCCGATCATGTATATAAAAACTTTTTAGGTCCGTATTTTTCAAGAATAGTATAATAAGATCTTTTTAGAACACACTTGATTACTCATAGCTATATATCCTCATTTTTAAATTTTAAAGAAATTATAATAATTTATGTAAGTTAATCTTACAAGTTACATCATATACTCATCTCCGTCCTCGTCCCCTAAACTTTTAAGAGAAAACATAATGATCTCTTAAATTTTAGGATCACCTACTCACAAAACCCTAAAAATTATAGGCATGTGAAATGAGATGTGTAAGATTTTTTGAAGATATGAAATAAAATTTGAGGATAGTTATTTTTAGATAAATTATAAGTATAGAGACAGGAACCTCTTGTAAATGCTCTTAGGTTAAAAAAAAAAGGATTGGGCCATCCATATATATTTTCTACAACCGGAGCCTCGGGTATTTTGGGCCCAAGCCTAAAACTAATGTAAATATTTATCTCGTATTTGTTTCATACGAGTTATGAAGTAAGCACAAACCAAATAGTACATAATCTGACATATAGTTTCTTAAAAAATGATATGAAATAATCTAAAACATGGCAAATTAAAATAGGCTAGTTAAAAAAAAGTTCTATTTAAAATAGATATAATTTTCATTACATTTAGAGTTATAAAGTTCAAAGAGATAAGACGTAACATCTCAATATGTCAAATGTTATGACAAATGGTCATATATATTGTTTCCGATAGTAACTCAAGTGTTTTGAAGTAAACAGATAGTGCTCGATGTTGTTGAAGAATAGGTAAACGTGCTTGATGTTGTTAAAGAAAAGGCAAATCGAGGCACAAAACTCCCACATGTGCGGAGCCATGAGGTTGTTAGGTAGGCCACTTTGATCTTATTTATGTATCCTTAACTTGTATTTCTAGAAAAGTTGTTTTCATGTCTAAAACTCCCGTGACCTTCACGTATGACAACAATTTTATCATTGCTCCAATGTATTTAAAAAAATAATAATAGAACTTTTAGTTGGTAGCTTAATGATCAATTTCAAGGCTTTTTAAAGACTACTCAGGTTTTAACATAAAGTTAAAAACTAAGAAATTAGAATGCTTTAAGGAGTCACAAAATAAGGTATTAGTTTGTAAATGATTAATATTAACAAATAAAAAAAGATTAAATGCTGTTTTGCTTGCATCCAACCGTGAGCCAGAAATGACCGACCCGAGACCCGGACCCGGACCCGGACCCTCACAAACGGGCATTTCCCCCAAATCATTAAAACCCAGAAGTAAATCAACAGCACTGGTGTTAAACTTGATGTTCTGCAACAGTATAAATGCCATAATCACCACCATCATCATCATCATCATCATCGGTTGATCGATCCCCCCATGTCAATGTGACAATCTCCACCTGCATCCTGTATTTTCTCCTCCTCATTGTTCCTACACAAAATCCAGGTATAAAGATCCTTGATTTATCCACCCAACGATGAAATCTAAATCTCAAATCATTCAAGATTTCCTGATGTCTTACAGTTTCTCACTTTCACTCATCTTAGTATGAAGCGCAGGATCAGTTTTCACCTAATCATTTTTACAGGTAAATGGTAATTCAAGGGCTTGATTTATCTTATCTTTCTTGAAACTAAACATTTAATTTTGATGAGTAACTCTGAATGTTAACATTCTAGTTAGAATTTGTGGGTTTTGAATGACAATTTTGTTTTTATTTATTCTGTTTACAGTTTTTCTGTATCAAAGTGCTAGTGTTGCTTCAGTGGTGGTACCTGCTACCAATTGCTATGTTCTTGACAATTCTAGTCACATTTATGATTTTGTATCCTACTTTTGTGTGTTTAAAGTAATTGCAATCATTTTGGAAGAAATATAACATGTATAAGATTGTTAGGTTGTTATTCAGTTTTATAATAACTGTGTTCTTATATGATGTTCTGTGGAGTTAAAATGGTGCTCATATAGTGAAGGGAAAGTTTGTTTTTCCTTAAGATATCATGCAGAGTGACTGGATTGGACATGATTTCGAGTATGAAGGAGTGGTAATGTCTTGTGAATCTATAAATCTTTCTGGTTGTTATAGTCTAAGATAGTTTGTTATATTGCTGCTGATATTGGTTTCTTTTTGTTTAGGGTACGGACTGTGCAGTTCGGTTTTGTAAAGATGTGGAACTTAGATCACAAGCGGTAACATATAATGCTTAAATTCGTTTAAGATTGAAAACAAAACGTCAACTTTGGTTATTTGTATGTGTGATTGAGGGGGTTTACTCTTACAAGTTCACTGTGATGATATTGAGAATATTATTGCTTAGCATCTAGCGTATTTCATTTCCAAGTGATGGAAAGGATATTGTTTGTGAATCATTAATCTTTAAGTATGATGGCAAGTTGGCAACTGTATTTGTATTGGCTTGCTGCAGGGATATGTTAGTTTTGGCAGATTTGACGGCTTCAGCTCTTTTGTTGCTGGCTCAGAACGTTATAATTTTGTTCAAGTAAGCTGAATTTGAGAATTTTTATATTATGAACAAGAACTACATGAAACTTTGTTGTTTTCTTTGTCTGCTATAATTGCTTTGTCAAGATTTGTTTCTTGAATGTATATTTTATCTGTATCAAGCTAAGATATAAGATTTTTATCATCTTTACATATTTTTGACTATATTTTCTTTTGCGTCAGGAATTTTACAACGGTGACCTTCAACACTGTGAATTAAGTTATGACAAAAGGGGGCGTACCGCTCAGGTATAATGACACACTGCAGAACTTAACTTCTAGTCTAGTGATGCCTTTTTGTTTATATTGAGGCTTAATCAAAATATACATATTATTTTATTCTTGTTCGAATCCAGGTGAACATCATCTGTGGTGATTGCCCAAATGCAGAGTGCAAAAGTATGTGAGTTCTTTTGGTTTAATTTTAATTTCTGTTTGACTTAAAAAATAGCTAGGCATGCTTTTGAAATGTTTGTGGGATCCTAATGAGTTTCAAATGAACAGGTTGAAACAATTTATATATTTGAACCTGTTATTTTGCACAAGTTAAAAAACACATGATAATTTAGTATAAATATGATAATTTCCTAATTCTGATGTAGCAAGTAAATAGTATTGGCATAGCTCATATTTCAATATTCTGTTTCTTACAAACACAGTCAACCAAACATCTTACTAGTGTTTAATATTAACTGATACTTTAGTTGTAACGGGCTAAATTTTTATGCTTTTGTGACTATAGATTCATTATTACCCATGCTGATAACTATTACACGTCCCCTCCTTTTTCAGAGAAATTTGGATGTGTATGCAATGTTACATCCACGTCAGATTGCAGGTTTTGTTCTAGCAAAACATGTTAACTTAAGTTTGATATCTTATTGATGTATCAAGTATCGTTCTGAGGTGATTTGGGTCTTTGAAGTTGATCTAATGTTTGATTATTTTCTATCTTTGCATGCAGAATTGTTGTTGAACTTGCAATTCCATGCGAGAAACCGGGTCCACGAGTGTTTGAAGGATTCACAGTGGGTTTTCATCCACGGTCATGGGAAATTGTAAGATATTATGTAGTTCTCCCTTCCCTTACCATTAATTGGAAGTCACATTAGCAAAATACTATGTATCATTAACACACTGCTAACAACTTATAGGTATACAATGGCATGACTCAATACGGTTATGAAAAGGCTTACAAGGACTACAGGTCTTGACCCCTTTTTCACATGTTTTGCTTTTCAAATTAAGTTAAATTTATGGACGAATGTTTGCTAGGATTCATAATTATTATTACTTTCTATTTTTTTCTAGAAAGTGATACATTTCTTTATTGCAGTTTTGATACGGACCAGAGACTTGTATCTCTCTATATGACTGCAATTGCTTCTCTTTCTCAATTAGTACAAAAACCATCTGTTACGGTATATTCTTGTGCAAACACTACTTTTTGTTTATAGTGGTTAGGTTCAATTTAAAATTAATTTTATGTATTTTTCCTAGGTTTCTCCTAACACCGGTTTGGAAGTTACTTTGTCTGGCTCGGGAGCAACAGGGAGTCCACCTACAACTTTGTCTCCGACGTTGTTGAATATTGATTGGAGATGTAAACAATTTTCTATTGCTATATTTTAGAGGTGTCATAAATGACAGGTCGAGCAAATTGGGTAGTGGGTCAAAATGGGTTATTATGGGTCATGTTTCATTTCATATGCACTTCTTCTCCTAAATTGTAATTATTTATAAACAAGCTTTGCATAATATACTAATCTAATTTTGGGAATAAAAGTTCACTTTTGGTCACTTTTGATCCATATGACTGATTTGAACTGTTTTAGCTATATTTTATTTTACCCTTTTGACCCGTTCAAGATAAAACAAGACCCAAATGGGTCAAATCTATCACCTTTACTCTAATTCACTATCTACATCTTGTACAATTTGATTTTTTGATATCCTGTTGCGTGTTTCAGGTGAAACCGCAAGTGATGATCCATATGTGGTTCTACTAACTATACCAGTGGAGGGTTACGATCCCATCCAGTTCACTCTCACAAAAATGTGCGGTAATGTTCAGTTTCTTATCCTCCTGTTTGAGACGCAAATCTACTTTTGACAGTTCAATTAATCTGATGAATGACTCTTCTTAACAATAATACAGAATCTAGGCAAAATGAAGCAGGTACATCTACTAAAGGATGGGCTCTATTCGGCATCTTTTCTTGCATGTAAGTAAATTTAACCATCTTCTTTTGTACAATTCTGTTATCTTCGATCAATATTTAATAACACAGTTAAGTTGTTTTTTCGTTATTATGAAATTGGTGTTTTTATTAACAAAATGTGGTGGAGCAGATTCTTTGTCATTTCAACACTGTTCTGCTGTGGTGGCTTTATTTACAAGACTCAAGTACAAAAGCAGGCACGCTACGCGATTTCCTCTTTCATAAAAATTGTTCGTTTTTAAGCTATGTTTATTTTCCAATTAAAAACTCTGAATTATTGTTGATAAAACAGCATGGAATTGATGCACTGCCAGGCATGACCATTTTATCTGCATGTTTGGAGACTGTAAGTGACCATTTTCATACTTGTATGCATATATATATATATGTATATTTGTAAAAGCATATATGTATGCATATATATATAGATACAGATATAGTATTTTTCGTTCGTTTTGACACAAAACCTACGCAGGTGAGTGGTGGTGGAGGATCAGCAGGTTACATGCGGCCGGATGATTTTAATGGTGCTTATGCAAGTCAAGCCTCATGGACCCGTGAGCCTGCTGCAGAGCCAAGATCTTCAAGAACTAGTGAGAGAAGATACGGGACCTGATTACCGTTTTGCCCTTGTCACCACTTCCTGGCTTCTACTACCCTGATACGTTAAACTCAACAGAGAGGATGGATTTTAAGTTTTCTTCACGAGTAGTTAGCTTACATTTTTTTATCGTTTTCGTGTGACAGCGAAAAAAGTAACTTGTTTATGTCTTGCAAATGTTGTACCTCTATGTGCGATATTGTCAAAGGTTTCAGTTTGGAATTCATGTTGCATATGTCTAGGTGACCAAGTCATCATAGATTAGATATGGATGTTATTGTGATTAATTTTGTCCGCTACTGATCTCAAGTATGACACACATACTATATATAAAACAAGGTATACTAGCAAGAGCGTCACCGTTGCGTCCCTTTTCAAATGCCCACCAAGAGCATCACCGTTGCATTCCTTTTCAAATGCCCATTAACATATCATGCCTGCTACCACATTAAATTTCTACTTATCTTTCATACACACTAATTTTCTCTCTGAAACCTTTTATAAAATAAAATAATATACACGTGTGTGAGAGAGGGTGGGACCCACTCTCCCCATGCGCTCCCCCATTTGGAGTTTTAGGCGCCCAAACGAGCGTCATTTCTCCTTTTGAGCGCATCATTGTCAAAATCTAGCTAAAATGGGAACGCTAACGGAGGTCTTCAAGTGAAACGTTTAACTTGCATTTGCAGCTTGCTATGCAAATGTAGAGACGATGAGAAACTTGATCCTTTGAAAGGAAGAGTAAATTATATGGATAGTCTTTGTGCTTTAAGTCAAACATAATAATTAGAGTCTTAGATATTATATCTGTAAAAATAAAACTTTAAGAGCTATATCAAAAATTTGACTCAAAACTGAAGGACTATCCATGTAATATACTTTTAAAAGAACCAAAACTTATGTCTAATTTAAACAAACCGTTAAGGTAGTGTTTGGTATGAAAAAATGACAGACGGAATGAATGAACCATCGTGAGAGAATAAAAATAAAGTTGTTTGATTGGTTAATAAAATAGAATTAACGATCACGCAAGGAACCTTTTTTCCTCTAAATACATCAAAATTATTTGTCCTCTCCCCCTTGGTTTTATTCCCATTTCATTCATACCTCCATCATTTGTCCCACCAACACCAACAACTACCGCCGCCACCACCACCACCACCACCACCCACCACCACCACCACCATCATCGGCCAACCACCATCACAACAACAATAGCAACAACCACCAACACCACCACCAAGCATAACCACTATTAATCACCAGCCACCACCCCCATCGCCGCCGCCGCCGTCACCACCATCACTAAACACCAACACCACGGTATTTTATTCTTTCGTTGTTCTCCTACCTATCAAACAATATAAAATAACGATTCACCCTTTTCTTATAGGTTAATCAAGCTAGAAAATAAAATGATAATGAACAATTTAATTCTTTTGTTCATTTCATTCCCTTGTCTATTTCAATCCCTCGTCTATTTCATTCTCTCGTCTATTGCATTATCACATACCAAACAGACCCTAATTTTAAATTTTGATTCTTTTAAACTAGGGGCACTTATTCGAATACAATTCGGGTTATTCAAATTATTTGAATTTAGAATTTTTTAAATTGAATTTGAATTCGATTCGATTTCAAATAAAATTTACATTATTCTATTTGAATAAGCTTATTCAAATAAACCAAATAAAAGATAAAAAATAAATAAATACCTGAAAAAACTAAATCACTACTTTTCAAAAATATTAATATTTTAAAGAAGCAAAAATAAAACACATAGAGCATGAAAAGATAATCAAAACAATATTAAAATAGTCCCAAAGAAGCAAATATAGTCCTAACATAGATCAAACCCATATTTAAAAGCAATAAAAATATCAAAACTTACATACTACAATATTACTATATATAAAACACATAAGAGATATGTACGTATTCTTTATTCGAATTATATAAACTGAATTCGAATTAAAGAAATCATATTTGAATTCGATTCGTATTGTCGAATTTGAGTTTTTTTTTGTTGGAATTCGATTCGAACTAAATTTTGAGTTACACTCATACTTTAACCAATCCGTATTGTTTTATTATCAACCTTTTGATTTTGTAGTGGTTTATTTATGTATCAAACATAAATAATAATAATAATAATAATAATAATAATAATAATAATAATAATTATTATTATTATTATTATTATTATTATTATAATAATAATAATAATAATAATAAAGAGATTCAAATACAAAGTGAATTTTTGCTACAAAGTATGAGAATATACAATGAGTCAAAAAAAGTCACAAAAAAATTATATCTCACAATCTAAATCGAATTTCAAAAAAGTAATTCAGAGCTTTTGTTTCCCTAGCCGTCCTCACTAAGAAAAAAAATAAATAAAAAATAAAAAAAATAAATAAATAAATTATTATTTTTTATTGTGTCATTTATGAAATACACAATGATGTCATTGTGTCATTAAAGACACAATAATTTTTTTTTATTTTTTTATTTTTTTCTGAAAGAGGACGACGAGAGGAACAGAGACTCCGAAATACTTTTTTGAAATTCGATTTAGATTGTAAGATATAATTTTTTTTTGTGATTTTTTTAGCCTTATTATGTCTTCTCACACTTTGTAGCAAAAATACACTTTGTAAAATAACTTTATTTTTAAATAACTTTTTAAACAATGAAAACACTCCTTTTTAAATTCTACCTTTAAAATGTATCTATAACCCACTTTGTGAACACGAATGATGAACTCACACACATTTTGATAGAAATAAATAACATATATCACTAGGGCAAAGGCTTCAGAAGGAAAAATGTTCTTGAATGATAAACTCGCATCAATTTGAAGAAATAAATAACAAATGTCCACTGATACCAAAAACATTAAAAAAAATCGGATGGTAAAATGTTATACTCTCTAACTTAAAAGGTCTATCAACGACTTTTTACGGCACTAGTTTCATTTATTAGGGTTTTGAATCTCCTTGATTTAATCTCACCTCGGTTTCGAATCTCACCCCTCATTAAATATCGTTAACAAGCTAATGAATTTACCGATAATTGCGGTGATGATGCTCGAGATGACCTAAAAGCCCCAGTATTAGCGGAGCTTTGATTTAAGTCTGTGTGTTTATTTATTGCTGCTTCATAACAACTAGTTTTATACCCGTCCGGTAGCCAGGTGGTTTCATGTCATAATGTCATAACTATCTTCTTTCGTTTTATAAACAAAAACACCATTTGTTTGAAACTAATGTAACTTGTTAGTGTAAAAACAACCGACTACTTTAAAACAACCACAAAATAATGAAAATCAATAACTATTGAATGAATAAAATATAAGAGCGTGTCATGATGACTTTCAAAAGATAGACGAAAAACAACACATCCAAAAATCTTATTCATATAGTTGTCGGTATGAATTAAAAAAAACAAACACATAAATTTAAACAAACAACATGAGAGTGCACACAAAACATATTGAATTAATCATCAATTAAAGATTATATATTGAATTAATTATGTTGTTATGGCAATCGGCAAATACCCAATACATCTATACGGTAGAATAATTATTTTTTATAAATTCATGAAAATATATCGAATAACCATGCAATCATTCGGACCACAAATAGTTCTGATATCAGATGGCACGTATGTGTGTATAAGAAACACAGCTTAAAAACTTTTATTTGCCCAAGTTATAAAAACTTTTATCTGCTTATCCTACGAAATTATAAAAATCGACTATATTATTACAATACTCGTTTTGTTAACAAACGTTAGGTATGATCTTATACGCTTTAAATACCATCTTTCTACATACTTATCCCAGTCCACCATCTATCAATCAAACATTTTGCTTAAAATGTAGCATAACTTTTCGTTTGAATGTGTACAACAATATAAGCACTATAAAGACAGAAGGAAAAATAAGTTCTAAGGACACTCAACAAAATTTAATAATGTATATTGAGTTTCTAATCAAGTTATCACCAAGGAACTAATAAACCCAACTTAATTTAATAGATTATTTCTTAACATATTCTCGAAATTTGGTGTCTATCTTTGTAAATATCGTGAACACCGAATACATGTAATAAGTAAGATTAGATCTTAAATCTAGAAAACGCATACTCCAATTAGTGTAAATTAATACCAATTATTATTAGTTCCATGATCAACCATTTAAGGAGTGTAATGAATAGCAAAAACAGCAGGAAGATAAACAACTAATAGAAGATAAATAGCTATTAGATCAGTATCAATATTTGTTCTTGCGTATGAACGCTACATGAATATCATCAAAATAACATTAGACAACACTAAGTTAGAACTCCTTATAATATCAATTTACAAAATAAAAACATATTTGTATTCAATTCACCCTAAATATCACAAACAACCCCTGAGAGAGCACAACTTATATACCCCGCCCATCAAAATGTAATAACCGACGTAGCAGCTGGCGTAAGGCAGTAGAGGCCCGAGGTCTTCACTGCTCACATTTGTCTACTTTTTTGGATTTTCGATTCGTTCCTGCAACTTTCCATGTATAATACTGATTTCCTATCGTTTCACCAGGATCATTATAACTCTCGGTATCTGCCAATATTTAAAAGTTTCATCCATCATTAAATCATATGTACACTTATTCAGAATGCATAACACTTTGTAAATACACACAAATTTCACGACAGAGGTTTAGGTATACTACCACACAGTTAAATTTACATTACTCTTTTATGAGACTTTTTTTATCACACTACACATTATAATTCTAATGATCACCCTACACATTACAATTCTAGTGATCACATACCTCTTTGCGATATACCAACTTAATTTCTCATTATATTTTGGTGCAACATGCGGAACCCGATTCCCAACCATCCTTGTTAAGTTTGTATTATGGTGATCATACATAAATAATTTGACATTTAATTACTTGTTTCAATCAGTCAATATATGCAATAAAATACAAATGAGAACCACAGCTAGTTGCAATACAATTCTGGTTTAAAAAGAACACATCAAACTTCTAATATTTTTTAATAGAACACATCAGATTCGCGACTATTTGCAGCCTAGATCTGGTCTGAAAATAACCCCAAATCAGCTGTTGAAATAACAACAAACAGCCTAAACATGCAGCCAAGTTACTGCATAAGTTTGTACCTGAACTATAGCTAAATTGCATCATAATTTTGGACCTGAGAGCAATCCAGCTATGAAAGATTTTATTTTTCCAAGCTTGTGACTTAGTTCCATTAATATAATAGTTGTACTAAATTCATCACTATCAGAAACCCAGTTAACATAATATCGATTGTAAAAACACAATGTTACTTACCTCCCTGACACAATTATGCTACTTACCTCCATAACATGTTGACTGCCAAATGTTTTGAAACCTGCCAAGAATATTCTTGTAGTTGGTGGATAGCCCATGGCTCGAAAGAGAAGTCCCACCAGCAAAGTCAATGTTAAATAAAAATAGATTGCTTGTATAAATATATAATCTTGAATAATATGAATCTATAACACCTGTTCTGGCATCAGTGGGCATGAATAATCGATTTCCGGATATACGAGTCAATATTTAGTTCATCAAGAATGATTTTATGCTTGATCATTTGTGCACTTCGTAATGAATAAGTTTAGTATGGACATCCTACACAAAAATAGAGAACTTTTCATCATCTAGAACCTTGTGGTAGCACTATAGTTTTAAAATTGTTCAAAATAAAAATAATTCTAACCTGGAAAAGCTTAGCAAAGCCCTTGTGAGCCAAATTCTCTTTTACCAGACCATGATGATATGCGAGATAAGGTTGTCCTAAAGCTCTTAATCTGTATAGATGTTAGATCAAATACTGGTTTTATAAAGGAGCCATAAAAGGTTAGTAGCTCCTCTTTTTTATCACTTAAAGTAAGCATGATATTATGATGCAATTAGTTTCATAAATCTCTACATAACTAAATAATTTTCAGGAGCAAATAAGATGATTTAACCTTTTCACCATTAGATGCGCAAGTGCTAAAATCTTCGGACGTAATTGAAGTACGCAAAATGCTACATGACATATGAGCCTTCGATATTCAGCCAACTTAGAAGAGAGAATAAGCTGATAAGAAAATAGGTGTTAGGACTTTGTCTGACTAAATTCAAGACGAGACAAGCTTATGCAATCAAAAACCATTAACAGATACTCTACAATACTCTATCTATTAAAAATCTCTAAGTTTCATTGCAGGAGTGAAAAGAAACAGAATGTAGTTATGCAACATGCTAGTAAACAAATTATGATAATTTAACTTTAAAGTGATTAGAACATCTCATACTCAATGGTCACTCCTAGAATATCACTGAAAACTATCCTTCCAGTTAACATCGTCAGGCATATTCGTTCCTCGATATTTGAAACCGGGACTATTGTTTTCAATCATCAAAAAGTAGCCTTTGTTAATAGAAAAGAGAAAAAAGAACATGTAAATAATATGCGCTGCATTATACATTTGGGCCAATGAAGCAGTGTGTGCATTCATTTCCTGTCAAGTGCCAAGTTTAAACTCCAAGTTTGTGACCATTAACTCTAAGTGGATCTGGTGGGAAACTGAAGCATAATTATGGAACTTGCAAGCACTCATGTTATGCAAATACCAAGTGTGATGTTTTTAAAATTATCCCAACTATTAGCATTAGTGATCTCAAGATTAGTATAATATTAATCAAGCTATTTGTACGATCTGTTCTAAACATGCCTTGTTGCTATGTAACAATCAAATAAGTTGGTGGACTTTGCTAATCAAATATGCAAATCTCATTGAGCATAGTTATACATATTTGTCTTCATTAATCATTACCTATGATACATCATACATTTGAGTGAAAAAAGAAAAAAGTAATTATTTATTACTGCAATTTGATTCAAGTCAAGTAGGTCGTCATCTTTGTAATTTGATTCATAACTATTTTTGACTTGAAAATACAACATATGCAAGTCCAAGACTTATGCTAGAAAAGAAAATAACAAAAGATGAATAATACCTTTGAACAAACTCCATCCATAATCACCAATCCAATAAGCTTTGACTTTTTTAACTTTGGCAAGAGTTTCGTAATATAGTAATCAAAAGAATCTAAGTTCTTGGTCTTAAATGTAAAAATTCTTACAACCCTTCCCTCCTTCAATTTAGGAGGCGGATTTTGCACAATGATAATGTCATTTTTAGGTGAGGTAATAAATTTTAAAGAAAGTGATCTCGCAGTGAAACTAAAGCAAAATAGGACTATTATAAACTTACGGATGAGGCTTGATTATAAGTTTATGAGTTTTGCAATGCAATTTGTCAGCGACCTAGAGCGTCGAAGATGTTGAAGCCGAAGACGATGAAGTCTACATATTCGTTGGTGCAGAGATAAATGACAGAGAGAGAGGGGATGTGGTTTTAAGCCTGATTACCAGAGGCGAAATTGAAGTATGCAATGACCATTGTCCTGAATGCTGTAGTATCGACTTAGCTTGACAGAGTAGGGCTCCGATCATGTCTTCCTCCTGTCTATTCCACATTGAGAAACTTGTGTGACGGAGCAGAGTTATTAATAGATCTTCGTCTTCCACTTTCGATTTACACAAACAAAAAGGATTGTGGCGTTTGTCATATTAAAGTTGCGTAGGAGTAGAGGTAGGTTACTGCGAATGTGGGGAGAGAAAAAGGAGGAAGAAATTGCCGTTTTTTGAGAGGCGAACTGCTCAGAACCGCTCCGGAGATGTAGTTTCGTGGGGGAGGGAAGATCGGAGGAGGCTGGTAACCGCTTTACCATTCTTCAACCGTTCAATTTACACGGCCATGATTAACTTTAGATAATTTTCAACGGCCAAGATCTTCCAAAAGGTGATACTTGTTTTGCAGCAACCATATATATATATATATATAATATATAACACAACAAAACTCAAAACATAACGTAATACAATCTACACAACACTTATTTAATAAGAAATATCAAATCGTAAACACCCCTAAAACTATACAATAACCTAGATTCATGAAGAAAACTTGTTATTTTGGGCGGTCCAACCACCATTTTCATTAGGAATATATATAGGCGATCAAAAGTTCTTGATGAAATCAATTATTATATCGTTGATCTTCTGAGGTTTCTCTTGGTTGAGAAAGTGAGCAACATCTTCCAACACAACTACTTGTTGAAGCAATGGCACATCAGCCTTGAACCCACCACCGTGCACATACGTCTTCGCCCCAGGGGTAGTGTACACGGGATCTTTATCCCCGACAACGAATATCACCGGTACTCGTATTTGGACCCCGGTCCACGCCGCAGTAAGCTCCCAATTCCTGGACACGATAGATTGTATATTGAGCTAATTAGTATACATGCATTGTTGTAGAGCTACAAAGGTAAAGTGTGTTTAAAAGTATGTACAGGTCTAAAGCGCGATAATAGTTCAGTGGCCATGTGAAGCCTTTGTTTTCGAATTTTTGAACGTTGTACGCGAGGTCTTCTTCGGTTAACCAATCGGGCAATGAAGGACTCGCGCTCAAGTGCTTGGAACCAAAGGGCTCGGACTTGGGTAACCGAAGAGGCCCCGGTCTAGTTTCCGTAAGGATGCTTCTAAGTACATGTTCTGCTCCATAGCTCTCTATCTCAGCTTCCATTACACCAGGCTCCTGAAACACTAAATGATCTTAAATAAATGTTATATATAAACTATCATGTAAATTGTAAATGCATAAGATAGCTCACATTTATAAAATGCAAGTGGTAGTTTACTAAGTAATTAAGTTGTGTAATTCTCAACCAAAAAATTATACTTTCAAAATCTACAGATGATATTAAAAGTATACTAACGTAGAGTCCTGGTAGAATAGAGAAGATTACAGATAAAAGAAATAATTAAGTTGCATCGAATGAATATTATTTTGAACAAAAATTGATATTTCATAATTAAGTCGTTTTAATTAGAAATCATAATTTCATTAGTGAGTATGTTACAAGAGAAGATTTAGTTAGGTTTTAATTTACAGAAAATCACCTAAAGTTCATTATTATTTTATCAAATTAAAATGGACTTTAAGCTCACGATAAACATAATAAAAAATAGGTTAATTGGATTTTAACAATCCTAACAATTACTCACTAGCCGATAATAATCCACACTATTAATTTGATCGACGACACTCCCAATTTTCACTTTTATAACTGATGAAAATTCCACTAACATAATTAGCATATATTCACACTTGATTTGTATTTAGTCTAGGCTTGATTTAGCTTCTTTATTTTTTCATTTTGTTCATAATCATTATTTTGAACGAAATCGGGTGCAAATCAACCACAAATATTAAAGTACTATGTAACATGGATTGTTGTTAGTAATAAAATAAAATATGTGGTGTTACCGGACAAATTAATAGTATAAATTATTATCGGTCAATAAGTAATACCTTGAATTATTAAAATCCAATTTACCTAAAAAAAATTTTAGTTTTCACTTTGCCCAATTTTAGCCGCCACGAAAAAGAAAGTATAAATACATATGTTTATAAACCCAATTAATTAAAACAAAATCAGGTGCGAATGTCAGTCAAAATCTACACGGCTTCTCCCAACCTGGCTAAATTTTAGCCGACAAATTGTTGAACCAATAAAACGCCAGCTAGATTTTATCGGTCGGATGGTTTGTTGCCTAAAACATAACGGGTTGGAAGAAGCCAGCTAGATTTTAACCGGAAAGTTTACGTAGCTTATTTTGATTGGTTGGTCTAGTGTGCCGGTTAAATTTTAGACATGTTGGATTACACGGTGTTATCTAACTGGGTGTTCTGTTGCCGCGTGCATGTCATTTCTTTTGTGCTGGCTAACGTCTAGCCGCTTTTTACACTTAACGGCCAGATCGATGACATCCTACACATTGGCGAAGCTTCTTTGGGCCCGGGGACCGCCGCCCCCTCAGTAGTGTAAACTTTCGGTTCTTAGTGTAAATTTTGGTCCGGTAGTGGACAAATTTTAATAAATATAGAGTTCGCCTTCTAAAATAATTTACTTTCGCCCCGAACCCTTAAACTTTGGTTCAAGCTCCACCACTGACCCTACATAACTACATATCTTACTTCAGCTAATCTACACCTCAATTAAACCCATCACGCCACGCACGTTCAACTTATATGACAGTTTTAATAGGTTACTGAGCTTAAAGGTCCGTCTGTAATATGATCAAGTTTTCTATTTAAACGAGTTTTCATTACTATATCACAAGAGTTTTTCATTATCCTATACTTTCACGTTAGCACGTAAAGAAGTCTAACACAACTAATATAAAGATGATGTTTAGTAATTAAATCAACAAACCACTATAATTATATATACTTTTGTTTCAAAAATTAAGATCAAAGAGAAACCTGAAATCTGCAAATATAAAACTCATCACCAAAGGCAGTTTTTGCTCCCTCAACGGGCTTCATGACGGGTTGCCTTGGGCAATAAGGCACCGACATGCACACATACGCCTTCACTTTATCCGGCCTAAACATGCACAAAAACCACCCGACCATCGCCCCCCAATCCGTCACCACCAGGTACACCGCGTCTCCACCCATGGAGTCTATGAGCGCCACCACATCTCCCACCAGGTGAAAACAGGTGTAACTGGTGGCAGAAGGTGGCGCGTCGGTGTCACCATAACCGCGTAGGTCTGGTGCCATCGCATGGTAGCCCTGGTCAGCCAGGGCTAGTATCTGGTGGCGCCAGGTGTACCAGAGCTCGGGGAAGCCGTGAAGGAAGAGGACTATAGGGCCCGTACCCTTCTCGGCTACGTGCATGTTTATCCCGTTAACTTTCACTGTTCTATGTTCGATGGTCTCCATCACTTGCACACGTATAATGGTACTGGTACATAAACAGGTGTAACGAAAAGTGAATATAAGAAGATGATCCAAGATAAAATCAAATTATTGAGGTGATAACTAAGTGTGTACGTGGCAGTATGTGCGACGTGTACTTTACACGTAACTACTTTCATGCATACGTTGCTATTGTTACCGGATAACATTAACTAGCTTTTTTACTTGTGGCGCGTTGCGGTTGCACGCAGTGTGATAAAATATCGATCATAATCGACCTAATTTGTTTTCGAAAAAATTTACGTCGAAACATATAATAATTCGAATTTATACCGTTAAATGGACACGTATTATATTCGACACGACTCCAAACCAAATTTACGTGGAAACGTAGAACAACTCAAAACGTACGTATAAATAAGCATGTGCAACGACGATGTATGTGACGTGATAAAGTAAAGAGTACAATTGCCCGATTCAATTCATTTCCAGACTAAATTTATGTGGAAACATATAGTAACTCGAATTTGTACCATTGAACGAAAACATTTTATTCCAAACAATGTTACGTCGAATCATAGACCGACTCAAACATACTTGAAAATAAGCACGACAACGTTTTATATTTGACTGGAATTGTTTTCAAACAAAATTTACGTCAAAATATAGATGGACTCGAATTTATACCGACATGTATATAAAAATAAGAACGTAAGAATTAACTTTTTTTAAGTAACAATGCTTTTAAAACTTGAGTAGGTCAAAATGATATTTTATAAGTTTTTTAAAATCTAAAGGTGTTAAAAGTGTAAAATTTAAAAATTAAAGGGTAAGAGTTGACCGTTAGCAAAAGCCTCATGCCATTTTTTAAGATTGTAGTAATATCATTAAAATGGAAAAGAATTAAATTTGTAAGTTCTCGGTATAAATTCATAATAATAAGTATAATAAAATTATATTAGATGTTTTTTCCTAAATAGTAAGCAAAAAGTAACTTATATTAACATGAAATGTTTTAAGGGAAAATTTCTTAAAAAAGTAAGAGTAAATTACACGGACACTCCCTTAAGTTTACACGTATTGCAATTTCAATTTTTACTTTCAAAAAATTACAAATGAAGGCCTGAATTTTGCTTGGTTCGCACACCGACAGTCCCAAAGCTAACAAATGTTAACTTTCTTTGTTAAGTCAAAATTACCAACATACCCCTTTTGAATAAATAAATAATTAATAAATATGAAAAAAACAAAAATACCACTAATTAATGATGAGGCCCACCAACCACCAACTTCATTTTCTTTCCCATTTCATCACCACCATTCAACACCTCCAACAACTATCTCCGGTTACCACCAATCTTCGACCATCGTCTTGATCTCCAACGACCACCGGTCTTTGACCACCGTCCTGATCTCCGACGACCACCAATCAACCTACCCTCCATCATCTCCTTCTTTTCTTACTCTTTTCCCCAACCTTAACCTCCATTATTACAGATCTAATGCCTTAACTTATTGTCTCTTCCATCTCCGTCATTCCAAACCAACACTTTCACCATCGTCTCCCCTTCTTATGCTATCAGCATTGTGCCACCACAAGACACAACCAGATCTATGGTTTCGAGGTAGTTAGGCTAGATCATGGTGATGAATTTGTGTGGAAAGTTGTTGGTTTTATGGTGGAGGAGGTGATGGAGGATGGTGGTGATGATGAAAGTTGGTGGAGAGGTGGTGGCATAGGGGGTGATAAAGATGATGGAGATGAAGAAGATGATGGAAGGGGTGTGGTGGGGTAGGTTAGGATTTATCGATAATGAAACTAAGATGGTGGCGATTGTGAGCTATGGTGGTAATTGGTTCCGGTGATGGTGGTGGTGGTAGTGACCTGCAATGATGGTGATTTGTGAGTGGTAGTGAAGAAGAAGAAGAAGATGGAGGGGGTGGGTGGGTTAGATTTAATCTAATACTTAATATTATGGGTATTTTGGTAATTTGATATTGACTTAACAAAGAACGTTAACCTCTGTTAGCCACTGTCTTTTTCTTCATCTTCGAGCAACCGTCGCCGCCATTGTCTGCACCATCGCCACCCTTCGCACCAACGCCGGACAACCATCTCTCGTTAAACACTCTGCACCACCGCCGAACAACCACCAGTGCCTTAGTCTTCTTCCTCATCTCCGGACATTCACCATCGTCGAACAACTACCATCGCAAGAAGGGCTTCGATTAAAACAACAATGTTGATGATGATTGTATCTACAGGTCACCAGAATCAAACCCCCCACTTGCCCCCCGTTTAGTCCGTCCATGTCTTCCAATCAAAAAACATAGATTCAAAGATTGAAATCATCCAAATTTCTCTGGTTATAACTTCTACATAGGTTTCCTTTATCTGATGTTGATGATGATGACAGCCGGTATGATCGTTGTAGTCGGTGGTGAAGGATGGCATGGCCGGTGGTATAGCGTGGGGTGGGCAGATATGGAGATGTGTAGTTGGATTAGATTTAGGTTTGGTTTTTAATTTTTAATTTTTTATTGTTAAAAAATTATAATAATTATCCTAATCTAATGTAATTTACATAACCAGTCCTTCAAATATGAAATTACCAAATTACCTTTATATTTAATAGTAAAAATTAACAGAATTAACATCAAAGATCAAAATCATTATAAAAATAAAACCACAGGTGATGATATGTTTAAAGATTGTTTGTTTAGGCCAAAAGATTAAATGATGTAAAACAAAAACAAAATTTACTAAAAAAAAAAAGAAAAAGAATAGGGATGTGATATGAAAGTGCCGTTTCTTCTCACTAATAAAATCCCCCATAAACACCTACTTTGCCTCCAACAAACGCCGCCTTCGGCGGCGAAAGAAACCCATGACGGCGTCTCCGTCGGTGGACTGGGAGAACGCCTTCGCCGGCTCCGTCGCCGGACTTGCTACCGTCACCTTTTCTCATCCCCTTGATGTTGTCCGTACCAGATTTCAAGGTGCATCTACACAATCTCATCACTTCATTCCTACTCTAATCAAAGGCTTCTTACCTTACTTATATCTAATCGTTAATTGTTTTAATTAACAGTTTACGATGGTCGGAACCCTAATCTTCCGACATACAGAAACACTCGTCACGCTCTCTTCACCATTGGTCGATCAGAGGTCCCTATTCTTCTTCTTATTTAACATTGTCATCGTTGATAATTTGTATATGCGCTGGTTTATGCCAATGGCTATTTGATAGCTCAAATTGTGTAAATGATTCTACTTACATTTGGTTATCAGCTCTTTCTATTAAGTGTCTCCTATTGACTGCTCTACTGTTATATCTTGATTTTTCAAATTCATATGGTCTAAATAATTGAAGATAGACTTAAGTTTATAATCAACAGTCTGAAAACCTCTTGCCAATTTAAGTTTTCTCATAACATTTTGGTCTGTTTCCTTCATTTAGTATTCTTGTTTTTATCAGAATTGAATTACTTGATATGATATTAATGAAATGTAGTAAAGGATCAAGGTTTTCCCTTTCAAATCTCTGACAGAATATGATAACTAGTAGTTCACAAGAAGGGATTTCTATTGGATTTCCAATCTACACTTTTATGTCTCATTCTCGTGTTCTTACTTTAAATTGTTATTTATGCTCTTGATTGAACACCATCCATTTTCTAGGGTCTCAGAGGGCTCTACGCTGGCTTTTATCCTGCAGTGCTAGGCTCAACTGTCTCATGGGGTCTATACTTCTACTTGTAAGCGAAGAATTAACCCTTACTCATCTATCTCAAAGAACTCGATGCGATTCTTTGTTTTTTTACACTTTTAAGAGTTTTGTGTTTCTTCATGCATATCGGACATTCGGACTTCTTACATATCGAAATTCCTATTTATAGCTACAACAGTGCCAAACAAAGGTATATCAAAAATCAAGACAAGACAAGTGCGTTCATTCATCTTGCTTCAGCTGCAGAAGCAGGAGGGCTTGTGAGTTTTGTTTTACTTATTATTCTTTATGTTGTTTCACTCATCATAAAAAGCAAAATTGTTACATTTTCAGGTGTGTCTTTTTACCAATCCTATTTGGGTTGTGAAAACAAGATTACAACTGCAGACTCCTCAGCATCATGGACGTCCATATTCTGGTTTTAGCGGTATGCCCTTCTTCTTGTGTTCAGCAGGAAACTATGTGATTTCTGTTTCATCTGTATTAATCCTGCTATGTCATAATATACCTTCTGATCAATGTGTATGAATAACAAAATACATATTTATTAATAAATTTGAATGTATGATTGCAGATGCTTTAAAAACAATATTGAAAGATGAAGGATGGAGGGCATTTTACAAAGGGCTTGCTCCTGGACTTTTTCTGGTTAGATTTGGTATCGTACTATCGTTATTTCTGTTCAATATAATATGAAGTATGTTATGTTCTTTTGTATGTCGGCGTTTAAATCTTTTACTTAGCATCACTAATTTTCTTGTTTTTTCGGGAATCTAACGTCATTTCATGGGTGGATTGCCGCACTTTTAATGTCGTCATTATCGTCATATAAACAATACAGTTATGCTATATCTCCTGCAGGTCGCTCATGGTGCTGTTCAGTTTACAGCTTATGAAGAATTTCGTAAAAGGATAATTGATTTTAGGCATAAACAGAACCCCTCGATTGATAAAAGTTCTGATTTATTGGTAAGTTCCTCTCGTTAGTGCTTGTACTTATTCAAAATATTTATTCGAATGATGAGATAAATTAGGTGCCTTTGTCATATATTGATGATCTATTTTGTTCTGATTTTCCTTTAAGACTACTGTTGATTATGCAACTTTAGGGGCTTCTTCTAAACTTGTTGCCATCATTGCAACATACCCATTCCAGGTAGGATCACTTGGCTTCAATTCCTAACTATTTCCAGCTCTGAAATGACATTATTTCAAACTTATGCTTCTTTCTCACATGTTTCATGGTAACATTTTCAGGTCATTCGTTCTCGTGTGCAGGTAAAAACACAGTGATTTCACTTTTCATTCACTTTTCATCTCTGACTCTAACTATTATTATTTATCTGAAACTTTGAACCATAGCAACGACCTAGTGCAGACGGGGTTCCAAGATATGCAGATACTTGGCATGCCATGGAGAAAACTGCCCGGTGAGTGCCTTGCGTTGTAAGATTTTATTTCTTGTTACTGAAACTTCTTCCTTATTCTTGTATTTGTCTATTTGGATTGCAGCTTAGAGGGAATAAAAGGTTTTTACAGAGGCATTACAGCAAATCTTCTGAAAAATCTTCCTGCAGCTTCAATAACTTTCATTGTGTATGAAAATGTTCTGAATATGCTAAAACAAATGAGGACTAAGGACTGATTATTATGGCAAATTTTATTGATTGTACCAAATGAACATAAACTTTCTTGATTAGGGAAAGTAATCATTTAGTTTCAGTTTTGCAGATGTAGATGTATGAACATGTAATCAGATGTTTACTAACTTAGCTATTATAATGCATATTTTCAATGAATGATGCAATATTTGATGGTAACCATAAATAGAACTGATCAAATTACATGTTCAAAACCCAGGAAAAGCAGGCTTAAAGGTATTCTGAGTGAAAAAAACTACAAATGTAATCCTCATTTACAGTCAACCGAATGTCTTCGTGGGTCATTCATGTTTACACTAAACTTTATCATCATGAAACCACCATCTGGTTTCCTTAGGAGATCTACCATTTCTGCAGTTCTTAACATAGCGATCATTATCTTCAGGTCGTTCCTGCAGGCATATTATTTGGCGAGGGTGTTATGAAAAACAGATTCCATAAACCTTTCAAAATTCACAAAAGTATACCTTTACTGTTGAACTTGAAAGCATGGAGAGAATGCTTACACAGACCGAGCTGATACTCATGGCTGGTGACCACGAATCGTATAAAATATCTACAAAAGAGACACGGGTCAACCGTTTCATGTTAACAGGCTTAACTAAAACTGGAACGGTTCCACGTTAACGGACTTAACTAAAAGGGGGATGGGTCAAACGGGTTGAATATAGTGCACATGAATACAAAGCCAAAGATCTTATATTAACTAAAGAGGAACAGTTTCATGTTAACGTGCTTAACTAAAAAAGGCACAGTTTCATGTTAACAGTTAACACCCTTAACTAAAATGGAAACATGTCAAACATGTTGAAAATACAACATAGCACGCATGAATAAAAAGTCAAAGATCTTATACTTACCTAGACAAATATGACCATTGCTATAAATGTGTGGATGTAGGGGAGCTGGATGCAAAAATATAACCTGCATGATTTTATTAAAAAGTTTAGAAGTAATAAAAAATAATCAAACATCCTGCAGACCATACTTGAGGTGCTTCCATAGGATAATGCTCAGGCAAATCAACTTGTAGCTGATATTTCTCATTAGCATAAATTGTCCCCTGAGCTCCATACACTTCAATCACCCACCTTCATAAACATCAAATAACATTGAAGCATCTCAGAAACAATCGAATTGGAAATCAAACACTTTGGGTCAAATAAACCCTAGAAAAATCAAATCAAATCAAATCAAAGTGGAAATTCAACAACCTTTGAAGATTGTCAGTGACTTTGTGCATGAATCCAGATGGAGGATTGACCTGCCATTCTACAAGCTCCTTCTGAAGTCGATTGCTAGCTATCTTACTCAAAACCTAATCAATCAACATCAAATTATGTCAATTTGACAACTGAACACTGATCACGATCGTAATTCAACCTTTTGAAGACATGATTCGGAAAAGTATATATGCCTGTATACATACATAAAAGTAACTAACGACGTGTATACACAAAGGTAAATATGTTGATACGGAGAGATGGAGAAAGCACCTTGCGTGAAGAAGCGGAGGAGGCGGCCATGACGGTGGAGAACGACGGAGAAATAGGCTGCCGGCCGGTGGTGATGGTGCGATATTGGACTCCAGTGAATTGGGTGACAATTTATAAACGGAGTAAATTACATAAACAGTCCCTTGGGTAGTTAATGCATACCAACTTTTAGTCTTTTACTTTCTTGTTGCATATAACTTGGTTTTCCACGTGCCTTGTGCATAGATAAAAACTAAGGAGCCGCGTCGTAACAACACCGTCGGTCCCCCACGTCGTGATTCATGCACGCCAAACGGCACTCTCGTGATTTTTATTTTGTTTCCTCCTCATACTCTTCGCGTGGTTTCAATTCTGACAGGTTGGAATTTTTTAGTGTTCTTGACGAACACGTCGACGATGCTGAAAGTTCGAGAAAAAAGATCTTAAAACGTGATCGTGTTGGGGCTAATAACATTCTTATGAGCGATTATTTTGTGAAGAACCCAAAATACACAGACGAGAAGTTTAGAAATAGGTTTCGGGTACCTCGAGATTTATTTCTACGCATTGTTGAATATATATGGAACAACTTTTCATGGTTTAAAGAAAGGTTCGATGGGAGGTGGAAAGAAAGTTTCACGACGATTCAAAAGTGCAATTCGTAAATACGTCATCTCGCAACAGGTAATTCATCCGACACATACGACGAATACTTACCTATGTCTGCTAGGACTTCTCTTGAATGTCTTGAATATTTTTGCAACGCTATTATTGATTATACAATGATGAATATTTACGAATACCTACTAGTCATGACATTGCATTATTGTACGCTTCACATCAATATAGACATGGCCTTCCGGGCATGCTCAGTAGTATTGATTGCACTCATTGAGAATGAAGAAATTGTCCTACGCGTTTACGAGGACAACATCATCGAGGTGATCACGATGGTCCAACGGTGATTCTCGAAGCCGTGGTGTCACAAGATTTGTGGATTTGGAATGCTTATTTTGGTGTAGCCGGTTCTAACAACGACATTAATATTCTCAATCAATCACCAATCTTCACACGAGAATTGAATGGAACCGCCTCGATATGTCCGTTTGATGTTAACGGACATCGATATAAACGTGGTTACTATCTAGCCGACGGTATATATCCTTCCTAGTCAACTTTTGTGAAGTCATATTTTTATCCAATTGAATACAATGAAAATAAATTTATAAAAGTGCAAGAGTCTGCAATAAAAGACGCCGAACGAGCTTTCGGTGTTTTAAAAGCAAGATGACAAATAATTGCTCGACCAAGTAGAGCGATAATGTCGAGAGGATGAGAAGTCAAATATAGGTGTGCATTATACTCCACAATATGATTATAAAGAATGATGATAATGTTACTTCTCCCGTGCATATTCGAAATCCACCGACGAATCTAGTTAAGAACAAAAATACAATTTTGGAGTTGCGCGATAAGAACACCAATTTAGACTTAAATTCGGTTTCGGATGACGATGAATAATTTGTTTTATTATTATTATTATTATTATTATTATTATTATTATTATTATTATTATTATTATATTTCTTGTATTTTTTTAATTGTAAACTAGTTTTTTGTTTTAGTGTAGTTTTTAATTTTAATAAAGTAATTTAAAAACAAGGATTAGTGAGGTGTAGTGTGGTTTGAGCGCCCCTTAAATTGGTGTGGAATGGTGAGGTGTGATGTGATGTGATGTGACGTGATGTGACATGTTTTGATTATTAGATGTGTGGTAGGTGTGACATGGGCACCCCCACCACCCTAAGATTGTGATGATAAAAAACAGATGCAAAAACATGTCGTAACGGCTATTATTTAACGTAAAACCTTCAGATATCAAGAAAGGCAAAAAACACACATCGACTATCACGCCGTCATAAAAAATCATAACGATACTCGGTTGTAAAAGTGAGTGTCACCTCACCGTAAAACCTTTAAAGTACACTCCGTCATAAAAGGCGTACTCCGTTGTGAAAGTAATTAATCAAACTTAAAGAAATCATTTGTTCCTTCACATATTTAGTATGTAAAATTTTGATTTTTTTTAATTATTAATTCAAACTAAAATAAATTATATAAACTAAAAGAAATTAAACAAAACTAAGAAGTTCAAGCAATCAACAAGAAAACAAAATTTTAAACTTTCGTGGCTAAAAAAGAAAACTTTAGCGAGGCATTATGTAAAAAACAAACTTTTGTGACTGAAATGAAGGAACTTAAGATTTCACAGTAAAACTAAAATTTTATACTTTTGTGACTAAAAACAAAACTTTAGTAGGACATTATGTAAAAAACAAACTATTGTGACCTAAATGAAAGAACTGAAAATTCACCGTAAAACATAACTTTATACTTTTGTGGCTCTAAAACAAAGCTTTAGCGACGCATTATGTAAAAACCAAGCTTTTTGTGACCTAAATGAAAGAACTTGAAATTTTACTGTAAAACAAAAATTTGTACTTTTATGACAAAAATCAAAACTTTAATGGGACTGTGTAAAAAACAAACTTGTGACTAAAACAAAAGAACTTAAAAATTCACTATTCCTCTCATTGCAATTTGAAGTAATATATAGTAAGTCATTACTAAAAGGGTAACGATTTCCAACTGGAAATAAACACAAGTATAAAAAAAACAGGTTTTAGGTCGGTGTTTTTAATCTGTTTGAAAAACAATCATAGGTTACGGTTACATGGTTTTAAGTGTGCGCGGTTAGTGTTGATGATTTTGAGATTAATAAAATATAGGTCATGCTCGGGTTGCACAATTGAACTCGTCAATCCAACACGATTGACACCCCTATTACTGAAGGGACAACAAGACTAAACACAATGAAAATACTCAAAACTCAAAACATCTAGGAACTCGTTTAAATTATGAGGTTGCTAAAATCAGGTACATGTATATATTAACAACAAGACTAAACACAATGAAAATACTCAAAACTCAAAACATCTAGGAACTCGTTTAAATTATGAGGTTGCTAAAATCAGGTACATGTATATATTAATATGCATCATGTATATAATTTATTATATATTATTTTGCTCTATATGTTAACATTTAAAAACATTAAGCTATATAAAAGAATGTACGTATTTAAAAGTACCAACGAGTGTTTTTTAACAAACTAATACGTATATCTACTACCCGTGTGTATGTGTGACACTGAACATACACTGGTGTGGTATAAATACGAGTTGACAATCGTGTATGACACTGAGATAACAATAGTCGTTCCAAACTCATTCTATATATTATCATTACTATATTTTAAAAGAGACCATGCAAATAAAATAAAATAAAAATAAAAACACTTTTATTTCAGTGCATAACTTCATGGTCATACTTTTTATCCATGAGAAACTTTGGATTTGAATCAAATAAAAGGGTAAAAGCCAAAATTAACGCCCTTTATGACAAGGAAAATATACTTTTGCAAGTGGACAGCTCATTTGGTGAACATGAACGAATGGTTTCCTTTTGACTGGTTCAATGCCGTATAGATAATTCTAACTAGAAGTTGACATGTTGACATTGCATGTGTGTAAAGAACAAAAGTTGTGTTTTAATATTAACAAAAAATTTTATGTTGGAAGATAGATGGATCAAACATGTTTAATAACTACTTAAAGATGGGCGAAGGAAAAGTGAATTCTTTTGATACGAGTTAAAACCAAAAGAACGTTAGGTCTCAAAATAAGGAACTTTAGGTGTGTTTCTAATTCTTTATGTACGTTAAGAAAAATCAATTCTTCTAGTACGAGTTTAAGCATGTTAGTTTAGGTTTTGTTGTTCTTCAAGCAGTTATTGAAGGTCTTAAGTGTTTGAATTGAGACATACTAAGGCAAATGTCTCATGTTTGTTTACATTATTATTGATCTATTTTAGCTATGTGCCTATCTCATTAATCATTATTATACTTGGTCATTATTATACATGTTTTATTGTTTTATAACCATATGAATCATTTCTCTTTCCACATTTGAAATGTCTGAACTATTTGGATTTTTAACTGTATATCCCTCCTTATTATGACATTGTGTTTGTTATGGAATCAAGTTGCACAATATATGTCCCTAACGTAGTGAATTTTAAGTTTATTTATATGTTTAATTTAACCAACTACATTATTATTTTTAACTATTGATTAAGCGTCTAAACCTTTTAAGTGTGATATTATCTAAAATGTTATTTCTCTTGCTAAAGAATCCATCAAATTTCTATTAATTTGGTTCGTAAAGTTTTTTTCTTAATAAATAAGACTATCAAACTTTAATGGACTTGGAAAAGCCAGTTGAAAAGTAAGAACTAGATTGATATGATGTATTTTGAAAATGTTATAAGCAACAAAAATATGATTATGAAGCTAAAAATAAAATATTCGTATAAATAGTATCATTTGTATTAAAAATAAACGTGAGCTCCATGTGCTTCCAAAATTGGTGAGAATCTAATACTTTTAATTCGACCTATAGACGTTAAAACATATTACAGCTTACACGTTCTAAAACATATCAACACGTGATTTCTAACATGTAATGTTTAAAAACAATACGATTCACATCTTACTATGCTTATAAGCTTTTTCACATCATTAATCTACGAATTTATCCTCTTACATACCAACTTTTAGGCACTTAAATCACATCAAGTTCTTAGAATAGACATCTTGATGTATACTTTGTTCTGGAAAATATTATATGCTTATATTGGCAAACTAAGTTGCAAACTAGTCAATCATTTCTGAAACACTTGAACGTTCAAGTTTCATTTCAATTTCAACAAGTATGTTTAACTTGACATAATTTTCAATTGAATAACATGACCAGTTTCACCATCTATATGACCGATTCAACTTTTGTCATTCAAACTTAACAATTGGCATTCATCTGGTCATGTTTAATATAATAAGAATTTGATCATCTTCAATAACAATTTCCAAGTTTGCAAATCACTATTAACAGGGACGTCTCAACATTTTTGAAGGCCTAAAGCGAAAATAAAATTGGAGGTCTTTTTAAACTTTATCGTCAAAAATATCCTCTTTTATCATTGTTTGGTTGTTTATTTTTTGGTACTTAGGTTGTTCATTGTTTGGTTAAAATAAAATTGGAGGTTTTTTTAAACTTTATCGTTAAAAATATCCTCTTTTATCATTGTTCGTTTGTTTATTTTGGGTACTTAGGTTGTTCATTGTTTAGTTCGTTTATTTGTGCACTATGTGTTTCTTCATCACTCATTAGTTGATTTTGGGTCATCATTAGGATTTTTTAAGAATAATTTGATTGTTGATTAGAATCATTCTGAGCATCATTTTGATTGTTCATTAGGATTATTGTATAAATATTCATGCTCTCTAATTCGTTTTGAGATGTTCAATCAAAATATCAAATCTAAAATACAAAAACAATTCCTAAATCAAATATTCAACATAAAATCAAATTTAATTGATTAAAACAAATGCCTAATCAAATACAAAACTAAAACAAATTCCTATATCAAATACTCAAAGAAATTCCTAATTACTAAATCAAATATCCAAAAGTCAATCAGAGAAGTAAACTAAAACCAAAACAAGTAAATCAAAAATCCAAACAAAGCAGTCAAATAAAGTGAATTAGAGAACGTCAAAACACAAACCATAGCCCTTAGTACCTTACTCGCGAAGATGCAGTCAATTGGAGAAGCAGTTAGAAGGCCCTAGTACCTTAATCACGTATACAGTGATGGCATTGGAGTTCTAAGTTCGCAAATCACAAGGTGTCTGGGTGGGTTCACAAGGTGGTTGTTTTGGTTGTCTTCGCAACAAATCGCATCAAATCACAAGCTATGTTCGCAACAATTAGCAATTGCAGCATGTGAATGATGAAATCGTAGCCTCGTAGGGTTCTTAACCATTCGGCTCCCCCCACCAATTGGGAATCAATGTGATGAACTTGCAGGGTAACATCAATTTAAGTTTTTGGGCTTTAATTTGAGAGTGGACTATATAATAAAATTAGTTTTTGGTGGCCTGTTAGAAAAGTTGGGCCTAAAGCCCTAGCTTATTTTTTTAAGCTATTGGGCCGCCCCGACTATTGACCAATGCAATTAATCAATTGCCAAGTTGTTATATTTTCTGAATTGATTGAATTGATTGAATTGATACTTATTATCATGTGTGTGATTATTGAAAACTTGATTCATCATATATTTATTGGTCGGTATTATTCATTAATAGACAACCACCTGAGTGGGTCAAGCTGCAAAGAAAAAAAGAAAGAGACATCTTTAAAACTAATTTTACTACTGCTCGTTTATGAAACGCATAGGACTTAATAAGGCTTACAAACACTAGGGCTTGCAACTTCCGACCTGTTTATGACACGATTAAACCTGTTTAATAATAAATATATTTTTTATTTTTTTATATTTTTAAAAATAATTAAAATCAGAAGGCTAGATTCTATTATTTCACATTCTTGGTTTATAAAAACATATAAAAAAAATTATAGGTATAACAGATAAGTGTTAAACAAGTCTTTTGCATGTTTGATACATGAGTTCTGCGCGTTATCTCTAACCTGTTAAACACAATAATACTTGTTTTGTCAGCCCTAACATACACAAACAAATACACATGATGGAATAACTTTTATTTTATAAACAAGGACAATTTAAAAGCTAACAAAAGGGTAGACAAAAATTACACCCGGAGTTTAAAAATTAAAACGTCACAATTTTATCAAATCTAAGTTTGATGCTTCCCCTAATTGTAGGTCTGCAAGGAGCTATAAAAGCATTCACAGCCCGTTCCTCGTATGTATGTGAGTGTGTGTTTTATATTATGGGGTATGGTTGTGAGTGGTTGTGAGTGAAAAAGTTAGAAAATTTATGGGGTTGTACCGTGTTTCCCCATATTTGAAGGAATACGGTACAACCCGCATATATTTTTTAATATTTTTAAAAAAAGTTGTGAGTTGATGAGAGAGAAAATATAATGATAAATGTATGAAAAATATTATTTAATTAAAAAGAAGAGATAAAAAATAGTGATGTTTAGTGTAATTATAAGGACTGAGATAGGGGATGGATTGTGAAAGTTCTAACAATTAAACTAAAATAAACAACGAAGAGCATTCACAGCCCGTTCCTTATTTTTATGTGAGCGGGTGCCCCATATTATAAGAGAATGTTGTGAGTGAAGGAGAAAGAAAATTTATGGGGGTTGTACCGTGATTTCTCATATTTGAAGAATCACGATACAACCCTCAAAATTTTTTGAATATTTTTTCTAAGTGGTTGTGAGTGGATGAGAGAGAAAATGTAATGATAAAAGTATGAAAAAAATATTATTTAATTAAAAAGAAGAGAAAAAAATAATGATGTTTAGTGTAATTATAAGGACGGAGATAGGGAATGGATTGTAAAAGTTCTAACAATTAAACTAAAATAAACAACGAAGAGCATTCACAGCCGTTCCTCATTTTTATATGAGTGGATGTCCCATATTATAAAGGAATTTTGTAAGTGGTTGTGAGTGAAAGAAAAAGAAAATTTGTGGGGGTTGTATCGTGATTCCTCATATTTGGGGAATCATGATACAACCCTCATAAATTTTTTAATATTTTTAAAAGTGGTTGTGAGTGGATGAGAGAGAAAATGTAATAATAAAAATATGAAAACTATTATTTAATTAAAAAAAAAATAAAGATTTTTAATGTAATTTTAAAAATAATAATGGAAGATGGATTGTGAATGCTTTAAAGTAGGTACAAAATAAGAATCTAAATTAGCAACATGATTAGACATGGGATCGTGAGGCTATACTTAGATTATCTGTAATGATTATTTAATTAAATTGCTATATAAATATCATGTAGATAAAAACTTATTTATTAAAACCTCATTTAAATAAAGTATAATAGTTAAGTAGTATTTAAAGTTACTATTTGTTTGGCGTCAGTTAATAACTTAAATCCCTATATATTTAGAGTCTCTTTTAATTATTCTATAATAATGTTTAAAGCTCTCAAAATATTCGCTACGTCTAGTTTTATTATTTACCTACCTGAATAACTTGTTTTTACCGCAAACACAAACTATTTATTCTACCCCTATTTTATTCTCGAAACAATACATCTATATTAAACCACAACCTTGTAAAGTAAATCGTTCTACATCACCATATCACAAAAGTCTTTTCGTGAATAATAAGACTTATGATTTTGAATTTTGATTTCTTGTTTGACTGATACAAATTCACAAACAGTCAAACACGAAAGAAGCACGACAATGTGATATGTAAACCGCCACAAATAAACAAACATACATCTTATAAACACTGCATCACTAGTGTGAATCTTGATCACCGACAAGATGACCCCCAAATCGATCTGCACTTCATCTTCTCCGGCCAACGGTGATTTTCCGATGTCCACCAAATTACTGATTCTGCACGGCGTCGCCGCCGCCGCTGCATTAGTCGTCGGAGCTCACGCATATTATTATTATCACCGATCCACCAAGTTTCGCAGTCGAGTTGTGGGCATAATTCCAGCACGATTCGCTTCTTCTAGATTTCAAGGGAAACCCCTTGTTGAGATCCTCGGAAAACCCATGATTCAGGTTGCGTTTTACTCCTCAATTATGGAAATTCGTTAGTTTCTGTGAATCTTAAATTGATGAAGTTCAATGTCTTCAATTTTGTTTTTTGGAACTGTGTTGTTTGATTATTGGTTATACTTATGGAAATTAGGGTTTATAGATGCTGAATCTGAGTTCACATGTTCCGATTCTACTTAATTTTCATTGGATTTTTATGTAATTGTGTAGAGGAAACTAAATGGGTGAATCGATTAGCTCACAATTTAGGGTTTGTGATTTTGTTTTTAACAGAGGACTTGGGAGAGAGCAAAGCTGGCTACAACATTGGATTGTGTTGGTGAGTATTAGGATGTAGTTTCGATTTGGGTTATTGTTTGTTTTTGATAATCTTTTGGGATTTGGGGATAAGATGCTCATTAAATTACTACCGAAGAAAGTTTAGATATAGATCTTCATGGTTCATAATCATCGAGTTAAAGAATTGGTTATATGGTTTATATTTACCTAAATTTTAGGCCTTTTATAGTGTTTGTTATAAGAACATAGTTTATCATTGTACATGATATGTTTCCCATCTGTAAGAAAGTATATGTTGATAGATCCTTCAGTACTTAGGTATAGAGGTTGTTTTTGAGCTTTGCATGCGATAAAACGAAAATTAATTTATTTTGGTAGCTAATCAAACATCATTCATGTTGCAGTTGTGGCAACGGATGATGAAAAGATTGCAGAATGCTGTCGAGGATTTGGTGCAGATGTGATCATGACTGCAGAATCGTGTAGAAATGGTATGAGATTATGCTTATTTCTGTATTATTAGTTCTAATCATCTATATTGTTACTTAAACAGAGAATATTATTTGGTGTGTCGGTTTTAGGTGCTGAGAGGTGTAGTGAAGCACTTCAAAAGCTTAAGAAAAAGTATGATATTGTTGTTAATATTCAAGGAGATGAACCGCTTATTGAACCTGAAATAATTGATGGGATTGTCAAAGCTCTTCAGGTACCACATTGTGATCAAATTTTTGCGAACTTTCATTTTGATACGTGTCGTTGAAAACTTGAAATATATCAATTTGTGCCTTCTGCAGACCACCCCGGATGCAGTTTTCAGCACTGCAGTCACATCTTTAAAACCTGAAGACGCTTTTGATCCAAATCGTGTGAAATGTGTGGTTGATAATCGTGGTTATGCAATCTACTTTTCTCGAGGGCTGATCCCCTTTAACAAGTTTGTTTCTTGATCGTCTAAAGATTTGCCTTTCTTCTCTTTTTTGGCATCTGATATTTTAATATTTAGCAGATCAGGGAAGGCCAATCTTGAATTCCCATATAATCTTCATCTTGGTATTCAGGTACCCACAAAAAAAAAGAACAATATTTTCCATTGTTTATAACGAATTAATAGTAGATTTTTGTTTTCTAGTGCTATGATTCGGAATTTCTGAATATTTATCCGGATCTGACACCAAGTCCGTTGCAACTAGAAGAAGATTTAGAACAGCTGAAAGTTCTTGAAAATGGTTACAAGATGAAGGTACCTCCGCGTGTTTAAAAAAATGCAGTTTTTTGATATAATGATTCAGAAAACGATTCTGACCAACTTGTCAATATATTTTCTTGACCCGTTTGCAGGTAATAAAAGTAGATCATGATGCTCATGGTGTTGATACTCCAGAAGATGTGGCCAAGATCGAAAATTTTATGCGCAAAAGGAACCTGTCGTAAGGGCAATCTGTCAAATTTTTGAATTCCAGTTTTCGTCGTACCACTTTTCATATTATTTTCAGAGTGTTCATTTTGTTACCCGAGTGTAAATTATAGTTTGAAGCTTGAATGTGATGTATACATGTAAAAGCAGTTTAATCTAAAATTTACGTATTAACTTATGGTTTGTGTATTGTTTTTGTTAAGGTGTATATTAACTGTTTAACATATTTAAAATAATTAGTTATATTTGTATGGTATCTGCCTTGATTTATGTTCTTTATATGGTTATAGGAAAATGAAACAAGTTACAAGGAAACTAGATGTGGGATTTTGGATGTTACAGAATTATATATATATATATATATATATATATATATATATATTATATATATATATATATATATATATAACAGAACTTATATTAATATTATGATCCAGGAGCATCTGAGTTCCAACCCAAACGACACCAGACCCATCGGTCCTTAACACTGATCTGTTTAACGTCGTTTCAAAGCTATGTAGTTTTAACTTTTAACATGCTTTATCTATTATGTTAGGATGTTTGCCATGATTACCAGCCCTAAGCAAATGCGTCTTTCATGTTCACATTTTGTTTAGACTTGAGACAAATATTAAGGATTGAACTTACAGGGTGTGAAACAAGCTGAAAAGGTTAGGATTGAGTCGAGCCCACTTGCAAAGGTTTATTTTTATCCGTTTATTAGAAATCTAACATATTTAATATGATTATAAAACCATTTTATTTAACCTTTAATCATGAAATTACACAACCATTAACTCCACTATCAAATCCAAATTATCCACTATTAAATCCAAATTATTATTTTAATGATGAGACCTGAACTCTTACCACTTAACATTTAAATCCAAATTACTATTAAATCCAAATTATTACACAACCATTAACTCTACTTATTGAGTATAAGTATTGAATGCACATAACAATGGCAACATAGTAATTTCTTTAACTCTTAAACTTTATTTCATGTATTGATCAAAAGTTATGCTTTTAACCTTAAATCTTACTATTTGACCCCCTAAAATTTAGTTATAGGTACATTTTATATCCTATACGGATTTATTTGTCTTTTGACTCGCTCTTTATTTGTGCTATTTTTCTAGCTTTTCTCTAATGATGTTTAAAATTTAATGTTTTATAAAATTTTATTTATACTGTTACGACGTGCTTAATTTATCTATATTTAAGTGTAAACCTAATTTAAATGAAGTTGTATGTCATAATGTACAAGTTATCAAAACACGAACATAGAAGTTGTCAAAGCATATTCAACATCATTGTTTTATAGTTTATTTTTTCTTCCTACAAATTTAAAATACGATGTTTTACAAACTTCAAATTTTGTACTTATTGTTATCAACTTTTTGGTTTTTCATTAAGTCGTGATTATTTTTTATTAGCTTTTCAATAATAAAAAAATTTACGGCTTCGTGTTTACATAAGGCCGTGGTTTCGTATATTATCGATGGTCTCGCCCCAATGCATGGGTTTGCGAAGGTTTTGTTTTTTATATAAAGTTTTGAATGACGTCCGGGTTTGTTTTTCTTATATAGTGTAACATACGTCATTGACGCCCCCTTCAATGTGTGGGTTCGCAGTGACATTTTAAAGTTAGTTTTTTCATGGTTTTACACTCCGTCATAACGTGGTGTTTCGTCTTTTTAATATAGTGTTTCAAGTGATATCAATAACGTATAAGATAGAAGATGTTTTTATTGTATGAAGTAATGTATGTTATCAATGTCCCATTCGTTGTGTGGATTATCGACAACATTTCGATGTTAGTTTTTTCATGGTTTCACACTCTCGCCATAACGCGGGGGTCTTAATATTAGTTATTTACAAAATATAGCAATTTGTTTCATTTTAAAGTATGTTCATAAAAGGCCATCGATCGTACCTTCAATAAATGGCATTAAAATTCTGAGTAAAAAAATCTTATTATAAATTATTACCATAGAAAATGGATAACTTTTTATCAAACTTGTAGATAAGTTTACTATGCTGCTTATCTACCAAATAGTTTTATTTGTTTATCAAAATGATTGATCTTTGTACTATAAATACCACATCAATGTAGAGGAGAAGATGCACCTCTTGTATACACTTTCATAAGTTATACATTTCTCTTCTTGCTCTTGCAATTCTCTTTAAAGTTCTTAAGGTTATAATACTAATCTTGTGTTAATTATTTTGATATTATAACACGTTATCAGCATGAGAGCTCTTAAACTTTAATCAAGAAGATCAATAAAGCACATAGTCATCCATTAATTAAGGTAAGGGTTTTATTAAATAATAATATATAATATATTATATTGAGAAGATAACTAAGATAAATAAGTAAGCATAAAGGAGATCTTATTATGAACATCCTGATAATTATGAGACTACTAACAAACTAACTTTTATTTATGCATCTAACTTTTGATTATATAACTAATATTTTATTTTATATCAACTAACTTTTACTTATGCATCTAACCTATTATTTATGCATCTAACTTTCACTAATGCAACTAACATTTACTTATGCATTTAACTTTTACTTAATCTTTAGTTATACTACTAACATGTCCTTTTATGTCAACTAACTTTATACAACTAACATTTTGATTATGTTTATTAACATTTATTTGTACTAACGTATTATTCTAACTTGTCGTTCTTACTCTCTTCTGTTTTCATAAACTAAATTCATGTTTTTATAACATAATATTATACTTATCTATTTTATTTAAAATTACTATCGATATATACACACACGACGATTATATAGCCGTTATAGGTTATATAGCCGTTGTACATAGCCGTTACAAATGATTATAATTTAAACTATAAATTGACCACTATCAATCTATTTTCAGTAAACAGGTTATCTCTTTTTTCCAATTTATCCAAGGTAATTTTTTAAAGATGATACACTCGGTTTTAGTACTGGATCATTTTAGTTCTTATCCCCATTGCTAAACTACCACCTGAAGAATTTAAACTTTTCTTATTTCTATATTTGTTTATAGCTCTACCGTTTTATTGTATCGCAATGCTTATTCATATATATGAATTCTAATAACTGTCTTACTATTTGCTTAATTCTTGTTTAGCAAACAAAAATTTCGAACATTACGAAAATCAAATTCCCAGCTCTTAATATACAGTGAAGAAAACTATATGCAGTGGACGGCTCACGTAAAAAGACATCTTAAATCCATGGGTGTCTTAGAAACTATACAAAAGCTGATATCTTTTTGTATAAGCATATTGATGAAATGTTACAGTTTGAATATTCAAATTGTGAAGATCCGTACGCTTTATGAAAAGATTTAAAAAGGAGATTTGATCACCAAAGGGAAGTTCTACTTCCCACTGCTAGAGATGAATGGAATAATTTCAGGTTTCAAGATTTCAAAAAGGTAAACGAGTACACCTCTGCTTTGTTCAAAATATGCTCGAACTGCAGACAAAATATTACCGAGGAAGATATGTTGGAGAAAACTTTCTCCACATTTCATGCATCAAATATAAACTTGCAACAACAATATAGGTTGCAAAAGTTTAAAAGATATTCTGATTTAAATTCATTTCTCCTCGTAACAGAAAAAAATAATGAGCTTTTAATGAAAAATCATCAAGCTCGTCTCACGAGATCATTAGCAATTCCAGAAGTAAATGTTGCTACTAAAAACTCCGGAAGAAAGTGGGGACGAGGTCGTGGTCGTGGTCGTGGTTCTTTTAATAAAAGTTACCCTAATGGTTGCAATTATTCTTTCAAGGGTAATAATAATTACCGAGGTAACTTGTGACACCCTACATAAAGCCCACATCGACCGTGGACAGGAGAGATTCCTGGTTCATAAGGAATGTCTGGTCTCTAATATCACCAACGTGTTTTGGGCGTATTGGCTGTGGATGAGAGAAGAACTCCACAGTTAAGCGTGCTCAAGTGGCAGCAATCCAGGGATGGGTGATGTGGGTTGTCAGGCCTAATCAAAAACAATTTATAATGGCCCAAACTTCACCTAAGATAGCTAGGGTAAGTCGGGTCGATCCACAGGGAATATGTGGAGAGTGTGGTTCAATTCATAAAGTTGAAAGTTTTATTGAAAATACTTGTAAATTAACTAAATTGCAAAAAGTAGTTGAAGTTGAAAAGTAAAATTGATTGTAAACAATGATGGGAAAGAGTAATCCCCTCCGGGTTAAGATTTACAACTTAGACTTGCTTTGATGGTTAAAAGTGGTCACATAGATATAACCGGGTTGATTTGGTTAAAGATAATAGATTGAATGAGACTGTTGTTAATGAACTACTCGAATCATATCCTACGTTTGTATTACCCAACCCCATCCAAAATTGATGTTTCCAGATGAAAAGAAATCTAAAACAGTCAAACAGGAACAATTGAATTGAAAGCAACACACGTATTTTAGAATCTCTAAACAATAAATAATGTTACTCAGCTTAAATTACCGTGTTCAAACATTAACTCAACCAAAACCATCAAAAACAAGTCATAGTATAAACCCTAACACCCGGAGAAGATCACGGGTGGATTAGCCAGACATGGAAACGAAAAACAAATCAAAATCGAATGTAAACATTGTATCTAACGTTAAAGATTCAAACCGAATGATAAAAACAAGATCTTGAGCCTTGAAATCGCCTCCGGGAGCCTTTTGGATCACTTGGATTCGTTCCTAGGGCTTGGGGACGGCTTGGAATGAAAGATAGACTTGAAAACCTAATTTTTCCGTCTTATAAGTGATTTCAGCGCATCATATACCGTAGGTCACTTGAACACCGTAGGTTACGCTAGAGGCTTTCTGCTCAATTTTTGAACTGATGAACCGTAGGTCATGTTTCCACCGTAAGTTACTCTAGAGGCTTATATCGTAGGACCTGTTTCCACCATAGGTTACGCTAGGGGGCTTTTTCTGATTCTTGTTTTCTTCGTAACTTCTTCGTTCGGACTCCGTTTTCCTCCCCGTTTGAGGCCACGTTCTCATAATTGAATTCTCTATCACCTCATCTATCATGATCTTCATTTATAATCCATTTGCATTCTTCAAAACACATCAAATGATTTTGTTTTACCTATAAAACACCAAATCATCGTAGTTAACTTATTCCATACAATTTCTTCTACTTAAACACATAAAATACGTTAAAGTTAACCACTTAACCATGATAAACATCATTCCAAACCCCTTACATCACATCCCCACACTTGTTTCTCGCTTGCCCTCAAGCGAGGTTGCTTTTAAAATTCAATAATTCAAGTTAAAATTTTTAACTCACAGACACCCAAATACTAAACTCGATTAAGGTTGAAAATCATCCCCGATTCCCACACTTGATAATCAAGACCCCGTTTACAGCCGCACAACCTTTAAACCGTTGGATTGCCTAACTAAAACTCTCAAACTCTAAGTGGCTCCCTTGCACATGTCACACCCCTCACAATGAAACTCTCCACTCAGTTTAATTTCTGAACTTGGCAAAAGATGTGCCGGTAATTTATGAACACTCAACAATAATGCAAACTAGTGAGCATAGGCTTGTAAGACAATCACCTCTCCACCCACTAACACAAGATACCACACCAATCATGAGGGCTTTTCAAAGGCTGTAATGTTAGGCTTAGGTTCGGGTAGGAGTAATTTGGGGTATAGTGACTAGGGTGATGGGAGGCTTGAGTTAACTACTTTATCTAACACTAAACAAAACTACTTCACACACTTTAGCTACGACTTACTTCAAAGCACAATCTTTTTTTCTTGTCTAATAATTCAGTCTCTCAAACTTAACTATTTCGACAAAATTTTCTTTTCTTTTCATTCATTTTTTTTTCATTTCTTTTTTGAACAAAAGAACATAACTTAAAAAAAACACAATGGAATTCACTAACCTTAACTATCCCACCTACAACTTCAAAACATAATATCAAATCAACTTAACACTACTACTACTAATTAACTCAAGTTCCATCACACGGGTAAACAAATGAATAGGCTATACAAAAGGCTACTGAGTCAAAAATTTTGGTTAAACAAATGAATAGGGAAAAGGCACAAACTTGGCTACCAGGAGATAGACGTCGGGTAGGTGGGTCCTATGGGGTTATTCTACGGTTGATCCTAATGCCTCGATCACTTTGATGTGAATCCCAGTCTCGAGTCTCAAGATGCACGCGCCCCACAAGTTCTACCACTAAAAAACATCATTGCACACTCAAACAAGCAAATATATATAACACTATCAAAGAATAGGCTTCTCACATATGAAAACGATGGGTTCGGGTTACCGACATGACATGTGCAAGTTTACTACACCTAAAGTTTGCCACCCCTAGTTAGGCGTTTCCTTTCCAACTTCCACAAACCAACCGGGTTTGTTTTAAAAAAATTTCAAATTTTATCTAAATTTCCATTTCTCCAAAATGTGTCTGCCTGGGTTTCCCCATCCCCACACTTAGGATATATTGTCCCCAATATATGAGTTGATTCATTTTACAATCCCCATTTACATTTCACTTTACCCATTATGCCCAAACACATAATATAACATGATTAAACAAACTACCATAGTCCTAAACAATAGAATCATTCCACCCCGATCACATAATTGTTTCAAACCCCCAAGTGCAAAACAAAAATAGCAAATAAAGTAAAAGAAAGTTCACTTAGACCTGATGGTAGATTATCTGATAGTGCTTCAATATTGTTATATGGAGACTGTAGGTAAACCGGCCAAGCACATCATCAAATATGCCTCTAAAATTCCATGTGCTTCCCCATACTTTCACGTTTGCATCGGCTAATTAAAACTGAAAAGACAAAACAAAAACTAAAAAATAATAAAACTCACTTTCGTAGGAATCACAGTTGCATTTAGCATATGCAACAAGCCTTTTAAACCTCTCGGTAGGCCCGAGTGGACGAGTGAAGTCTCGTGAAGGTTTTTAGTGAACACACCCACAAAGTTCAAAACAACTAAGATCATAGAAAAAAACAAAACATTACAAATATCTCAGGTTGCCTCCCAAGTAGCGCTAAGTTTTAGGTCTTCAGCCAGACCGTACCTGTCACCACTCATGGTGGTCGAAAGTGGTGCTTGCCTTTTGAGAGTTCTCCAACTATTTGTTTTTATTGATCAAGTGGGTTCCCAACATCATCCAAACATGGAACGAACATCGTTGTCTTAACTCGAGCATTTTTTGGATCAGGTGGGTCACTAACTTTTTTCTTCCATTTTGGCTTCTCATGCTTTATTTCCATCTTTATCACTGGCTCTGTATTTTCTTTTGAATCTACAAACTCTTTCAAGTCCACCTGCTTAGCCCTATCATACTTAAAACCATTCTCAACATTTATATGCTCACTTACATGTGAGATGTAGAAAGGAACACGCACGTTAGTTGCATCTTCCTCAAAAAGTTTGTCATTAATAAAATAAGCGATCAACTTGGAAAACACATCAAAACATAACTTACGGGTTTTACATGTCATATCAATTGTTCCATCCTGACAGTTGATTTGAGCATTGGCAGTTGCCAAAAATGGTCGACCTAAAATAACCTTTGGTTGCTCGTTTGTTTTCACTGGTGCATAGTCAAGCACCATAAAGTCCACCGGGTAGTAGAAATCTCCCAAATTCATTATCACATCTCTTACCATTCCCCGAGGATGTTTGCAGGTCAAGTCAGCTAACACCATGGTGGTGTCAACCTTCGGTAGAGGGCCGAACTCATATTGATCATATAACTCACCAGGCAAGATACTAACAGTTGCCCCATAATCCAAGAGTGCCTTTTTTATCTTGAACTTCCCCATTTTGATTGGAATGATGGGTGCTCCTGGGTCACTCTCTTATACTGCATTAACTTCATTTTCCTTACCTGCAACTTGTTTTGAAAAAGAAGTAAAGTCGTTATTGAAAATTTTAGAATTCGGAAGGATACTAACTGAATTAAAGTGGACATTTCTCATGTTCTTTATGTTTGTCCCTTGATGTTGTGGGTTCATGGTCATATCACTTGGTAGCTTGCCCAGATCTTTTCTAAGAGCTTCCGCTTCTTCTGCTAGTTGACTAACTTGCTTGGTCAAAGCCTCGTGACTCTTGTCTCGAATCTCATTAGATTTCTTCATCTCTTTCATAAACTCCTGAAGTTCCTTGTTTGTTGGCTCTGCAATTTCTCCTGGCCCATCATGGTCTTGGTTATTCTGGTAGTTCCTCTGACCACCCCTGTTATAACTTCCCTGATTGAACTGACCACCTTGACCCATTGATCTGTTCTGGTATTGTGGATGTGAATTACCTTGAAAATTTGGGTTTAACTGATTGTCAGGGTTACCATACCTTAAATTCGGGTGATTTTTTAAACCTGGATGATAGGTATTGTTGTTGGTGTTGTTGTATGGCCGCCTATCACCCTGTACATAACTCACCTCTTCCAACCCCTCATCAAACTCTAGACAATCTCTAGCAGTATGTCCAGCTTCACCACATCCCTGGCATATAATAAAAGAGCTTGTGGCCTTCACTGCAGCCTTACCTGCCGACTGACCTGACCTTGAAGCCCTCCTATCCAAATCATCAACTGCATTCCTCGATTTCCTACGAGACTGAGCTTGTCTTTTGAATGTATACTCATCTGTTCTAGTAACTCCCAGTCATCATCCTCAGTATTTGTCATGAACGTACCTGCACTTGTCGAGTTCAAATCTCTCATATCTTTAGCAGACAACCCATCATAAAAAGAGGAAACCAGTTCCCATTGGGGAATATCATGATGTGGACATGTTCCCAACAACTCCTTGAACCTTATCCAAGCCTCATGAAACGGCTCGTCTTGTTGTTGACCGAATGTACGAATGGCGTTTCTGGCCTCACTAGTCTTCTGCGGGGTATAATACTCCTCTAAAAAGGCCTGCTGCATTTGTTCCCAGGTATAAATGCTAGCCGCAGGTAGTGAGTGGAACCACTTTTTCGCATTTCCTTTCAATGTAAATTGGAACAAAACCAGCATCACTTCCTCTGGAGTAAAGCCTTGGGCCCTGATGGTCTTACAAATGGCACTAAACTCATTCAGATGTAAATAAGGTTCTTCCTTAGATAACCCATGAAATTCTAGGAGAATAGCTAAACTGTTAGATCTAATCTCGAATGACCTCCCTCTAACTTGTGGTCTAACTATTGGTGATGCAGTTCCAGCTATGGTGGGACGAAAATGGCTATAGCTTGGTAAGGTTGAAGCCCGGGGTTTTGATTCATCCGAGGATATTCTTGCCTTCTACCTTGACCTTGGGCCTGATTCTGTCATTGCTGCCTTGGTGGTTGATTTTGTTTGTATCGGCCTTGGTTCTTATTGGGTTCATTATATTGAATCTCTTCATCATCATATTCATTTTCATAGCCATTATCCTGTACATCCACCTCATCATCCCAAGTATGGATACTCAACCTCTCAAATCTCTCCTCTTCATGTTTGAACATGTTAATCCCCCTTTGCTGTCCTGGATTCTGTCTTGGAGGTCCTTGTTGGTAGGGGTTCTGTCTTGGTTGAGGGTAGGGATTTTGTCTCTGAGGTGGCTGGTGTTGAGCCAGTGGATTTTGTCTTTATGGGTTGTTTTATGGTTGTAAATTCGGATATGCTAATGGGCATTGGGTTGGTTTGGTGGCGGTTGGTTTTGTGGTGGATTTGGCGGTTGGTCATTAGGTGGATTTTGGTTAAATGGTGGTGGTGGCTTTGGATTTTCCATCTTACACTCTTTGGCTACACTTGTTGATTGAGTTTTTGTTCTGGATTGTGCTCGATTTCTTCGAGCGGTCTTCTCAATTTTGGGATCAAACACTAACGGAGATTTGTTCCTTGCGTACCGGGTATGCATGCACGGAGCTGTCACCTGCACACACAAGCACACCTAGCGTAACAAAGAAAAGAGAATAAATAAAATAAGAAAAACAAACTAAAAATCAAACGAAACACTTTGCCCACTAATTCCCCGGCAACGATGCCATTTTGATGCGGGTTGTCAGGCCTAATCAAAAACAATTTATAATGGTCCAAACTTCACCTAAGATAGCTAGGGTAAGTTGGGTCGATCCACAAGGAATATGTGGAAAGTGTGGTTCAATTCATAAAGTTGAAAGCTTTATTGAAAATACTTGTAAATTAACTAAATTGCAAAAAGTAGTTGAAGTTGAAAAGTAAAATTGATTGTAAACAATGATGGGAAAGAGTAATCCCCTCCGGGTTAAGGTTTACAACTTAGACTTGCTTTGATAGTTAAAAGTGGTCACACAGACATAACCGGGTTGATTTGGTTAAAGACAATAGATTGAATGAGAGTGTTGTTAATGAACTACTCGAATCATTTCATATGTTTGTATTACCCAACCCCATCCAAAATTGATGTTTCCAGATGAAAAGAAATCTAAAACAGTCAAACAGGAACAATTGAATTGAAAGCAACACACGTATTTTAGAATCTCTAAACAATAAATAATGTTACTCGGCTTAAATTACCTTGTTCAAACATTAACTCAACCAAAACCATCAAAAACAAGTCACAGTATAAACCCTAACACCCGGAGAAGATCACGGGTGGATTAGCCAGACATGGAAACGAAAAACAAATCAAAATCGAAGGTAAACATTGTATCTAACGTTAAAGATTCAAACCGAATGATAAAAACAAGATCTTGAGCCTTGAAATCGCCTCTGGGAGCCTTTTGGATCACTTGGATTCGTTCCTAGGGCTTGGGGACGGCTTGGAATGAAAGATAGACCTGAAAACCTAATTTTTCCGTCTTATAAGTGATTTCAGCGCATCATGTACCGTAGGTCACTTGAACACCGTAGGTTACGCTAGAGGCTTTCTGCTCAATTTTTGAACTGATGAACCGTAGGTCATGTTTCCACCATAAGTTACTCTAGAGGCTTATACCGTAGGACCTGTTTCCACCGTAGGTTACGCTAGGGGGCTTTTTCTGATTCTTGTTTTCTTCGTAACTTCTTCATTCGGACTCCGTTTTCCTCCCCGTTTGCGGCCACGTTCTCGTAATTGAATTCTATATCACCTCATATATCATGATCTTCATTTATAATCCATGTGAATTCTTCAAAACACATCAAATGATTTTGTTTTACCTGTAAAACACCAAATCATCGTAGTTAACTTATTCCATACAATTTCTTCTACTTAAACACATAAAATACATTAAAGTTAACCACTTAACCATGATAAACATTATTCCAAACCCCTTACATCAACGGGTGACCTCCCTGGGAAGTTTTCACCCGGATAACCAATAGCAAATCCGTGAGCTCCTCGTGGGCGAAGCGGACAATATTGGTGGTACAAGAGGCCGAGTGTTACATAACTTCTATAGTCGTGGACGTGCCTGTGGATATGGATGTGGTAGAAATCAAAGAGCAATCAATTACCACTCTCCACAAAATAACAATTCTAACCAACACAAAGGGAATGAAGCTGGTAGGTCCAAAAGAAATGACACTTTCTGTTATAGATGTGGTAGCACAAACTACTGGTCAAAGGCTTGTCGCACAACTCCATATTTATGTGAACTATACCAAGCTTCTCTTAAAAGGAAAGAGAAGAAAGTGAACCATATTGATAATTTTGATAATCTCAACGTTGAGTTGAACATTGTAGACTTTGACATAGAACTCCGGAACACATGTTGCTTGACCACAATAGTTATATGCAACAATTAAGTGTTTTCCTATCTTTAATTATGTATTTTTATTCTATATTTAATTATGTATTTTTCTTCATGTATTGTTTTCTTTCGATTAAATAAAGTTCTTGTTAAAATATAACAATATCGTCGTTATTTACTTATTATTTTTCTTTATACTTTCAAGATTAAAATGAACATCACTGGAGCGCAAGATCAAACAAATGAAGCAGATATATGTATAGCAGATAGTGGAGCCACACACACTATACTTAGATCTAAGAAATATTTTTATAAACTTAAACCGACAAAAGGAATCGTTAATACAATATTAGGCCCTACAGACCTGATAGAAAGAGTGGGAAAAGCTAATTTAGTATTACCAAATGGTACAAAACTTATAATAGGAAATGCTTTATTTTTTCCAAAATCAACAAGAAATCTGTTGAGTTTTAAAAACATATATTATAACAGATATGATACTCAATCAATGACTGTTGATAATGAAAAATATTTACATATCATAAACAAAGATCAGATATTAGAAAAACTGCCAATGCTTCAGTCTGGTTTACATTATACACATATTAATATGCCTCAGGCATATATGATAGTTAAAGAAAAACTTTGTGATCCTGAAACACTTAACTTATGGCATGACAGATTAGGCCATCCAGGATCTACAACGATGAGAAGAATAACTGAAAACACTTATGGGCATCCATTGAAATATCAAAAGATCCTACAATCGAATAAAATTCCTTTGTGTACATCTTGTTCTCTTGGGAAATTAATTACAATGCCTGTGAAAATTAAAAAGGAATCATCTTTGTTTCTTGAAAAAATTCAAGGAGACATATGTGGGCCAATTCATCCACCATTGGACCATTTGGATACTTTATGGTTTTGATAGACACGTCAAGTAGATGGTCTCATGTCTCTTTGTTATCAACTCGTAATGTAGCATTTGCGAAATTTCTTGCACAAATTATCAAATTACGAGCACATTTTCCTAATTATACTATTAAAAAGATGAGACTTGATAATGCTGGTGAATTCACATCACATGCTTTTAATGATTATTACATGTCTATAGGAATTATTGTTGAACACCCTGTTGCTCATGTACACACACAAAATTGCTTAGCTGAGTCGTTAATCAAACGTCTGCAACTAATAGCTAGACCATTAATAGTGAGGACAAAACACACTGTGTCTATTTGGGGTCATGCAATTCTTCATGCTGGATCACTAATTCGTGTGAGACCAAGTGCAAATCTTAAATACTCTCCCTTACAACTTGTTTCTGGCAATGAGCCAAACATCTCCCATCTTAGAATTTTTGGGTGTGCTGTGTATGTCCCTATTGCACTACCACAAAGCATAAAAATAGGTCCTCAAAGAAGGTTGGAAATATATGTTGGATATGAATCAGCTTTCATCATAAAATATCTTGAACCTTTATCGGGTGATGTATTTACAACACGTTTTGCTGATTGTCACTTTAACGAGTCAGTTTTCTCGGCATTAGAGAAAAGAAAAAACAAGAAAATGATGTCTCATGGTATGTTTCTTTATTATTGTATCTTGATCTAGTAACTAAACAATGTAAGACAAAGATTCAAAAGATAATACACTTGCAAGAAGTTACAAATCAATTACCTGATGCATTTACTGATACAAACAAAGTTACTAAATCTCATATACTAGCTGCTAATGCTCCAGCTCGAGTTGAGATTTCAAATAAGCAAATAGATAACACAATGGCTCATGAATCTCAGAGATGTTTGAAATGAGAAAGACCAGTCGGTTCTAAGGATAAAAATCCTTGAAAAAGAAAAACTCATGAAAAGAAAGTTGACAATAAAGTGAATGATCTTTATGCAACACTAAATACCAAAACCTCTCATGAGGAGGATTTGGATGAAAATAACAAAGAAATATCAGTTAACTATGGTCACACACATATCTTATGGAATCGAGATAAAATGGAAGGTATTGATGAAATATTTTCTTATTCCGTAGCAAGTGACATCATGAGTGGAGATGATGATCCTGAATCAAAATCAGTTAGTGACTGTCAAAATAGACATGATTGGGATAAATGGAAAGGAGCTAAGCAAGTTGAATTAGATTCAACTAACAAATGAAAGGTCTTTGGACCTATTGTTATTACTCCGATGGTCGTAAAGCCTGTAGGGTATAAATGAGTTTTTGTACGAAAATGAAATTGAGAAAAATAAAGTTACAAGGTATAAAGCTAGACTTGTAGCTCAAGGTTTTTCACAAAGGCCGTGGATTGATTATGAGGAAACATACTCTCCTGTTATGGATGCAATAATATTTAGATACTTAATCAACTTAGCACTCTCTAAAAATTTAGAGATGCGTCTTATGGACATTGTCACAGCTTACTTGTATGGATCACTAGATAGTGACATCTATATGAAAATTTCTGAAGGTTTTAAATTTCCCGAAGCATTAAGCTCAAAGCCTAAGGAAATGTATTCCATCAAATTACAAAGATCCTTGTATCGACTCAAACAATCTGGAAGGATGTGATACAATCGTTTGAGTGATTATTTGACAAGTAAAGGATACACAAATAACGTTATTTGTCCATGCGTGTTCATTAAGAAGACAACATCAAGATATGTGATCATAGATATGTATGTTGATGATCTAAATATAATTGGGACGCAAAAGGAAATTAATGAAGCAATTGCTCTTTTAAAGAAAGAATTTGAAATGAAAGACCTTCGAAAAACCAAATATTGTCTTGGTTTGCAGATTGAGCGTATGCATATGGAATACTTGTACATCAGTCAACTTATACTGAGAAACTCTTAAAGCGTTTCAATATGGATAAAGCAAATCCTTTAAGCACACCGATGGTTGTTAGATCACTCAATGTTGATAATGATTCATTTCTTCCTTGCGAGGATAATGAAGAGGTTCTTGGTCCAGAGATACCATATCTTAGTGCAATTGGAGCTCTTATGTATCTTACTAACTGTATAAGACCTGACATTCCTTTTACAGTTAATCTGTTAGCAAGATTTAGTTCAACCCCTACTAAAAGGCACTGGAATGGGATTAAACATATTTTTTGATATCTTCGAGGTACTATTGATTTAGGCTTGTTTTATCCTAATAATTCAAAAGAAGGGTTGGTTGGTTATGCAGATGCAGGCTATTTATCTGATCCCCATAAAGCAAAATCTCAATCTGGATAAGTATTTAAGAATGGAGGAACTAAGATTTCATGATGTTCTCAGAAACAAACACTTGTTGTGACATCCTCAAATCATGCTGAAGTCATTGCACTACCTGAAGCTTCAAGAGAATGTGTATGGTTAAGATCTATGACACAACTTATATTAACTTCTTGTGGATTGGAGAAAGATAGAAATGCAACATCAATCTATGAAGATAACACAGCTTATGTCTCACAAATGAAAGAAGGGTATATCAAAAGTGACAAACAAAACATATACCATCAAGATTCTTTTCATACACTCAAGACCTTATTAAAGATAAACAAATTGAAATGAGATACATTTAATCTAGCAACAATTCAGCTGATCTTTTCACAAAGTCACTTCCTAGAACAACTTTCAGAAAACATGTTTATAATATTGGCATGCGGCACGTACACACAATGTGATGATCTACAAAAGACCATTGAGGGGGAGTTATAAGTTGTACTCCTTTTTTCTTAGCTAAAGTTTTTTCAACTGGGTTTTTTTAGCAAGGTTTTTAATGAGACAGTACTTAAACTCTTGAAGTTTGAAAAGTGTCATCCAATGGAGAGTATTATGAATTATTACTATAGCAAGTGGATGAACTCTTTGTCAAACTTGTAGATAAGTTTACTATGCTACTTATATACCAAATAGTTTTACTTGTCTATCAAAATGATTGATCTTTATAGTATAAATACCACCTCAATGTAAGGGAGAAGATGCACCCCTTGTATACACATTCATAAGTTATACATTTCTCTTCCTCTTGCTCTTGCAATTCTCTTTAAAGTTCTTAAGGTTATAATACTAATCTTGTGTTAATTATTGTGATATTATAACAAATCTATTTTTTTTCATTTAAGCCACATATCTCACATAAAACATGGTATTCATGGTTCACCTAAATACAAATAATCTCTGTTAATTTTAATTTAATATTCATTTTATATTTTTTAATCGCAATTAACATTTTATATTTAACTTCTGAATCAAAATGATTACAAGAAAATTAGTTGGACATACAAGTAAATCATTTCCTATTTAATGATAAAAATCTTAATAATTTCATAGCTCTTCCTTTTCAACATACGAACCTTTGATATTCATCATTTTGTTACATATTTAAATACGACGATTGATATTTTAATATGGACATTAAGCACATTAGCATTTTCCTAGTTATGCTTTAGAAAATGCGTTAATTATTCAACAAATGCGGTTTGAAAAATACTTGCAATATAAAAGTTATAAATTAATTTGGTTGCTATAATATATATTAATTAAGTTATAGAAGCGTGTTAGCACTTTAATCATATATTTTGATTTCGCGTTATAACTGCAAAATTTTGTGGTGTCAGCATAATAATTGTACATCTCACCCATTATTTGACAGCATGGGCACATGGCTGCCAAATGGAAGCCATAATATATGTACGTAAAGTATTTTGTGTTCATCATTTAAAAATAACGTGTTCAGCTAGGGTTAATTTCATCTCTATAAACTATGTTTTAAAAAACATATATATTTGCAGGTAAACCGATAGTTTATACTTTATTGGTTTAATCACTTGATTTGATTTTAAAACTAGCCGTTCAGAAAAAAGAAAAAAAAAAGGAAATCTTATTCGTCTGTTTTGAATAGTTATTCTGATTAAGTTAAAATTATTAATTCATGAGTGTTTGTAAAAATGTAATCTAACTTAGATAAGCTTCAAATTTAACCGGTCGAAATAGTTGGACAGATCATATTTTCTAACTCACGTTCTTAAGTTAACTTTGTCCAAATTCTTACAATAAAAAAGTTCAAATGCCATTAATACTTTTCTAAGGAAATACCATGTTGAACTCTAGAAACCGTAAAAACAAATACCCTTTAAATTGGTAAAGGCAATTAGTATTTTTATTTTTAGCATTGTATTAAAATAATTAATTTAAATATTGTAAAAGTAATTAAGAACCTTACCAGAAGATGACTAATTATAAATTCCATCGACATGCCACAGCGCTTTATGTTGCTGCGGATTGATACCTGATCTACAGGTTAAAACTTCTTTTTTATTATTAAATTTGAATTTAGTCAAACTATTTTTTTAAATTTCCCTTTTTTTATTGAATTTAGTCAAACTATTAATACGATTTATTACTTCTCACAATGGGTGCATGGATTAGTTATGTAATTTAATAATTCTTCCAAATCTTGATCTTGACTTCATATTGGTTGGACATTGTCTGTCACCTTAATTACAGCAATGATATACGTCCATTAATGGGGAACTTTCAAAATACTTTAGAAAATTAGTATTTATTTATTTCAGATATGTATATAATATTATTAAAAAGTTACGAGCTTCGCAAACTATTCATACTTGCAATAATATTTTTTTGAGGGGTGATCGAGGAAAGGTGTTCCCCGACGGCTAAACAACCACATCAGTCTCCTGTCCTTACCTTCCATGATATAGAGAAACTATACTTTGATGATCGAAACTTGGACAAACTGAGAGTCGTGTATTGCTTTCAGATTAAAACAATTACAGAGTTTAATCCAAATGCTCAATCGGATAAAACTCAATCTTCAAGAACAAAGTATGGATATTTGAGTGAATTTCGAACCAGAGAGTGCGACGAGAATCAAAATCGTTGCTTGTCGAGAAATGAAGAATTCATCCTTTCCTGGGATTGCGGTCTAATCGTTCAAAAACTGGTTGTTGGCCGTTTCATTTTAAATTTAACTAGTGTTTTTCCTCTGCACTCGTTGTGTGTGTGGTAAACAGGTTAAAGCAAAGCTCAGATAAATGCAAGTAATCCAATGATTATAACATCTCACTATTTAATACGTTATCATCACAGCCTCAAAATTGTAAATTATACTATATGTTAAAAAAAAAGTGTGGAAGGGCTTATATCATAAATTGATAGGCTCGGAAGCATAACGGAATGAGGGCATCATGGCTGCAGAGGGTTGAGGGTAACAACCCGTCGTCCTCAAGATCTGCCACGCCTCGGTTGCACCTGATTTGAAATCTATCTATTGCATTTAAGGTCATTATAGCCATGCAATAAAACCCAACCAACAAATTTTAACCACTGAAGGATCGAGATCTCAACAATGCCTCGAACGATCTAATACTCGCCTTCATCGGCCTAATAATAAACATAAAGGCAGCCACATCAGACATTTATAAACATCATATTAGTCTCGTACGTGCCTAACCAACATCCGAAATCACAAAAAACATCTCAGACAATACAAATCCACGACCACAGACCCAACATACTAAAAGCAACCGTGATCAATTAGGAACACATCAAGAAATGAAACTATATCAGACAAAGTAAGAGAGAACGCCGGCGGCGATTCCTCCCAGCAACACCGCAAAGGCACCCGGCAAAGGCACCACCGTGTGCCTCTTTCTCTCTCTCACAACAAAGTTATAAGTCGATAAAAAGGTGGTAGGTGGATGCATATCTTATTTGTACCTGATGCAATACCTACACACCACAAAATGTAAAACTCATGTGGCCAAAGTAGAAAACATGAAAACTCCTCTATTCCTTTGAGTTGCTTTTTAAAAATTCTGTAATATCCGTTTAATGGGAGCCAAAGTTTGGGTTGAATTTGTGGAGAGGAGCTTAGTTATGAGCAGAAGATGCTCTTCAAGGCATAATATTAAGAATGCTTTTTGAATGAGCATAACAATAAGAGAGCTCAGATCACATGAAAAATTCCCAAAAATTCAATTTTTAATGAACTTTTAATGAACGAAGCTCGATCTCAGCCAGGAACTCTGCCCGTTGGATCTTGTCAGGGGCTGCCAATGAGTCTACCACCCCTTGGATCCCCCTTTCATGGGCATTCTCTCCGGACCCCTTGGAACCCCCATTGTTTAAGGGCTTTGCCATTAGTAACTAATAAGGTTTTAATACCGAGAATCATAATAAACTCAATTTAACGTGCACTCCGCACCTCCAAACTTATTTGATGAATATTATAACTATATTGATCAACCTAGTCAATTCAATTATACTAAAATATCAAACACATGACCTCATGTCACACCCCAAAAATCGCAGCGGAATGTCACATGACGTGGTGGTGGCGGAAGTTGGAATTTTACCAATGATCATAGTCAAACGTTAATAAAATACAAGTTGACTACTAGTAAATAAGGTTTATCATACTCTTAGTCATAAAGTAGAGTGGAGTTTAAACATATTTAACAACAAAACTTATTTAATTGTGAAATAACAAGTTTCATACAAAATTTCACAAACAGATAATCAACTGAAACGTTTGACTTCCCAGAACACATTTCCATTATTTCCCAACCGAGCATACCTACAACCCTGAAAAACATAAAGAGTAACTGGTCAACATAAAGTTGGTGAGCGTTCGGATTTTTAACTTATAAATAATCAATTTTTGAAATCAATATGATGCGCACAAAATAATAATATAATTATCATAGACTAGCTAGGTAGTATGATTAACTTTGGTCATAAGTCTATAATCAAACCAAAAAACACATCGTTGCCCCACAACAGTCCAAACAAATAAACTCCCTCGCTATAACCTAACCAGAGCGACTAGTCGCGAGAGCGGACCCTTCTAACCCGATAGATCTACCAATATAAGTCTGTGGCCTCCCTGAGGCTAATGATTATGAGAGGATTTAAGGGCTCAACAGTATACACATATACTACTGACCCAACTTATACCATCATAGCATTATATATAATCTTGTTTACCCATCATATTATAAAAATTATGTTTTTCCCCTAAAATAGTTAGATAAAACAATATTTAAAATAAGGCCGAAGAACTCACCTTCAAACGCGATCAAGTAATAGATAAAGAAAGCCTCGCACCGGTCAAACAAGATCCTAAACGTGAAGGATTTAATTAATAATCAAAGAACATGCTTATGAGAATATTGTTCACCCAACTTACTTAATCTAAAAGAAAAAAAATGTTTTTAGAATTATTAATCAAGGTTTTGAACGACTAGTTGACGACTTGTAAAAGTTCATTATTTATCTA